>OZ010575.1:123068548-123546048 GCA_963932145.1 Acanthosepion lycidas | reverse complement strand
TTTTCATTTCATTCCAAGCGTGGCCCGAGTAACGACATGACAGACGTGAATCACAAAATGACAATAGCATTTCCTCTCTTAGGCATATCACCATGATATTAGAAGACGCTGACTTTTTTTCCGAAAATCAAAAAAGAAGAAATGGAAAATAAACAACTGACGATTCTCACATTACTGCGTTTGCCACTTGAAAACACACATGTAAATATTTGTCATTTTATTTCAAGCGAGGTCCGAGTTAGAACATGGAAGGCGTGAGTCGCAAAATGGCCAAAGCATTTCCTCTCTTAGTGATACGATCACGTATTAGATTTTGAAGATGAAATATAAACGTTATTCAAATTTAATCTGAGTAATAACCTTCTTCAAATTGAGTAAAACGAAAAATCAAAAATGAAATGCCAGCGTCGAGTCACAAAATTGAAGGCCCGAATTACAAATTCGTAACAGCATTTCGTCTGTTACAGATACCACCATGCATTGTAGATATTGTAATTGAAGAAATGTAAAATAAACAGTTGACGATTCTTACATCGATGAGTTTCCCACTTGGAAACACCATAAGTATTTATCATTTGTTTTCATGCCTGGCCCGAGTAATGAAATGGCAAACGCGAGTTACAAAATGGCGACAGCATTTCCTCTCTTACAGATACCACCATTCATTGCAGACATTGAAGATGAAATAAACTTTCTTGAAGCCTTTGTTCTGAAGAGGAAAAGATGCAGGGAAACGTCACTAAATTTTCTCTGGAATTCAAAAATAAAAAGCAAATGACCTTATTTTTATGTCTGTTTTACTTTATTCGTCTTTTTTTCCTTTCTTCTTTATTATGAAGATTGAAGAGTATCAACAAAATTTATTTTTAGAAATTTCTTAAAATTACGTAATTGGGGATAACAGATGTCAAAAAGAAATATTCAAAAATGTCACTAATTTAACTACAATTCACAAAACAAAATCTGTTTTTGAACAGTTAATAAACTTTTGATGATATAATCTGACAATTATTCGATTTTTACAAGAATTTCCAAACAAATCTGATTTTTTTAACTGAACATCAACAAAGACGATAAATTTTCCATATTAATCTTTGTCCTATCGCTGACGAAAGAATAACAAAATATCTAACCAAAATTTCCAATGTGATAGAAAGGACTGCATAAATATATAAAAAAATCAAAAAATAGTTTGGCCTTTCCGCTTAATAATTATCACGTTTGGCGCCTTTTTCATCATGCTATGTTTGATTTTAGAAAAATTTGATACGTACCCAATTTACTGTATTAATTTTTCAGTTAAATATCTAATAGTTGAAAACTTGTAAAATTAATGAGAATATGCCATGAATTAAATTATAATTTAAAACACAATTCCATTGTACAGAAATTTAATAAACGTTTGATATTTATTTTACAACTTAAACTACTTCTAGATACATTTTTTCTGTTTTTAAATTTTCCAGTACTTGCGACATAAAAACATTTATTTTAAACAAAGCATCTATAAATAAATGACGTTAATTTTATGTCTGTTTTACTTCCTTCAAAAACAAATTATCTATAAACAACAATTTGTATGTTTTTTGTGATTTTATTTATTTATTTATTTATGCTATCCAGCCAGCCGCAATGATGGAGAAAGCCTTACCATTTTGCGACATTGTTTCCAACTTCTTGTCGGATCAGGAAACGTCATCCAATTATGACGTCATAAAATCAAAGCGAAATGGAAAGTGAAACTGATTTCAAAAAGTTCAAAGGTCATCCAAGAACCATCACAGTCACAAAGCTGAAACGAGACATTCAAAGAACAAGACCGAAAGATCCCACTTTTCCTTTTGAGAAGTTTACAATCAAGGAAGATCTGTAATAAATCCACAAACTCGCAGAGGACAGAGAAAGCTGACAAAATATTGTCGTATCAGTATACAATATCACTGAAGATGAGAGAACAGGTTAATTCATGAACTCAAATCGAAACAGTTTCTTTTGATGATGATGGTAATCAACTCGCTTAGAAACAAAAACGCTGAATTTTCTCCAGATTCTCGCATTAATTCTTTTCGAAAATAGAAAAACATATTTCAATATTTATCATATCTTTTATATCGAAGATCAAATGATGCTGGGAACGATGCTGACTCCGAAAATCAAAAGAAAGAAATGGGAAAAAACAGGTGACGATACTCGGATTAATGCTTTTCTTGGAAAAAAAAATCTGTCACTATTGACAATTTCTTCTAAAACCAAGCAAAAAGGTACGCGCGAGTCACAAAATGGCAACAGCATTCCCTCTTTTAGATATTAATAGGAACATGAGTAGGAACAAAATCAGATTTCTACACAGAGAATTAGAGAGAATCTATTTTAAAAAGCTACTGGCCTTTTTATATAAATGGTTAATTTCCTGAATGTTCTCATGGGCAAAAGATTATTATGAATGATGATAATTCTGTCAAAAGTTGTAGAAGAAGAGGACGAAATAAAAAAAAGAAAGGCTGGTATTTATTGGTACAAAAAGTACAAATTGTGGCACGAGGCCAATAAAGGGGCGGGGTAGAGGCTGGTCAACACTAACTATCTTATACCTAGCCAATCAGATTCGCGACCCATTCGTACATTACATTTTACACATTCACCAAAAGAACTCGTCCATCACCAAACAATCCTTCAACCACCATAATACCACGTGCTCTCAAGGGAGACCTACCAAAATCGCGCCCCATACCATGAAAATTCTAATGATGATATATATATATACAATTCTAATAATGATAAAATGAGAGGGGAGGGAAATGAACCCAATAATAAACTTAAAATAAACACAAACTAAACATAATTGATGTTAGTAGGGACCGTCCAACCCATAAAACAGAGAGGCCGCTGTATTCTGCCAGGGGACAAAATCAAGAGACGCTCTCGCTAAGGGAGTTGGAAAAAGTATAAAATATTAGGCTGGAATGGGAAAATATAAAACTGACCCAGTCGAGATGAAAATGGGGCGGGGGTCAAAACAAACTGGGGAGGATGGGAATCTCGACTTGGATCATAACCAAAGAACGGCCGGGATGCAGGCCAGGAACAACACTTACTCACATTAACTAGGTACACTGAAGCTTGTCTAACCTAACCAAGGGGAGGGTTCCACAGGAAGCCACACCGATGTGCAAAAGGTTGACCTAGAAGAGAAAATCAAGGCTAGCCCCGTTCACACGAAGCAAGCTCGCTTCTTTTACCCACCTTTCGCTAAAGACTGTCGAATGCAATCGTTTTCTATCCGATCTAATCTTCATCTTGAGCTGATGCTCAAAGAATCGAATTAGATCCGAATGAGAAAGACGATTGCCTCGCAAGACTTCCTCCTTTCGCGTCGTCCAGATCACCATTCGAGCCGTGGCCATCAGCGTCAGAAACACCATACGTTTCATCCCGGAATACGGGGGCGACACATTGTCACACGCGTATGCGCGATCAATGGACACAAGCTGTTCGGGAGCGAGACGAGTCGTCAGCTTGCCGACATGGTCCCATAAGGGGTGGACCTGGGGGCAATGGTAGAAGGCGTGCGCAGCCGTTTCTTCTAAGCCAAGGCCACACCGTTCAGTCTGGCAAATCTGCCAAGCCCCATATGAAAGCCTTGTCGTTGAGAGGCAGCCGATTCCGAGCCAATCGCCAGCTAAGCGAAAACTCAGGGTTACTGAGGTAATCCGCCGCTGGCGCCCAAGACCAGTAGGAGCAATACTCCTCCTCCGACAAGCCGAGCGTATCTCGTAGGAGATCCTTCGCGGGCCTCTCCACTAATTCACGATAAAAAAAAAAAAAAAAAATGGCTTACTCAATGGAAACCTTCCTTGAGTCATAGTGACGTCACAGTTTATCTTTTTTTTCAATACTAAATGAGTCTAAAAGTGGTTTCATTACATGGGTTCGTTTTCTAATTTTCCCCCACTTTTAACTTTTGGAAATCTTAATATCCTACTAAAATATTTTTCTCTTTGATAGTTCTTATAAACATAAACAAAAGTAACTATTTTTTCCAGCAGTTATTGATGTTATTTCTCTCAGTTTTTAAAACTAAAAAAAAAAAAGTTTTATGTGGAAAATTAGTATTGTTGGTTATTTGAGATTTTACAAGCTAGAGTAAGATCAACTATCAGATGCTACCTAAACTAAATACTTGGCCAGGGGTTTATCCCCTTTCACACTTCTGATCACGTAAAAAGATTGATGGATAACACTGAACTTGACGAAGTAAACGTGTTGAAATTGTGATTTTGGAGGAATTCAGGATGAAAAATGTCTTTCGAGGAAGCTTGGGAGGATCCTGCAATCAAGAGATTGTGTGATTAAGTGAAACAAAAGAATATTATATATCTTCTATTAAACTGAAGTGTGTAGAGCTGAAGCAAAAGTGTAACGAGTTTTAAATTGGATTTAGAAAACCAGACACTGAAACTTTTCTGTGCAAATCTGGAAACTATGACAAGAGTTTCTCAAATTGGATGAATTATGAAAAACTGCTAATTTATCAAACTACGGGTTGGAAAACCAGATGCCTTAATATCTTTTTTCTACAAATAAGTAAAATTGTGAAAATTAGAATTTTGCAGGGAGATAAGACAAATTAATGAGACAAAAATGGTTAATCTGTCAAAGTCAGTTCCCTGAGATTAAGTTATAGGCATCCTTTGAAAAGAAAATTGATGGAAGACAAATTACCTTTAACCAAAATGCTCTTTATTAGCTCTGGTTTTCATTGGTTTCACCAGTTGCTGGAGTTGGTGAAAAATTTATTAAAAATCATAATCTTTATTTAACCAGAAATTTGCTACAATTAACAATTTTTGTCATAATCTAAGAGCCTCACCAACAGATATCAACATGCCTACCTGATCAGTGGATAGAAACCAAGAAGGGATTCCCCTGAAATCAGTATTTAATGTTTACCTTTTATAAAATTCAATGACTTTGCTTTAAGGAAATAGCCTGTACAGTTTATATGGAGAAACATTCATTCAAAACAAGATTTTTTCTTCTACACATATTACAACTTGATCATATTTGGGGAAATCAGACTGAAAATTAAGCTTGGAGACAGAAAATGATTCAAATTTAGCTTTATTCATTTAAAATGCATTTTTCTGCAGGGAAAATGAATTTGCAGAGATTTAAATCTGCATCAGTAGAACTGAAAATTATAAGTAATGAAATTCAATGATATAAAAAAAAAATTACTTAAAAGAAAATATTTATTTTTACATTATTATTGTTAAACTGCCTTCTAAGGAAGGAAAAGATTCATTGGAAACTTTGTACTGATATTAGTATGGATCTTTTTGTATAACTTCAGTTGCTGAGATTGTCCCCAAGTTGAAATTCATGAAAAATCATTTCAGTTTCACAATATACTTTAAGAAATGTAACCATAAAAACTTGTTTCATGTTTTTTTTAACTTCTGTTGCCGTGATTGTCCCCAGTTAGAAACTCATCCAAAATGATTTCAGTTTCATAATATACTTTATATATATATATATAATGAGAAATATTTATTCAAAAATGTTTTTAGTCTTACAATACACTTTAAGAATATATATACATGTATCTATCTAATAATAAGAGATATTTATTTAAAATGTTATATACATGTTCACTGACATTTCCACTTGATTATAGATCAGAAATCCTCTCAATACTGGCCAGCCATACATTGTCAAACCATTACAGTTTTCTAAATTGTCTGCCACAGTGGAAATGAAGTGGAGCTGTCATTTGTTCATTTATTGACCAATCAGATAACTCATTACATGCCGATTACAGTAATGCTGTTAAAGAGAATTCTGGATTGGCCAATTCCTTTATTTTCTTAAGAGGAACAATTAGAGAAACCCTCCACTTTTGAGCAGAACATGCTAATCATAAAAATAAGTGTTCTGTTTCTTCTGCACTACCTTATTTTACTGGAAATGTGATCTTCTATGTTGTCTTCATTTGGTGTATGGTGGATTTGTTATCATGTTTCTCTCAAATATGATAAGCCTGGTATTTAGTGTTTTACTTCTGTGTTTAATTGAAGGGATTTAACCTATGAATGGATAATTGGGTCTGCATTTCATCATTCATTTTTATCAGATAATGATTTGGCGTCCAGTCAAGAACTTCAAAAGAACCTGTATATGTAGCTGATAATGGCTTATGGATAACTGTCTATTCTAATCCAAACTTTGCTGCAATTTTCAGATTGGTCTGGAATATATGCATGCTGTATATTTATTAGTAAAATTTTCAAACATGATGTTTGATATTGTTTTAAGGAGATCTCTGGTGAACTACTGGGTTATATTTGTGTCACTAGTATTCTTTCCAGCGTGTGTTAACACGTGTCGTTTGAGACTCCCATTACGGGCAAATTTTAGCCCACAGCTTTCACACTGGAATGGTTTCTCTCCAGTGTGTGTTAACATGTGTGTTTTGAGAGAAGAATTTTTGGAACACTTATATCCACAAATTTCACAATGGAAAGGTTTCACTCCAGTATGTGTTAAGATATGTTGTTTGAGATTTCCATTGTGGGAAAATTTCAATCCACAGATTTCACAGTGGAAAGGTTTCACTCCTGTGTGAGTTAACATATGTTTTTTGAGATTTCCATTCAGGGAAAATTTCAATCTGCAGAATACACATTTGAAAGGTTTCTCACCAGTGTGTGTTGACATATGTCGTTTGAGATTTCCATTATGGGAAAATTTCAATCCACAGACTTCACAGTGGAAAGGTTTCTCTCCAGTGTGTATTAACAGATGTGTCTTGAGAACAGAATTTCGGGAACACTTAAATCCACAGATTTCACACTGGAAGGGTTTCTCTCCAGTGTGTGTTAATGTGTGTCTTTTGAGATGTACATTCTGGGAAAATTTCAATCCACAGACTTCACAGTGGAATGGTTTCTCTTTAGTATGTGTTAACATATGTTGTTTGAGATTTGAATGTTTTGAACACTTATACCCACACTTTTCACAGTAGAATGGTTTCTCTCCAGTGTGTGTTAACATGTGTGTTTTGAGAACAGAATTTTCAGAACACTTATATCTACAAATTTTGCATTGGTAGGGTTTCTCTCCAGTGTGTGTTAACATGTGTCTTTTGAGATGTGAATTTTGAGAAGACTCATATCCACAGATTTCGCAGTGGAAGGGTTTGTCTCCAGTGTGTGTTAACATGTGTCTTTTGAGATTTTCATTCTGGGAAAATTTAAGTCCACAGATTTCACAACGGAAAATTTTCTCTCTAGTGTGTGTTAATATGTGTTTTTTGAGAGTTGAATTTTGGGAACATTTATATCCACAGATTTTACAGTGGAAGGGTTTCTCTTGAGTGTGTGTCAACATGTGGCTTGTGAAAGATGATTTAACAGAAAATCTCACTTCACAGATTTCACAGTGGAAAAGTTTGTTGCCAATGTGAATTTTCCTGTTCATTTTTACATTTAAATTCATTGAATATCTAGCACCACAGATTTCATGCAAAGTGGTTTCTCCTCTGAGTATTTTATGTCTCTTCTGTGTGAAATTAACTACAAATCCACAAATTTCACAGTCTGAGAATGCCTTCTTTCTCATGAATGTGCATCATAGTTTCAGAAACTCTCAAAGATGGAAACTGAAAATAAAAAAAAATAACAACTGAGCACTACAGCAAAAAAAAAAAACACATTATATAGAGTTATGAAATAGGTTTATACAAAATACATTTAAAAACATTTTCTTGAAGCTAATTGCAGAACCATAAAAATGATTATAGTATCTCTTAAAGGGAAATATGTCTGATCAATTAGAGTTTAAACCTGACTTGTTATACATTTTATTTTTGTTATGGTTTGGTTCCTTGTACCATGGTGATAGTCCAAGGTAGAACCAATAAAGAAGAACTCGAACACATATATGGAATAACACAGATATATTACAAACAGGAATATATACAGAGAAGTAGAAAGTGTTAGTATGAACAATCAGGTTTAGTAGTAATTGTCTGAATGCGACTCTGTTTCAGACTGCCTCTGACTTGACTGACTCACTCGCTCTGACTGACAGACTCCTGATGGACCTCACTCCAGACTTCAGACTCAACTCCCTGCTTTCTCTTAAGGCACAGTATTTATTACGTATGGAATAGTCCATTATGTTATTATGGGTAAGGTCCCATAACAATTTTGTATCAGAAAAACAAAATCAGCAAGCTGAGTTCTAAACTAGGAAAAGGAAAACTTTGAATTCAAAAGCATGTATGCTATTATGCTAGATACATGCTACACTCAAACTTCACATCTGACCATCAAATGACGACAGGTGCCGGAGTTTAGTCAGGATTACCCATGACCATTTTTCAGTAGAGAAGGATGTGACTTCACACCTGCATTTAGTACAGAAGGTAAGAGAACATGAATGTTGTAGAGGTGGATATACAAACAACTGCTACAGAGATGATTTGGGCAATTTCTCATATACAGCGGAGGGAGAATATATCTGCATGCCATCCTTTGGATGTCAGATGAAAACAAAACCTACATATCACAGAGTGACTGAGAGCATGTGATCATGGAGAAAATGTAAATAATTGAAGATTCAAATCTTCAGTTGGCATTTGTCAACCCCAATTCATTATGCGCTCACCACTTATTATGCATTTGTCTATATTTCTGAGTTGAGGTATTATGTACACTATTTACACTATTCAGGTGATTGGAATATCCTCAAGAACACATGGCACAGTGGATAAAGGCATTAGTTAGATCCAGTGACAGGGCCCAAAGAGTGAGAGTTCAATACCTGGTTAAGGCGATGGAGAACTTGAAGAGGGAAATTCACTGTTAACTGATATCCATTAGACATGGCATGTGGAATTAGAACAGTCAACCCAGAGAGAAAAATAAAGGGTTCAGTTCGACATTCCAACCACCTGAAGAAGGCTGGAGCATACAACGGTCAAAACGTTGTAATAAATATGATGAGTACAATAGTCCGAATAATCTAAATAATGCTCTTATTATGAATTGAGAAAGAAAACCGCTTTCAAACATTTATTCATGGCCCCTGCAGTTACTCTCATTATAACATTGTGACTTAGGCAAACAGGTATAAATGCTCATATACAGATGAACAGAGCAGTTCCAAATAGATAATAATTTTTAAAAAAGCAAGATAAAATATTAGATTTTTTTAAAAATATCAAACTGGTATGAAAATAAAAAAAAATAAAAGCAACATATTAAACTCAAAAGAATCAATATCAATGCTATGCTGTTTTTTTAGGAAAAAAAGTGGAGATACTTACATAGGAATCTACACTAATTCGCTAAGAAAGGGCATGCCCTGATGAAAAAAAACTTCAGTCTTAATGAAAACAATTTTTAACATCTAAATGTTTATGTTATTATTAAGAGGACAAACCAAATTATTATTGATTATTTTTTTTTGCATTTCTAATCCTTCTCAGCACGTCCAAAATTTTAGGTAAAATTCTTATATTTTTGAGTCAGTAAAATTGACAAAATTCAATATCTGCCAGTTTTGAGGTATTTGTAAATAAGAATTTAATTCTCTGTTTAAAAGTATTTTTTTTTTTCAAAATTCATTTGAGGAAAATTTGAAAATTTATAGTTTAATTTGGTTGGAAACAAACATTATTTTAGTTGAATATAAGAGAAGCATGTCTGATTTGTTTTGAAGGTGTGAATTGAAATTTACGTCAACGTATCAACATCTTACATGTGGGGAAGTTACCGGAAGAAAAAACAGAAGTGACAATATTTTCTAATTTTAAATGAAACGGCTTATTTAACTATATAATAATTTTTAAAAATTAAATACTCTCAAAAGTTTAATATTTTATTGGTTTATTTTTAATTACTTTTTTTAACAAAATATGTCAAAGCCTAAACTTTCTGTTCCTAAAACTGAAACTAAAAAAAGAAAATAATTAATAATTGCAGTATGGTTCTCACAGAAAAACAAACTATTAATAATTTAAAAAAAAATGAAATTAAAATATTCAGTGAAAAAGGTTGTAAAACAAAATTTAAAATTTTGAAAATGTGACGATGATGGTCAATCTGAGAATTTAACACGTGCTCGCCAAGAAGAAAAAAAAATTCTGAGGGTGGGTTCTTTCTTTCAGGGGAAACTACTCTTAAAACTCGGGACATTTATGACTCATACGTCAATCCATATATTTGGGAATATAACATTTTAAAACATTTTTTTCATACTCAAAAATTTATCACATTTTCTATTTAAAATTAAAATAGAAAGAATTCCTGTACAAATTCACCTTTCATCGGAAAACTATTTTGTTTTCATACAATTTTTTAAGAATTAAAATAAAAATTAAATAAAAAAGTTTTTTTATTTTATTTTTACGTTAGCAAAGAAGTTTTGCTGCATTCTCAAATGTTTTCAGTTTTAAGAAAGAAAACAAAGAAAGCTCTTTCAAACTTCAGTAAATTATACACACAATGAAACCTTTTTAAATTCTATAAATTATCTTTCAATTATCTTGAAATCCACCGAATACAAAGGATCTTTAAAATCTTTTCAACTTTTAAAATCTTTTTTTAACTAATGATTTAAAAACTATTTGATTCCTATCACTCATGTTCATGGAGGAAGAAAATGATTTTAAAAATAAAACAGTTGACTATCTATATAAACCACAATAAAAACAAAGTTTCATCATCAAAATGTTTATGTTATTATTAAGACGAATTTCAAAAGTATTTTTTGATTATTTTTTTTAATCCTTTCTGGTATATTCAAAATTTTGGTTAAAAATCTTGTTTTGTTTACGTCAGCGGCCGATGCAATAATTACGATTTGTTTTTGGAGCTTTTTTTCCGGTGAAAAACACATTGATTTGGAAATTCTTGCAAAAATCAAATAATTGTCAGATTTTAATGAAATTTTCAGAAATTATTCACAAATGAATGAAATTATTTTTTTTGTTTTAGAAAATATTTTCAAAAAATGCTTTTTTACATATGCTACTTATTTAATTTCATGAAATTTCAGAAAATTAAATCGTGTGTCCAGACATTTTTATTATTTAAAAGTATACAAATTGGAAAATGTAAATCATCAAATTTTGTTTTGAAAATTTTTGTCAGTTTCTGAAAATCTGCCCTGAATGGTAAACTAAAAAATGTAATAAAACTATATTATTGAAATAGAAAAGGTTTTAATTGCTTTTGTGAATAAGTTGTATTAAAGACATTATTGTCTTAAGATAAAATGTTTTCGATGATTAATGAAATTTTTAAGAATTTTTTAAATTTTAATTATTATAATCTAAAATTCAGCCTTTATTTTAGGTGATATTGTAATTAAGTGGAAAATTTATTTATGAATCAAAAACTGAAAAGTGTACCAATATTTTTGAAATAATTTTTTTTTTTACTTTAAGCATTCCCATTTAAATAAAATACCATAACATTTAATAAATTATTGATTTTTCACTCTATCATGGTATTTCATCACAGTTATTAAAATTTAAAATTAATCCAAGAAAATTTTATATTATCTTAGATTTTATTATTTTTTCATAAAGCATCTTCAAACGTAATTAAAAATCAATAAAATATTAGATAACTGCTAAAAATATGTTAATTTCTAAAAATTACGACCTAGTTAAAAAAAAAAAAGAGTTCAATTAGATTTCGTAAAATTATGTCAATTCTGGTCATCCATACTAGCTGTCAGCACCTCGTAACTTGTCGATAAAGACATGAGAAAAACAGGACCGGTCGTTAAATGTTTGTATAATATTTTTGATGCTATAAATAATATTTGTTTCAAATCAGATTAATTTAACTTAGGTAACTCCACGAAATCGCTAAAAAAAGAGCATAGTCTGATGAAAAAGACGCCAAACTTTATGAAAACAAAATTTTATCGTCTAAATGCTTATGTTTTTATGAAGAGAAAAGACCAAAGTTTTTTTTAATTATTTTTTAAAATTTTTGCTTCTTTTTAGAACATTCTAAATTTTGATTAAAAAAACCTTGTTTCTCTTTATACCAACATGGGCTAGTAAATAACATAGATAATTTTTAGCACGTTTTTTTTTTTTTGTATTACACACATTAATTTGGAAAATCTTGCAAAAATAAAAATAATTGTCAGATGTTAATGAAACTTTCAGAAATTATTCACAGATGATCGAAATTATTATAACTATGTTTTTTTTATTAGTCATGGCAGAAATATTTTTTTTATATTCATTAACACCCCCCATAACTAATTTCACGAAAAACTCTAGAAATTCGAGCGCATCAACCTTAGTGATTACAATAGTTAAAAGCACAAGGCTTTGAAGAATGCAAATCATGTTTTTTTTTTTTAATTGGAGCCAACGTAGCTGAAAATCAGCTCCGAATTGTAACATACAAAACTCAATAAAACAAATATATTATTTAATTTCAAATGCTTTTATTTGTTTTTAGTTGTTTTTATAAATATAGATAATATTTTCTGAAAGCAAAAAATTTTTTCAATGAAAATTGAATTTTTAATACGATTATTTGTTATTTCTTTAATTATAATAGATTTTTACAAAGTTAGTTATTAAGTTTTTTAAAAATATTATAACATTAGTTAAAAGCAACGTCAACCTTTCAAAGTGTCCTTATGAGATTGTCATTGTCTAGCGCTTTGAAAATTGTATCATTTGGACCAATCAGAAGACCACTGTAATTAAAAAAAAATGTAACTTTTGTGCTTATAATCGGGCGGTAATTATAAAGTACGGAAGACCAACCAGTATACAATTTAGTTGCATTATTTGAGTTCAGCATTGTTCTCCGCTGTTAAGGCCTTTACTTTTGTGAAACGTATAGATAAGTTAATTTGATTTTTCAATTTCAACTGAAAAGGGTACCTATAAGTATCAGTATCATCTTAGGAAATTTAACTACTGCTAAACGTTAATTTATTTGATCTTATTTTGATATTAATCTCAGTTATGACATTTTTCCATAAATGAAATATCAAAATTAATAATAAAATGAATGGAAATACAAATAACACATTAAAATGTAATAAATGTACATAAAATTATAGTATTTTATGTACACTTGTGATAAAATTTCATAAGAAAGGTACCTATAAATTAATTAGATACCTTTTTCTTATGAAATTTAATCTCACTCTTAACAGTCTTATTTTTTAATTTCTTTATATTTTCCATAAAGCATCGTAAACGTAAAGATGAAAGCTCAGTACAAAAAAAAAAAATGAAAAATTAGAGCGCTGAAAGTTTTCCTTAAAAGTAACGAGGTAAATAATTTGTTCACTTAAATCTAAATAATTTCACTTCCTTCCATCCGTAGAAAGAATTATCCTTCCGTAAGTTATCTAAACGTCATGAATGTGTCTTTCGTCACCTGTCAAGTGACGCGAAAGGTTATGACCTGCTTTGTTTTATTTTGAAATTACATTTTTTCGGCGCAGAAGCTAAGTTAAGCTTGGTTCAAAATATTTTAAATAAACATTATAATTTCTGGCTTTATTAAAATCAGTTTTGAAAAAATGATAATTGATTTTTAAAAGAATATCAAAGTCAGATTTTCATCTTTTTTATCAAATGATTGAAAATGATTATCTGTCCTTTTTTTGACAAAAAAAAAACAAGATTTTTAACGAAAATTTCGGATGTGATAGGAACGATTAAAAAATGTAAAAAAATACCCCCAATATACTTTGATCTTTCCTCTTTAATAATAATATGAACATTAGACGATAAAAAATTGTTTTCGTCAAGTTCGGCATCTTTTTCATCATGCTATCTCTGTTTGTTTACATTTTCGTGGAGGTACCTAATTTAACTTAAAACATTCTCATTTTACTGAAATAACATGTCACTAATTATTTTGGAACATTTGTAAAACCGATAAATTGGTTTTGTTTAAAAATTTCTTAAAAAATGAGAAAATGGTCGCTTGAAAGATGTTTTTGAAAGCGAGTATTTGAAATACAGCAGAATAAATGGAAATAGTAAATTTAATCATCAGGCTTTCAATTTAAAGCTAAAAAGATAGCTCAAGAATGATTTTTCTTTTTCATTCTTAAACCAACGTATATTACAGTTTCGGAATTTTTCCAAAACCTTTAAAACACATATTTGCCTAACCATTGGCATTAATCATTACCTTTAAATTAAATTTAATTCAATACAAACTTTAACATTCTTTAAATAAATTTGTAAATAAAGTCAATGGGGGCACCTTTGATTCCTTTCCCTGAAACACGCTACTAACAATTTCAAATGTGTAAATTTGTAAATAAATTCCTTATCTCGTTTCGTTAAATAAATATAACATTTGTGTGTTTACTCGTCATTTTTCCTACATACTTCACGGGGTCTGACTTACCTTTTCAGGGCGGATCCCAACTTTTTCATAGAAAAACAAAACAGGATTAAGTTAAAGTTGTTGTTGGATTTGACATTTCTTTCTCAAGATCGACAATATTTCGTAATTAAATAAAACTTCCTATTTTTAAAGAAATTGCAATTAAAAAAAGATTAATTATTTGAAAATGGATGACGTGTATGTTCTAACAAAGGAATGACAGGAAACGGTGTAAAAGAAGAATTTGTTTCTTGCTGAAAAACAGTCTTGGTGCACACAATGTCACAACATTGTATCTCAGTTTCAACCAATTTTTTTTAACTCATAATTATTCAGAATAATTATATATATATATATATATATATATATATATATATATAGATAGATAGATAGATAGATAGATAGATAACTAGACTCGTTTCGAAAAACCCTCGAATTTTTGATTTACAAATAATCAAATCAATCTCGAGAGAAAAAAACTTAAAAAAAGGTTTTAAAAAAAGAAAGAGCTACAAACATGAACTACTGTCGAACAAATCGCACAGATGCTGGTCTGAAGCCCAAAGAAAAAACCCCGATACGAGTAGACAACTAAGAACTAACAAAAGAGCTCAATACAATCGTAGAGCAGACCTAGATACACCTAGTGAGCCAGACAAACCTACCTAGGTTTCACCTAAACGGATCGTCAGGGAAAGTATGGCTCAGGGAAAAGTATATATATATATATATATATATATATATATATATATATACTGGGTCCAATAAGATATTTTCTAATATCAATCAAGTTAGAAAATAAAAAAAATAAAAAGCAATTTATTAAACGGAAAAGTATCAAGTATAAATGTCATGTGTTTTTTGTCTGACAGCAAGAACCTGACCTCAAAAATTTCTTCTTTTTTTGTTTCCTTCTGACGAGCACCCTTAAATTCACTGACTGACTGGCCATCATCGTCACATTTTCAAAGGTTTTAATTTTCTTTTTTACATCTTCTTAATTCACTAAATATTTTAATTTAATTTTTAATATAATCAATTTATTATTTTTGATACTGCAATTATTAATTATTTTCTTTTTTAGATTCATTTTTAGGGATGGAAATAGTGCTGGCGTTGAAGATATCTTCATTTTAAAAAAAGCATAAAAAATCAATAAAACATTCGACTTTTGAAAGTATTTAATTTTTTAAAATTACTGTATAGTGAAATAAGCTGGTCCACTTAAAATTCGAAAATACTGTGACTTCTGTCCTTCCGTCCGATAACTTGCTCTGACGCTATTTCTCGATACAGTGACATAAACATCAATTTACACCTCCAAAACCAGTCGCCACAGTTAGACATGCTTCTCTTATTTTCACCTAATTTTTTCTGTTAAAAAATTAAGTATTGTTTGTAAACTTAAAATTTTCCTCAAATTTTTGAAAAAGGTATAATTGATTTTATAAGATTTTTAAACGGAGAATTTCACTTTTGTTTACAAATTTCTCAAACAGGACGGATATCATCAGTTTTTTGTCAATTTTGATGACTAAAAAAAAAAAGATGTTTAATTAAAATTTCAGACGTGCTACGAAAAATTAAAAATGTAAAAATTTTAATCAAAAAATAATTTGTTTTTTGCTCTTATAACAGCATAAACATTGTGAGAAATTCTGCAATTAAAGCTAAGTTCCTATTGGCTAATTTATGCCACACCGTATTTTTGTACCGACCAATCTCATTGGTTGAATTTTCCTTTGCTTTTCGCGGGCATTTCAACGGCCCGTGCCTTTTTTTCAGTTGCTTCAAAATCTTCGAGATGACAGGACTCATATTTCTCTCACATTGCAGGTCCTTTAGCGGCCAAAATTAAGCCTAAATGACTAGGCAATTATTCTTCTTGTCTCATATTCCAAAGACTTTTTAAGGCTGAATAAGTCAGTCGGTTTATTGACTGTCGTCACATTATATACTTTTACATGAAGAACTTTTCTGCATGCTCTCGACAAATAGCCGAGTTTTTATTTCAGCAACCAAATTGGTAATGCTCCTGTTCAAACGACCGTCAAGTTCCTGCTTCTTCGAATCTGCATAGAGACCAGTTGAGTCCTACAGAGAAGAAAAATACTACCACTTCTTTGAAGTAACTACCCCACCATATTCACAGGGGCAAAAAGGGCATAATCTTTTTTGCAAAGACGAAATAAAATTTGTATTGAATTTTAAGGTAGGCTTTGTTAATTGTATGTCTTTTCTTGTCTCTGCCAAGGGTTCAAACCGTGTGAGAAGAAATTCTCACAACATTTACACGAGAAAAAATTGTTTTCATCAGGCTTTCAGCCTTTCTTTCATCCGTGTATGTGCTTTTTACGAATTAGTGGAGATACTTAAATGCCATTTTCGATAACTAAGGAAAAAGTAAGAATTATTATTTTTTTTTTTTTTTATCAAATTCTATTAATTTTCTCTTAAATTTACTATTTTTCTTTGAAACAAATCACTTGGTCAAATATTGAATTTTTAACATGTTTAATTTGTTATTTTTACTTGTAGTAAATAATAAAATTTATTTTAAATGAGAAAATCATATTGAGTTTGCAATACAATTTTCAGGCATATTGTGTACACACGGCCTATTTTTGAACAAGGAACATATTCTCCTTTTACATCGTTCTCTGTAATTCCTTTGTTGTTTTTTGTTATGTTTTTTTTTTTGTTTCTGTTCAGAAACTACGTACCTTTTATTTTCAAACAATTAATCTTATTTAATTGTAATTTCTTTAAAAATAGAAAGCTTTTTTTATTACGAAATATTGTCCATCTTGATAAAGAAATATCAAGTCGAACAACAACAGCAACTAAAAATCCTGTTTGTTTTTCTATGAAAACATTGACATCTGCCCTGAAAAGGTAAGTGAGACGTGAAGTATGGAGGGAAAATGACGAGGAAACACACAAGTGTTTTAAACAAGATAAGGAATCTGTTATTTTATTCATAAAAGCAATTAAAATATTTTCTAATTATAAATGTTTCAGTTTTATAATAGAACAAGGAGTTGGATAGAAAGGATTTTAAATACAAAAAAATTCTAAGACATTATTATAAATAGGTTTTTTTAAACACTGAATTTTCATTAAAAATGACGAGGAAACACACGTGTTATATTAAGTGTTATATTTAGCGAAACAAGATG
This sequence comes from Acanthosepion lycidas, assembly GCA_963932145.1. NCBI lineage: Eukaryota > Metazoa > Mollusca > Cephalopoda > Sepiida > Sepiidae > Acanthosepion > Acanthosepion lycidas. Next base: position 123,528,470 of record OZ010575.1, on the reverse strand, counting down.
AGGAATTTATTTACAAATTTAAAGAAATTTTGAAGCCATTGTTTCACTAGGAATCAAATATTTTAAAATATGTCCACTGAATTGTCGATGCCTCAGATTAAAATGATTGTTTTCTATAATTTCTGTGTTCTGTTCGGTAACTTCTATTTTCAAATAATGTAATCATTTTAATTGCAATTTCTTTAAAAATAGGAAAAATTAATCCTGTTTGTTTTTCTTAGGTACCTCCGCTTTTCCGGCATAAATTTTCGATACCTAAGATTTAAAATTAATTTTCAAAACTGAAAGCATTTTTGACGATTTCATTTTAGTTTTAATTAATATAGATAGCTAAATAATTTAAATTTATTATTTCCAGTAAATAAAATATTCTGGTGTATTTCAGAAATTATATAGGAATGTTTGCTCGATTTCTTAAAATTTTCTTAAGAGTAAGACTGACTATTTTCTTAATTTTAATTTTTAAGATAAGAAGTTTATAAACAAAACAAATTCATCGATTTTAAAACTCTTCCAATATGAATGGCACGTTATTTCAGAAAAATTAGAAAATTTAAAGTTAAATTAATCTAATTTGAAAGAAATTTTACTTATAGCATTATAACAAAACTTAAAAGCAATATGGGTCATGATGTTTAGAAGTATCGGTAAGTTTTCGAGGTGATGACACATCTTATGGATGACCAGAATTTACATAAATTTATGAAGTCTAAGTGAACGCATTTTTTCGGATATAAACTACCTAGTAATTTTTAAAAAATTAACATATTTTCTGCAATTATCTATTAGGTTGGTGCAAAAATAATGACGCAATAATATCGTTTTTTGACGTTAAGAAATACGTCAAAAAACGACATTACTACGTCATTATTTTTGCACCAACCTAATAATATTTTATTGACTTTTATTTACATTTCGAAGATGCTTTATGTAAAAATAAAAAAAATTAAAATAGTATAAAATTTTGCTTAAATTAATTTCTCTGTAAAAGGACAAGAAAACTTAGATCACGTGACCTTTTCATGATAATGTCAAGTTTAGCCTTCCATAGATGAAAAAAGGGAACGAATTAAAGAAAGAAAGAAATTATTTTAAAAATAGAATAGTAAATCTACGCTTATTAATCTTTTCAATTTTGGATTCGTAAATTTCATTTCCACTTAATTATTTTTATCACATTCAGGAAATAGCCCAATACAGAATTTTTTTTACACGATCTTTAAACTAATTTATCATAATTAAAATTTCAAAAAGAACGAAAAAATTTTTGTAATAAATAATTCATTATTCATCGGAAAAGTTTCATTTATTCAGACAATTAAAAGTTTTTCTAATTAATGTCTTAGTTTTCAATGCATTTACTATTTTCAACTCAGGGCAGACTTTCAGTTAGAAAAGAATAGTGAACGTTTTCAATGGAAAAAACGAAAAAAAAAATCAATGTAATTTTAAATTACTCCAAACCCAATGACGTTAAAACAAAAAAAGATTTTAATCAAAATTTCGAACGTGTTAGCAGTTAGAAAGGAGGAAACTTTTTTTTTTTTTTTTTTTTTTTTTAAATAATCAAAAAATACTTTCATCTTAATAAAACAGATATTTTGACGTTAAAAGTTTATTTTTATTAAGTTTGTGGCTTTTTTCCTTGCGTTATGCTGTTTTCGCGAAAAAGTGGAGATAACCCATATTTCAAAAAAAGTAAGTTTTTATGACTTCTTAAAAGATTCACAAAAAATGCATTTAATTTAAATGTCTTTGAAAGAAATTCGGTTACATTTCGGTTTTATTTGAAAGATAAAAGCCTAAAGTCAATGAGAATTAAAAGGAAAAATTCATTTCATCATGTTTATTGTTTACTTGTAAATGTTTTCGTCGTCATACAGAATTTTAAATGATAAAAATGTTTATAAATTATTATTCTAATGAAGATTTTTTAAATAAAAATAATTCTAGTAAAAAATCATTATTGATCTAAAAAACAGAGTGCATTATTTTATTCATAAAAGCAATATATTTTCTAATTATGTCTCAGGTTTATAACAGAAAAAAGTGTTAGAAAGGATTTAAAAACAAAAAAATTCTACGAGATTTATTTTTGAGGTACTTCCACAGAATTCTCGATATACCTAAGGTTTTAAGTGAATTTTTATGTAAACAGAGTTTATTCAATCATTGAACATCGATTATTCCAAGAAATAAAATATTCTGAATTTCAAATAGAAATTATATAGATCGGAATCCCAACATTTTGGCCGATTTCAGAAAATTTTCTTTAAAAAGCGTCCGTTTCTTAATTTTAAGAAATTTATAAACAAAACAAAATTATCGGTTTTAAAAATCTTCCAAAAATAAAGCATGTTTGTGACACGTTATCTGAGTAAAATTAGCAAATCTAAAGTTATGATTTGAAATAAGCATAGCATTGAAAAGTAATACATTACAAGCATTACTTTACGACAGATTCTGTTTTTCTCCTGTCTTTATTGACGTTATCAATATGTTCCAATGTGTTGACAGTATGGGTGATTAGAACTGACATAAATTTACAAAATTTAAGTGAACGTTTTTTTTTTGTTTTTTTAAGTACTTTTACAAATTAACATATTAATATTAATATATTAACATATTTTCAGCAATTATCTAATATTTTATTGACTTTTAGTTACGTTTGATGATGCTTTATGAAAAAATAATAAAATTTAAAAATAATATAAAATTTTCTTAGATTATTAAAATTTAATAACATTGGTGAAATACCTTGATAGAGGTAAAACTCAATAATTTATGAAACATGGTATTTTATTTATTATTAATTTATATTTTTTAATCTATATTTTTTCATTTTATTCTGTATTATTAATTGTTATCATGACGGTTATTTTGTCTTTAAATTTTTATAGTATTTTAAATTGTATTAATTACATAATTGTTTAAACTTTTATTCTAACCCAATAGTTAAAAGAAATTGCTGCTATGCATAATGGTGAAAAAATATTTTTCAGAAATATTTTGTGATGCTGAATATGGCCGTTTTTGTCTTCCATTGCCTCTTCAATTGTCATTGCTTGGCTGATTTTTTAAATACAAGTCCTGCATGACATAGCACCAACATCACATTTGTTCAACTGATAATAGTCAGCTGCATCATTGAGATATGAAATTGTATAAAAAGAATTTGCATAACTAATAAGGTAGCCAACGTATTAATGGTTGACAACATCAACTGTTCAAATGTGTTTTATTATACATGCAACTATCTGCCCAGTGAGTATTTCATGCAGGTCTCGTGCAGACTGTGGATGATACTTATCAAGTAAAGTAAAAATAGACATATATTTCTGTTACATTATTTTTTTCTGGATCAAGGCTCTCCTCCTCCTTTCCATCAGAGCCTTCTCACACTTGATCCTTTTTGCAAATGTCTTCTTCAGCTGTTTGGTGCTGCATCTTCTTCAGTTTTCCTTTGTTGTAATTCATTGACAACTGGAGGTATTTGTTGAACTGCTCAGCATCCAGATCATCAGTGATTTTTTTTTTACTTGATTCCACTTGGCCTTGATGACATTGCTTATGCTGAATACATAAGCATTAGGTGCAGGCTTGTTTCTGTCACAAAATTCACTGATGATGCTTTCAACTAGCATGGTGTACTGCCTCACTTATATTAAGATTGACTTGGAAGAAACCTCTACCATGGGGAATGATTTTGTGTACTCCTTGCTTAAATCATTCGCAGTACATTTTAAACAGGCAGATCCTTTGTTGAAATAAGTGTTCATTTGCAGGGGCAGTCAGTAGGGACTCTCACTTACATTCAGTAGGGGCTCTGACAGGAACAATCTGTAGGGTCTGTATCACTTTCTTTATTAATGTAGATTGTCAATGACTCCCTTGACGATGTTCATAGTGTCAATTGGGTTTTTTTAGGGCATTTACACTAGTATAGAAGGTACTCATCCAAGGCACTAATAGAATCTTCCCTATGATTTCCAGAACTTGCATCTCGATGATAGCGGCTTCTTCTGAAAATATCTGCTGCAGTGTTGTGATGATCTTATTTGTGGAAGAAAGTCCCAAGACAAATTGTATGCTTCGTTTGCAAATGGGAAATAAAACATGATGATTCAAATGCTGCAAGGACAAACATAAACATTATTAGTTTTATAATAAAATTGAGACATTTAAGCAATAATAATTAAAACAAAACAAATGCAGCAAGGACTTAGAACAAATATTTGTATTTAAGATTGGAAAAAAGAAAACAATTCTTGTAAAAATAAATTTTTCATCAGAAAAATATTTTGGCTTCAGACAATTGTGTCCTTAATATGTATTATTCATAAAAGTTAATAGCTTTTTTAATTAAATAATGTCTTGGTTTAATTGGCTTTTGTATTTTACAATTCAGAGCTAGATTTTTGGTAAATATTGCATGGAAATTTACTTAAAACTTGATGATTTATATTCTTCAAAGTCTTCACAAAATTCACAGAAGTCGACTTCTAAAGTTTCTATAAAATTAAGTGTAGGTGAGATGTAAAAAAAATATTTTTACTTTGATTTTCTAAAAAACAAACATTTCTAAAATAATTCATTTGTGAACAAGTTCTGAAAGTTTCACTAATATCCAATAATTACATGATTTTTGTAAGAATTACCAAATTAATGTGTTTTGGAACACATATTGGTATATATTATGTAACAGCTGATATAAAAGAACACAACATTTTTTTAACCAAAATTTTGAACATGCTAGAAAAGATTTAAAAATTTTTTAAAATAATTTAAAATACATTGGCCTTTCCTTGTAATAACAAATGTTTTGATAATAAAACTTTGTTTTTATTAAGTTTGGGGCCTTTTTTCATCATGCTATACTGTTTTTTCATCAATTTACTGAAGATACCTAAATAAGACATTTAAACAGTAATAATTGGAACAAAAAATATGATTTAAATGCTCCAAGGAAAAAAAATAAACATTATTAGCTTTATAATAAAATTAAAACATTTAAAAAGTAATAATTGAAACAAAACATTGGATGATTTCAAAGCTACAAGAATTTATAACAAATATAAACATTATGCAATACAGAAAAGAATTTCTTGTAATTTCATAATTAAAGGAGTTTGATAGAATGGATTAAGAAATTCTAGGATTTTCAAAAAATAAAGAATAATTTCATTCTTTTCTGAATAAGTTCTGAAAGTTTAAAATAGTTTTTTTCATTTGCTCTCTGTCATTAACACTGGAATTTGTCAATGAAAATAAAGTCCTTTTTTGTACGTCGTATGAGTAGTCATATTCCAGAAAAAATAATGAAGGGTGCCACTATAGTCTGCTGTCTATCAGGACATCTATTAACATATTGAAATTCTAGATTTAACATGTTTTATTATTCATTTTTGTGAGCATAACATTTTTTTATACATCTTGAGGGAATGACAATACTGTAGATTCTGTTAATACTTTAGCTTACAGGACAATGTTTTGACAGATATTTGTTGCTAATATTTCATATATTTACCTGTAATCTACAATTAAAATTTTATTGATCATGTAAAAAAGGCATAATTCTATAGAAATCTACCATGAACATATAGTTCAAAAAACTCTTAGCTCAAAAAGGTATGTCAGGAAAATGTCATTTGTCATTCTAATACAAAAATATAAGAGGAGGGGGATTGAAATTTTGAGAAAGAGACAGAAAAGCCATGAACAAAATGAAGGGATTCAAAATTTTTGAAGAATACCTCCTCAAAATAAAAAATACACAAAAGATATCAAAGAGGGAGAGCAGACATCATGAATATATTTCCACAAAGTTTTCTAATAAAACAATCTATTCAGTATAGAATCAATTAGTTACTGAATAAGTACTAAAATGCTGTTTGAATAAGATAATTCACTGATTTTTGACAAATGTTTAAATACAAGGGATAGCAATTATTTTCTTTCATACTCCAAATTATTAGATTTCCATGAAGAAAGTCATTTTTTTCAGTTATCATGATATATTTTAGCTTGATTTGTTTTTGAATGAATAATAAATTTTTACAAGAATTGTTACTTTTTATACATTTAATTAAAATAATAGAATTTTCTTGTGGACAAGCAATATTAATTTAAAACTATATATATATATATATATATATAAATGGCAATTTCTGTCTGTTTATCTGAATCAAGTTGACATCTAAACACATGTCAGTGTTTAAGGAACAATATCTGGATGAAATGATGTGTGTAATTCTGGTAGTTTAAAATAGTTTTTTTTTTCAATACCTGGATGTGTCTATGAAAATAAAGTCCATTTGTGCATGTCATAAGTGTAGTCTTATTCCAGAAAAGCATACTGAAGAGTACCTCTACAGTAGGCTGTAGTGGCACCCTTCAGTAATCTTTTCTAGTATTCCCAGTATTATACTGAGACCAGTATAGATACTAGATCACATTTCTCTGCTGGCTCTGACATGAAATGATGTTTATCACTTTGTTTAAGCAAGGGAGATAATTTGTCTGATTTGCATGTCATAAGAGTAGTCATATTCCAGAAAAGAATACTGAATGGTGCCACTACAGCAGACCAGTATAGACACTAGATCACAGATCTCTGTTGGGTCTTACATGACATGATGTTTATCACTGTGTTTAAGCAAGGGAGATAATTTGTCTGGCAGACTTTATAGCAATTAAGATATACATTTTATGAAATAATAACTATTGTAAAGCTTAAAATTCCAGAGAGATATGGATCTTTGTTCCATTTTAAATATGTAGGGAATAACATCTGAATGAAATGCAGGTTATTTCTAAATATAATCTTTATTTGACACATAATATAGACTGCTTTTATATATTATTCACTGCTCCTATTAATATATCATTTATGCCTTTTTTCTTCATAGATGTTTTGGCTGTACAAAAACCACAGTGATTATTACTGAGAATTCCACTGAAGGAAAAGACATTTCACATTCCGTAAAGATACAGAAAAATATTTGCTACATGGTTCATGTGAAAGTGATGGATCTACAATTTCAAAAGGTTGACAACATTACCTGGAAAGAAATAATGTACTTTGGAATGTGTGGGTTATGTTTCTAAAAAACATATTTTGCATTATATATGAATGAACAGGAAAGATATGTTATATTCATGTGACATCTGCTAAACTGTTGTGAAGTCAGACGAAATAGGCCAGATGGAAACACATATTACAAAACATTCACATTCTTGTGAAGCTTGTGGGTCTATGTTTTCATGTAAGTCAACTTTGGTCATTCATATGCATACACACACTGGAAAGAAACCATATGCTTGTGAATTTTGTGGATCTGCATTTTCTACAAAACCATATTTGGTGTTATGCATGAATAAATAGAAAACATAGACCATATTCATGTGGCATCTGCTAAACTGTTGTGAAGTTAGAATAGACCAGATGGAAACACATATTACAAAGAAACCCGATTCTTGTAAAATTTGTGGATCTACATTTTCATTGAAGTGTAACTTAGTGACACATGTGTGCACAAACAGGATAGAAACAATGTTAAGTTTGTAGAACTGCATATTCACAAAAAATCACCTTTAGTGACACATATGCATGCAAACACATTAGAGAAACCATATTAATAGATTCTTCTGATGTTTGTCAAACGACATTTGCACAAAAGTATGGTCAGGCAGATGCATACACACACTGGAGAGAAACCATATTCTTGCAAAGTTTGTGGATCTGCATATTCACAAAAGTCAAGTTTAGTAAGACATATACATACACATACAGGAAAGAAACCTTATGCTTGTGAAATTTGTGGATCTGCATTTTCCCAGAACTCAATTTTAGTGAGACATATGCGTACACACAATAGAGAGAAACCTCATTCTTGTGAAGTTTGTGGATCTGCATTTTCACAGAAGGCTCCTTTACTGAAACATATGCATACACACACTGGAGAGAAACCATATTCTTGTGAAGTTTGTGGATCTGCATTTTCAGGAAAGATTGATTTAGTGAGGCATATACGTACACATACTGGAGAAAAACCATATTCTTGTGAAGTTTGTGTATCGAGATTTTCACAGAAGGCGAATTTAGTAAGGCATATGCGTACACACACTGGAGAGAAACCATACCCTTGTACAGATTGTGGATCTGCTTTTACAGAAAAGTCAGGTTTAGTGAGGCATATGCATACACATACTGGAGTGAAACCTTATTCTTGTGAAGTTTGTGAATCTACATTTTCATGCAAGTCAGAAATGGTCAGACATATGCGTATACACAATGGAGACAAACCATATCCTTGTGAAGTTTGTGGATATGCATTTTTACGGAAGTCCCAGTTAGTGACACATATGCATACACACACAGGAGAAAAACCTTACTCTTGTGAAGTTTGTGGATATGCATTTTTATGGAAGTCACGATTAGTGAGACATATGCATACACACACTGGCGAAAAACCATACTCTTGTGAAGTTTGTGGATCTGCATTTTCGCGGAAGTCACTTTTAGTGAGTCATATGCGTGCACACACTGGAGAAAAGCCATATTCTTGTGAAGTTTGTGGATCGGCATTTTCAATGAGGTCAAATTTAGTGAGACACATGCATACACACACTGGAGAAAAACCATATCCTTGTGAAGTTTGTGGAACTGCATTTTCAATCAAGACAAATTTAGTAAGACATATGTATGTACACACTGGAGAAAAACCATTTTCTTGTGAAGTTTGTGGCTCTACGTTTTCACAGAAGAGAGATTTGGTTATACATATGCGTACACACACTGGAGAGAAACCATATTCTTGCGAAGTTTGTGCATCTAGATTTTCACGGAAGTCAACTTTAGTGAGACATATGCGTACACACATTGGAAAGAAACCATATTCTTGTGAAGTTTGTGGCAGTGCTTTTTCACAGTTGTGCTTAGTGACTCATATGAGTACACACACTTGATAGAAACCATATTCTAGTGACATTTATCGATCTGTAGTGTCAGTTCTAAAAAGTTACTTTTCAAAGCAGGTGAATTTCTTGCATTATTTACATTATTATCCTCATTAACCTGTGATTCTCATCTTCATTGCCATATTCACAACGTTTCAGCCACTGCTTCCTCAGATGTTTGGAATTTTGTACTGAACCCTTTATTTTGTCCACTGGGGGTCAATTGTTCAAGTCCAGGTGCCATGCTTCTTCCGGCTGTTTTAGTTATTTCCCTTTAACTCAACTCCCCAAATTTTGATTCTCCACTTCTTTGGCTTCGTATTGAACTCACAACTCTTTGAACAGCCAACATCTTTATCCACTTGGCCATGTGACCTTGAGGACATCTTTCTATGAAATTTGGGACTTATATAAGTAATGTCTAAGCAACGATTTTGGCCACTGCTCCTATTGCAGTTTTTTCTGTTATTGCATTTTTTATCAGAGCTTATATTGCAATTTTTGTTGTTATTTATTGCTTTTTCTCTGGCACTTTTTATTACTGGTTTCCATATTGTATTCATTTCTATACTTTGTTGGCTCAGGAGATGTGCTGATTCCTTAAGTTTTTGTATTTTCCGGTGATGCTATCTATCTATTCAATCTCATCCCACAGGGGGTGATGATCTCCCCCTTTCCTACATATGTGGTCAGCTATGCCTGATTTTTTTTATTTCCCCTCGTGTTATCACTTTATGATGTTCTTGTAGTTTCTCCTTTGCATTTTTTGCCACAGTTGCAAAAGATGGCATACACGCAGTCCTTAGTTATGTTCTCTGGGAGCGGGTCTTACTCGGAAGAGGTATCTGCAAAATTTTGAACCACTTTAATAGATTGCCTTGATGCCAGATGGACAACAGATACTTTGTATTTTCTCCGATAATCCCTTCACATAGGGTAGGAAGACTGAAGCTGTTTTCTGACTGCTATTACCCTCTTGTATCCTTTTACCCGAGTTTGATGGAGCTGCATCGATGTACCCAGGTAGTTGTTATATTGTATTGGTAACTGCTTATACTAACCATTTCTTTTTTGTATGTTTCTGGGTCAGCATTTATGACTTTTGCTCAGTGCTCTATTATTTTCTTGTTTATTTTTTTATCATTGTCTCAAAAAAAAAACAATTTTAATCACTGAAAATGACAAAACATCTTTTTCTTTAATTAAATTAATAATTACAAAAACAGTATTTTACACTTAATTACAATTCAATTAAGGATCTGTATTTTTGTGAGAATTCTGTCAGAACAAAGGTTTACATTGAAAAAAACAAACTTTTGTTTTGATTTTTAAACTGAATCAATAAATTCACAGAAAGTCATAGTTTATTTAAGCTTTATCTTTTGAGAATTGATAGGAAAATTTGTTTTTTGTATAAATTAACCAAACAGAACTTTTTTTTAAAAAAATTAAATGCAAAAATAGTTGAATGGAGAAACTATGTTTTGTGATAATTATAACAACAAAGTTTTTTTTTAACAAATTGGATGTGTTGACTTTGTTTTTTTTTAATAAATTGTGTAAAAACTGCAGGGTGACAGATTTCATTTTCTTGGTTATTTTTACCGTCAATCCAGGAATTGAACTCACAATTACTATCTTAAAATGTTCACAAACCAACACTTTAATTCACCAGGTTATTGTTTCAAAATTGGACCCTCAAAACTTTGTGCTGGACAGCATTCAACCCTGCTTTACATTCTGACAGCTGCTGAACCCATTTTAATCAATGATAGAAAGTCTCTTCTCTTTAATCTGTCACATCAGGTTGAGTAAGAATTTTGAAATAAAAATACTTTGTAAACATCACTGATTAATTAATCCCATATATCATGTTAGTCTGATTTATTTAAAATAATTATAATTTAATAGAAGCTTATAATTTTTAAATGTTTTTTTTTTTTTTTTTTTTTTTTTTGAATGGCTCCTAATAAAATATTTTTTATAAATTGTGCTAAAAATGTCAGGGCTATAGATTTCTTTTCATTTTACTATCATCCCAATAAACAATTTTAATCAGACCAATTCACTTAAATTGACAGCAAATTGAGATAAGGAAACAGCAAGACAAGAGGCATCAGGACTTAGTTAAATAAAACCAAGAACTGGCGTATTTTATTGAGTAGGAAAAAATCCTAGTATACATTTGATTGCATGTGCCTATAAATTAGGGAAGGAAAAGTATTTTACAATCATTCCAATACAGATTGGAATGAACCATTCACCTCAATTTAAAGGGTTGAGTGCACTTATTTTTTCATCTCCTCATATTGAGCCAATTCTGTGGAGGCCAGTAAATACAAAAAATACATATAACTGATTTACATTGTTGTGTGTGTGTGTGTGTATATATATATATATATATATATATATATATATATAATGTCTGTGTGTATGTATGTATTAATTTTTTTTGTCAGCAGAGGGACCCAAAATTAGTATGGGAAATATTAGTGCCTAATTTGCCGGCAGAAAACAAATTGATTTGGGAATAAAAAGCCAGAAAGAATCAAAAACTCGATAAAAAATTAAATTACAGTGAATATTTTCCTACATTTTTTTCAATTATTGAAAATACTTAAAAATTATGTTAAAAAACTTAGATTGCTGAGTACTTAAAACTGATATCACAAAAACCAGGGTGCATGCCTTTCGACTCCTCCTCTTCAATTCACCAAGAAGTTGCCACGTTATATGAAGGGAGTGTAACAATATCAACTGGGCCTGCAAATTACAAAAAAAAATCTCAAGAAAAATATATGCACAGCAGCTACAAAGTACAAAAGGTATAAAAAATACACAAAGAGTATTCAGAGTAAGTTCATAATACTGTACCAAGTAAAAAGTAATTAGGTTTATTATGAATCTATAAATGAAATTACTGTATTAATTTGTTGGGTGTGTGGCAACACAAGAAATGGTCAGAGTCAAGAAAACATATAAAGTCTGCTTTTGGTCACGTGGACAGAAAAGAAAAGGGCTGCAATAAGTGTGATGGTGTATGAATTGATTGAAATAGATTTCAATGGAAAGTCATGAAGAGATAGAAAATGATTAGACATTTATTAAACTAGACATTGAATTTGTTCATCTGGCTTCCATTGATGGACTTGTGGGAAATTTAAATGCAGTTACGTATTGTGACATAATATATTAATTGCCTTTCAATACATTTTATCTTTGAATGATTTACAAATTCATGCAGATGTTGAAAGTCAACAAAATGTGGGAAAAGTATGGAACCATTATGAAAGATTTATTTCCCTTTGTTGCAATCCACCATTAGATTGATTTTACCTCAGTGGTAAACAAATGAATCCAATTTTATCTGATTTCATCTGTTTTTGAGTTTTGAAGACGAGGAGGTATGAGGAACATAAATGTTTTGTTTTTCTATCAGAAGTTCCAGTTTTCCTGTTCTAAAAAGAATTTAACTTTGTTGTTTTAATATTCATTTATTTAAAGGTATGCTTTTACATACTATAGATATGAAAATAAATTCAAGAGAATAGAAATTTTAAAAATACATACTTGAATAGCATTTAGAATAAGAAAATGAAACGAACCACAATCTGATTTGAGAATCAGAATTCTTACCGTTCATTTTTAATTTTTAATTCTGATAATTTCCATTGCATTCTAATGCATCTTAATTTTAAAATATCTTCATAAATACAGATCAGTGAAGGAGAATATTTCCCTGTGAGCAGACTATTCCATTGGATGAAAGAAATTAAAAATGTTTCTGCATCAAGAAGGAGTAGTAGTAGCAGCAGTAGTCTTTGCTAAAACAGTCAGTCATTCATGGCTAAACATTCTTTTCATTAGTTCCTATTTCTACTTTGTTTTCTCTTTACCAACAAAGTAATAAACCTCTTGTTAAACCAATTCTGGTTTTCTACTGTTGTTTTCCGATAACTCATTTACAACACATACGATGATAATATTTTTTACAGAAAGCTAGCTTAGGTGATATTGTGTTTCTATACATAATAAATGTTTCACAAACTATTGTATTTTTAAAAAAATTTAGATGGGCACAAACACACACACACGTACAGACAACTGCCCTTTATATATGTATAGATGATTCATTTCAGTAGATACTCTTTGATTTAATATTCAGATTTTGTCATCATATTTCAAATATTAACTAGAACCATTTGACTGTTTTTTTTTTTGTTTTGTTTTTGCTTTAAATTGCCATGATATTCTCATAAAGATATTGGATAGGTTTCCAGTGGATTTCATCCCTTCCTCTCAGCCAGTCTGTGGTATACAGTCCTTGTTTTCATCCCACACCCAAAGTCTAGCATGTTCACCTGACATTCTCTCTGTGCTGTGTTCAAGACACTGCCCGAACTATCTCTGTGGCTATTGTTTCTGTTGAAACTTGACTAATGCATGGAATAATAATGCAACACAAAATGTACTTAGAAAAAGAAAGTGTACACAATATTTACATATAGTCTTTTGTATATTCCTGGGAAGACTGTTCCTGGAGAATGTGTTGACTGAGTCGCAGTCAGACAGAGTCTCTGGTTGGATCTCTCAATTCCTACTCTCTTCCCGGTACCAACTATATTTATATGGTCGGTACTCCACTATGCAAATTAGGTGGATCCTACCACAACAGTTTCTATATCTATCTCTCCCAGATTCTTGTTCTCTTGTCTTCTGTACTTGATCGAGATGAGAGGTCATATCTTTCTGCTCTGCACCCTGGTACTGTGAGTAGCTCTAAATCAACCCCTGCAAGTAGTAATAGCAAAAGTAGTCTTTGCTAAAACAGTCAGTCATTCACTGCTAAACATTCTTTTACTCAGTTCCTATTTATACTTCATGCTTTCTCTTTACCCTCTTGTTAAACTAATTCCAGGTTTCTTCTGTTTTTTTTTTTCTGATAACTCGGTTATAATATTATAAGTTTTTTTTTTACAAAAAAGCTGGCCTGGGGGATAATGAGTCTGTATACATAATAACTTTTTCACAAACTATTGTATTTTTAAAATTTTAGCTGGGCAAACACACACATACAAACAATTGCCCTTTATATATTGTATAGATGATTCACTTCAGTAGATACTCCTTGATTGAATGTTCAGATTTTGCCATCATATTTCCAATATTAACTAGAACCATTTGACTGGTGTTTTTTTGTTTTAAATTACCATTCTCTTATGAGAATGGTAATTTAAAACAATATTGCATAGGTTTTGAGTGGTTTTCATCACTTCCTCTCAGCCAGTCTCTGGTATACATCTGGTTTTCATCCCACAACCAAAGTCTGGCATGCCAATCAGACATTTTCCATACATAATTAGGGGTTTTTGCATAATGAATCAGAGTTGCCAATTAAATGAGAAATATTTCATCGCTTCCTCTCAGCCAATCTCTGGTATGCAGCCCTGGTTTTCATCCCACACATCAAGTCTGACATGCCAATCTGAGATTTTTCATACATAATTAGGGGTGGGGGGTTTATAATGAATCAGAGTTGCCAATTAAATGAGAAATATTTCATCGCTTCTTCTCAGCCAATCTCTGGTATGCAGCCCTGGTTTTCATCCCACACATCAAGTCTGACATGCCAATCTGAGATTTTTCATACATAATTAGGGGTGGGGGGTTTATAATGAATCAGAGTTGCCAATTAAATGAGAAATATTTCACCACTTCCTCTCAGCCAGTCACTTGATGGAGATGAGAGTTCACATTTTGATATCATAGTTGCAATATTAATAAGAATCATTTGACTGTTTTTCTTTCTTTGTAAATTCTCATGACATTTTCAAAAGAATATTGGAGAGATTTCCAGTGATTTTCCTTCTCCATCTCTTAATTCTTGTTCCTAAGGCTTCCATAATTGGATTGAAATGTGACGTCATATCTTTCTCATTTGTACTCAGTGACACTTTTCTGCCTTTGACTATATTTCTTTTTTGGAAGAATAATATGATATATAATAATTCAATAACTCTTCCATTCATAATTAAAACAAACTACATATTTAGCAAAGTTAGACATTTTTTTGACATCAAACAGGTACAAGAAGAAAAATGAAAGCAATTTATTAAATTAAAAGCGATCAATAATTGTTAGCAAGTAATGGTAACCATCAACCTTCGTTAAGGGACCCACTATGTCAACGTGAAGATGGGTGAACCTTCCCTCAGGTTTCACAAACTTCTGACACTTTTTAACTATGGTAATTGGCTAACTAATTAACCATAGAAATTAAAACAAGAAAATACTGAGAACGGAAAAGAAGATAACCCAAATTTTTTTTTCTCAAAGACCTGTAAATAGGTGTAGACAGAAGACTCGTAGAAAAGCCATATGAGAGATTTTTGATAATTGATTAATGTTGTTTGTAAAGGAATGGTTCCCAAAAGAAACATGAGATTCAGAAACAGCAAAGTGTTGAGATATTTAGCAGGCCATATGGATCATAAAAATTTCGGCCTGAGATAATTGTCGATACGGGGTAAAGAAAATCAATATTAAGTATCTTCCCAAGATATCATTTTTTTGAGTGCCGACAAGGCAAAGGCATATGGTATTTGTAGGAATTTTGGCATGAGAAATAATTTATTCTGATACGAGTTGGAGAGAATTATTATTATTTACTTTTGCAAAGTGTCGTCTTCAGGCGCCAGCATGTTGACTAGCAATATGGTAATTATAAAATTTTGGGTATGAAAAAAGATAATGTGGAAGAATCGTGATTTGGGAGATAAGGAATTTAATTTCTCAAGAAGCCAAGGGTTCCAGTAAAAGCTAACCTCATGAAGGGACCAGATGGCAGACTTTGACAAGTGATTAATGGAATGTGTAAAGAGTGCTAGTTAAGAAGACGCAGAGTGACCAAAACATCTGAGAGATTTTAAGTGGCAATGTGTGATTCGTAAAAATTTTAGCCAATGAGGAAAAAAGATTTTTTAAACAAAAATTCTGTGTTATAATTTTAATGAAGCCAGCTTAGCCACACCCACATAGCCAGGATGCCATTGGTCGAGTAGTAGCAATGGTGATAGGCAGAGGTAATTTGATGAGAAGGATGGGGAAGTTATTAACGCCGACTGAAGGGATTGGTACGAGGTATCAATGTGAGAGGGGAAGGGTTTAGGAGGATAGCTCTCCTCCAACCTCTCCTCACAGACGAGAAGATCCCCCCCCACCCACAAAAAAAAAACAGAAAGTGATTAATTTTCCAAAAATGGGAAGTAATCAATTTTTCTGGCCTGACAACAAAGTGATTTCTTGTTGGAAATCGATATTTACCAAGAACCCCAGTCTGCGACTAACCCTGCACCGGTTTTTGGTCAGTACCCATATAAACAAATGTCCTCGGGCCGTTCGACAATTAGAGACAGTTGTTGAGGGTGAGTTGATACAGTCAGTTCAGTTTGAGTAGCAGGAACCAGAGTGTTGCCTCACAGAAGCTGACCGAGAGATTCCACAACCTCCAACTTTGCCTATCCTACCAATAGCAAGTTATACTGAGGAAATCAAGCCAGCACCTAAAAACTAAACTAGTTAACTTACCAAAACTTGCTTAAGAAGCGTAGAAGTGTCACACTCTGTAGAAAATGGACCGAGAGAAAAACACACTCCTGTATATGACAGACGGCTAAAGTTAATATGTTATTTTTTAACATACTGAAATTCTTGGGTTTTTATTTGCTTCCTTTTCTTTGCGCTTGTGCAATATCACCTCCAGTCTGGATTCAACTTACTTTATGGCCCGGCGCCTGATTGATCTTGTCTACCTAAGATGAAATCACAATGTGGATAGGTTAGACTTGAGATCGAAGCAGTTACTTCGGTAACCAGATGGAGCTGGTGTTGAACTGGTTGCAGCTGGTGTGAAGCTGTTAGCATTGACTGGCCATCCCACTCGGTACCCTGACCAAATGATTCCACCGGGTAGTGACGATTAAGATTCGACCCTGGATGGACCAGTGTCATATTGGTACCCTGACCAAGGGGTTCCACTGGGTAGTGATGACCACTGATCGACCGGGACACAGGTTGGTGGCAGCGACTAAGAGTCAACCCCAAAACACCGGTGGGAGAAACATTACAGTCTCGCACCGTGACTCAGAGTTGACCACAGGCCGACAGCTCAGCTGGAGATTTAGTATGTCGTTGAACTTTACTCCGTTGGCACTTCAAATAAACTTGTGTCCAGTGCTTAGACACGGGATGTTGCATTAATTGTAGTGACATATTATTTTTCGCAATGTCCAATGTGGCATCATCCCTGTGTTCTTCAGCTAAAACCAGTCAAAGTTCAATGGTTGCATTTCTATTGATTGTATCATTGATTAAGACAGCATATCAGCTACAATGTTATCAGATCCTTGAATATTATAGCAAATGTCCAATGTGAATTGGGCTATATAGTCTATTTGTTGGATATCCCTAAGGTTATACTTATCCATCTTGGTATGTAATGCATAAGATATAGGTTTGTGGTCTGTATAGGCTGAAAAATTCTCGGACCCACAAAATATGTTGAAAATGACTTTATTTTTAAACATCAACACCAATGTCTTGATTATTGCATTGTTGGTGTTCCGTATTTCATTTTTATTTGCTTTTAAAATAAGTGGTATAATTACATTTATTTTTATCTTTAACCTATGACCGCCCCCCATAAATTACAAGACGTTATTTATTCTCATTAAGTTTTAAGTTACAGTTTTTTTGTTTTTTTTTTAATTAGCGATCAAATGGATAAGTTTAGATCGTCAATACTTCCCTTGAAACGGTGTTATACTTCTTCTACACCGAATTAAGTTTGACCGAGGAGAAGGAGATTTTTTTTTTTTTTTTTTTTTAATTGTTTTGTTCTTGGTGAAGGAGAGCACCATTTGAATCACCAAAATGCATCCGTTGTTAAGTGCTACATCATCGTCAGTGATAGGATTTGAATTCTACACCTTTGTACTAAGTGACACTTTTCTGCCTTTGACGACGTTTCCCTGAGAGTAATTCATAAAACAAAAACACCATAGCCCAATTGGACATTTTTTTTACAACAAGCAGGTACAAGATTAAAAAATGAAAGCAATTTATTAATGTAAAAAAATACTTATATTTTTAAAAATAAAATTATGTATTGTACTTTAATAAAATTTTAATAAAATCATATAGAATAAAAAATAATTAAATATTCTAAAACTAAAGTTAAAGATTAAGGTTAAATTAAATATGAAGTATTTCTAAACATCAACACCAATGTCTTGCTTGATTATTGCATTGTTGGTGTTCCGTATTCATTTTTATTTGCTTTTAAAATAAGTGTTATCATTATGATAACAGTGTTGTTAACACTTATTTTAAAAGCAAATAAAAATAAATACGGAACACCATCCACTTTTTCGCGGAAAAACAGCATAGCGTAATAAAAAAAATGCCACAAACTTAAAGAAAATAAAGTTTTATCGTCAAAATGCTTATGTTATTATTAAGATGAAAGACCAAAGTATTTTTTAATTATTTTTTGAAATTTTTTAATATTTTATAAGACGCTCGAAATTTTGGTTAAAATCTTTTTTTTTACGTCATCGCGGTCCTGTTAAAATAACATTGTTTTTTTTTTGCGCTTTTTTCCCGTTGAAAACACATTGATTTGGAAATTCTTGTAAAATTAAAGTAATTGTCCGATTTTAATGAAATTTTTGGGACTTATTCACAAATGAATGAAATTATTTTTGAAATATTTCTTTTTAGTAAATTTTAGTAAAAAATATTTTTTTGAATGTTACTTATTGTCCGGAAATTTCGTTCAAAACCTTTTTATTTCCTTACATTTTTTTTTGTTTAAACTAAAGTAAGAGTCATTCATTAGAGATGGTAAATCACCTACTTTTTTTTTTCAAATTTGTGCTAACTGAAAATCTGCTCTGAATTGAAAAATAATGAATCCAATAATTAGAAAAGCTTTTAATCGCTTTTATAAATAAGTAATATTAAGGTCATTATTGCCTGAATAAATAAATTTTTTCTGATGAATAATTAAATTTTACGAGAAAGTTTTATTTGTTTTAACATTTTTTTTTAATTATAATAATTAATTTATATTATAGTTTCAAAATCGTGCAAAACTCTGTATTAGGCTATTTCCTTGTGATAATTAGTAATTAAGTAGAAACAAAATTTATGAGTTCAAAATTGCAAAGTTTAATAAACTTAGTGGTGCTAAATTTTTTTCAAATAATTTTTTATGTTATATTTTTTTTACTTAATACATTCCTTATTTCCATGTACGGTAGACTGAAATTGCCATTATTATAAAAAGAGTTTTGTCCCTTTATTCTAATAAATAAACATAACAGTAAAAGCGTTCACTCAGATTTCTAGTAATTTTAATTTATGGTCATCCGTAGTAGCTGTCATCACTCGTCAATCAACACATAGATCAAATATTGGATCAAAATTACGGTACCAATCGTTAATAATTCGTTGTATATTACTTTTTTATGCTATAAGTAAGTAATATTTCTTTTAAATCAGATTAATTTAACATTAAATTTTCTAATTTTACTAAAATAATGTGTCAGAAATTTTTTTAAATATTTTAAAAAAATCGATAAATTTGTGTTTGTTTACAAATTTCTTAAAATTAAGAAAATGGCGGTTTTTAAGAAAATTTAAAAATTTGAAATTAAATTTGACATTCCAGTGTATATAGTTTCTATCTGAAATACACCAGAATTGTTTACTTAAATAATAAATTTAATGATTAAACTTTCAATTAAAGCTAAAATGAAATCTTCAAGCATGTTTTTTCATTTTAAAAAATGCATTTTAAACTTCGGTATCGAAAATTTATGCCGAAAAATGGAGGTACCTACATGATTACATTTATTTTCATCTTTATGTCGTATGACCCCCATAAATTACAAAGCGTTATTTATTCTCATTAAGTTTTAAGTAATCATTACAGTTTTTTTTAATTAGCGATCAGTTGGATTTTGTAAGAATAATCTTTTTACTTTTTACTTGAAAACGTAATGATTGAAGTTTTTTCCAAAAAGTTTCGATTTTTTCGATTCTCGAATCCGATTCCGATTTATCGTCCCAACACTAGTAGATATATTCAAAAGTATATCGCTCACTCAATGGAAAATTGTATCTCAGCGAATTGATACACAGGCAAGACTGAAATTGTTGCACTTTTGGCTTCGTATTTCGCTTTGTTGTTATTATTAATGATGCAGAGTAAAACACCATATCATCCAATAAAATGTTACAACAATGTCTCTTGTTAGTAACCAAGATTCTAGCAACTGAAACGCATGAAAACTGAAAACATTGCTATTTTTCCAACTCACAAATTTCCCGACAATTTATTAGAAAATTTCTGACGAGGGGACAAAAGTTAAAACTGGAGGGTCATAAATTATTTCTGGGGGGTCATATGCCCGCCTGCGAAACCCTGTGTCTCCACCACTGTTTTCACTCAGACTATATTGGTACCTTAGCCTAGTTGAAAAATTTTGTTGGGGGCAACATTGTGTCACCCCTCCTGTGCTGGCACCCGGGGCGTTCCGCCCTCTCGCCCCGCCTTAGCTACGCCACTGCCAGTAATACACTCTACCAGAATGAATGGAGATCAAGCGACAACTAGGTGCATAGTTGAAGTATTGAGGGATAATCTTGTTTTGTTAAATACAACAGTTACTTGTGTTTCCTCGTCATTTTTCCCTCCATACTCCAACTATGCACCTTGTTGTCGCTTGATCTCCATTCACTAGTGAAAAACGGTCATTAACTCCTAAACGGTAATAGAGCGCATGCTTTTAATGCCATTTTCGAAATAATCAGTCAATTTCACTCACACCATAATGGAACATTTTATCATTACTGTCAACTGACGGTGGTGTCGCCCAGTGACGAATGTCTCTTTCAGCTTTGTTGTATATTGCTACTATACTTCTTCTTAACACTCACTTTAAACGTTATTGCTACTATACTTCTTCTTAACACTCACTTTAAACGTTACCTCTTACTAACACTCATCATCAACGCTACCTCCTACCTCCTAATAACGTAAAGCAAAATATCATTTTCAATAAAGATGCCGTATTGTTCAGACATGTTTTTTTTTACCACATTGTAAATAAGTTAAGTTCTTATTGTTCTTATTCGTAAATAAATCGATAGATAACAAAATACAAAAATCCGTTCAACATTTCAAAGTAAGTTTTTCATTTCTATTTCACTAAATATTTTTAATTTTTGTTTTACTGAGTCAGACTTCAATGAATTACTTTTACTTTCAGTTTCTTCTTTATTGAATTTCCATTTGAAGTTCTTACTTTTTTTGTTTGTCTCTCATTTTGTAATTTCTTTTTAAAGTTCTTAAATTCTTCTTATTTTTATTTTTAACTATTTTATATTTTATAAAAACAGTTTTTATTTCTTTTATGTTTATTCTTTTTTAATTTAACATGAAACTTAGTTTCATATTTAAATTAAACCGTTTGAAAGTCAACATTTTCAATTTCATTATTTTAAAAGTTTATTTCATTTGGAATAAATTTTCTCATTTTATAATTAGTTTTTCAACATCATCACTTTTTTATTGAAGAAGAATGTATGCTCCATCTGACAAAATTGACTGAATGACGTTAATTATTTGAAATGTTAAACTGAACAACTATTATAGACAAAAAGTGAAAACGAAAATCTATTAAAAATCCAATATTTATCCTAGAGAAATGTTTTGACTTACTCTAGTAAATTTATAGATTAACTGGATTTTGTAAAAGTAATGTTTACTTTTAACTTAAAACTGAATGAAAATGAGTAACGTGTATTTATGCACAGCTGACAATGGGTTTAGGTCAAAATAATAAAAAAACGTATAGTTACGGCCACTTTTTCGCTAATATTTTCAATACCTAAGGTTTAAAATGAATTTAAAAAAATGAAAACACATTATTGAAGATATCTTTTTAGCTTTAATTGAAAGATAAATAATTAAATTTAATAGCAGTATTCAGTACGTAGCTAGACAAGTCACTGTAATAGTATTATTTGCTTTTTTCTCTAGACAATTACCCAGGACGACTTATGAATAGATCAGTCCATTCATGATAGTAAGGAGAGTAACTGGTTCTTGCCACAACAATTTAGAAATTCTGTTGATTATTTCTTAAATTTACTACTTTCCTTTCAAACAAATCTCTTGGACAAACATTGGATTTAAGAGGTTTTTAATTTTGTTGTTTAGTTTTCGTCAATAATAAATTTGAAAAATCAGAAAAAAAATTAGATTACAAGATAAATAAATGCTTTGGCATATTGTCTGAGTATTTTTGAGCAAGGAACAAAATCTTCTTTACACCGGCTACTGTAACTCCTTTGTTCTGTTCAAAAACTACGTGCCTTCTATTTTCAAATAATTCATCTTTTTTAATTGCAATTTCTTTCAAAATCCTGTTTGTTTTTCTATGAAAATATTTTAAAGATTGGACTTGAAAAGTTAGCTTGCCAACACGGATTTTAACAAAAGCCCCACAAAAAATGCGTTTTAAATAATTTAAAATAAAATGTTTTCTTTAAAATTAAATTTCGGTTTCATTTCAAAGGCAAATGCCTGAGGCTAATGTGAATAAAAAGAAAAAATAACTTTTCTATATAAATAAGCTTTTTAAAGCATTTTTAAAACATTGACATAGGTACTTCGATAAGATCGCTAAAAAAAAGAGCCTAGTATGATGAAAATGACGCCAAACTTAACGGAAACAAAATTTTATCTTCAAAATGTTTGTTATTATTAAG
Source organism: Acanthosepion lycidas (assembly GCA_963932145.1). NCBI lineage: Eukaryota > Metazoa > Mollusca > Cephalopoda > Sepiida > Sepiidae > Acanthosepion > Acanthosepion lycidas. Next base: position 123,505,673 of record OZ010575.1, on the reverse strand, counting down.
AGGAAAGAATAAAGTACATTTATATAATTTTTTCAAAATTTTCCTTCTCTTTAGAACATTCTTCTTTTGATTAAAAGAAGACTTGTTTCTCTTTATGTCAACGGAAGTACTAAATAACATAGTAAGCTGTAACGCATTTTTTATGACATTTTTAATTTGAAAAAACTTGCAAAAATAAAAATAATTATCAGATTTTAATGAAACTTTTAGAAACTATTCACAAATGACGGAAATTCTTATGAATACGTTTTTCTTTCTGAAAGTCATGGATTTTTAAAAAATATTTATTAACCTCCATTTAATTAATTTTATGAAAACTCTAAAAATTCTTTACCGTAAAATTTAGTGATTATATTAGTTAAAAGCACTAGGCTTTGAGGAAATCAAATCATGTTTTTTTTTTAATCGAATCACGTCTACCTGAAAATCAACTCTGAATTTTAACATACAAAACTCAATAAAACAAAGATGTTATTTAATTTCAAATGCTCTTATTTGCTTTTAGTTGTTTTTATAAATATGAATATTGTCTGAAAGCAAAAAACATTTTCAATGAAAAATGAATTTTTAAAACAATTACATGTTATTTCTAAAATTATTTTATTATTTTTACATTAAAGTTGTTAAATATTCTAAAATTAGTGAAAATGGCGTACAATTAAGTCAATGGTGTTATTAAATAGATCTATCTTTACAGATTATAAATTGTAAAGCTTATTACAATCAAAATGGTGCTGGCTATGGAATTGATCATATTGCTAGTGACATTAGTCCAAGACAACGTCTAAAAAAACTTAAAAATCATTTTTTCAAAATCCATATTTCAGTTGTTCCTGAACTGACAATGTTCTGATTATAATCGTGTATATTTCGTAAGATATGACGTGATGTTGAAGCTATCTTGTTTCACTGTAAAATGTTTGATCTACACTGACTGTTGGTGCTGCTACATTATTATAATTACATGTATCTCTCAAAATATAGACTGTTTTCATATATTATTCTCTGCCCCTATTAATATATCATTTATGCCTTTTCTCTTCCCAGATGCTTTGGCAGTACAAAACCCGCAGTGGTTATTATTGAGAATTTTATAAAGGAAAGGATATTTCACTTACCATGGAAACAGACAAATATATGCTTCATGGTTCATGTAAATGTTATCGATCGACATGGTCAAAAGCATAATAATGAATTTCACCTGGTAAGAATTAATGTGCAATGAAATGTGTGGATTATATTTCTACAAAACACATTTAGTTTTATGTATGAATAAGTAGTAAGGACAGGACATATATAAAATCTGCTGTTGTGAAGTCGGACATAATAGGCCAGATGGAAACACGTATTACAAAGAAACCATATTCTTGTGAGGTTTGTGGATCTACATTTTCACAGAAGTCACATTTAATGTCACATATGCGTACACATACTGGAGAGAAACCATATTCATGTGAAGTTTGTGGGTCTGCATTTTCACACAAGTCAAATTTAATGGGACATGTCCGTACGCACACTGGAGAGAAACCATATTCATGTGAAGTTTGTGGGTCTGCATTTTCACAGAAGTCAAATAGGGATAACCATATGCGTACACACACTGGAGAGAAACCATATTCTTGTGAAGATTGTGGATCTTCATTTTCACAGAAGACATATCTGGTCAAGCATATGCGTACACACACTGGAGAGAAATGCTTTTCTTGTGATGTTTGTGGATCTGTATTTTCACAAAAACAAGTTATGGTCATGCATAAACGTACACACACTGGAGAGAAACCTTATTCTTGTGAAGTTTGTGGATCTGCATTTTCATGGAAGACAAATATGGATCAGCATATGCGTACACATACTGGAGAAAAACCATATTCTTGTGACGATTGTGGATATGCATTTTCACACAAATCCAATTTGGTCAAACATATGCATAGACACACAGGAGTGAAACCATACTCTTGTAAAGTTTGTAGATCTGCATTTTCAGAGAAATCATCTTATATCAAACATATGCGTATACACACTGGAGAGAAACCATATTCTTGTGATGTTTGTGGATCTGCATTTTCACAGAAGTGTTCTTTAGTGATACATATGCGTACACACACTGGAGAAAAACCATATTCTTGTGGAATTTGTGGATCTGCATTTTCACAGAAGCGGGATTTAGTGAAACATATGCATACACATGATCGATAGAAGCCATATTCTTGTGTCGTCTGTGAATCTGCATTTTCATAGACGTCACTTTTAGTGGCACATATATGTACACAGACTGAAGAGAAACCATTTTATTGTGAATTTTGTAGATCTGTGTTTTCATGAAAGTCAAATTAGGTGAATCATAATTGTACATAAATTGTACACACACTGGTGAAAAATATAATATTGTAAATTTGGTTGTTCCCCATTTACATGGAAGTGATATTTTGTGACCTATCTGTATATACACACTGGAGAGAAAAATATTCCTTTGATGTTTGTATTTTCAGACAAATCACTTCTGGTGACTCTTAGTGCAAATTTCTTTTCTGAATCAATGGAATATTCTTTTTTAGTGCATCCTGTGAAAATATACATCAGTGTTGCCTCACGAGACAATTACTTGGTTCATTCTTTTTTTATTTGAAGCACCTGAATTCATTGAAGTATGCCAACAGTTGTTTTAAGCTATCTAATATTAAACCCAAACTCTTGCAGAAATGCATGGATGAATCTGAAAATGTACACATACTTCACCAAATACACTCAAATTTAAGATACTAATTTATGGCCTTCCCTTTGATGCAAGAAAAACAAAAATTTAACTAAAAAACATTATTTAATTTTTTAATACTAAGAGTCATATTCATAACAGATTCTGACGTTAAAACTTTATACTCATTTTTTGGCGTTCAACTTGTCATGTCTTTTCTGGATATCTCAGTATTAGTTAATTCCCCTGTGGGTAAAAGTATTGGTTGAGTAATCCAAAAAGTGATTTAACCGGAAGAATTGTGAGATCAATACCTGGCCACAGCAGTGGGAACAAAAAACTTGGCGAGTTGAGTTACGAAAGAGAATTTATGGATACTGAGATCTCCAAAAAGTAAATCAAAGACATGGTGCGTGGAATTAAAAAAAAAATTCTACTCCTCGTGGCCTAAATAAGGGGTTTGGTTTAAAATTCCAAAGTATATCACCTGAAGAAGGCTAGAGCGTACAACGGCCGAAATGTTGTGAATATGGCAATAAAGATGAGGATAACAAGCTGTATGATGTAAATAAGGTAACTATAGTTAAAATACACAGAAATCTTGACAGATAATATTTACTTTATCTACAGAAGTAATGTATTTTCTTTATTTCCCTTCCAACCAAACAAATTTTGAAGAAAATGAAGATTGATTGGATATTAGGTATCATCCCAGCAAACAAGCCACTAATGTCCCACTGGTGACAACAGCAGCTGTCTTCTGGTGGCAGTCACTGGCATACCACCAGCGTTGTTACTACAATGGTCAGTATTTCAGTGGTTCGCTGGTGGCTACCACAGATGCTTATCCATTGCCGGAGAATATAGAGACTTCCTCTGTTTCAGTCGGCTTCTTGCAAGTAGAGCACGTGGAATTCGGATACCACAGAAATAAATATCACAGATAAATGACTTCTTTTCTTAAATATAGCATTTACGGATAGACGTATAACTTCCAAAACTATTATTGACAAACATAAACAGAAATTATTCTACTAACAACCACATTAAAGAACATACACCACCGAACTTGTACAACAAAATCCTTCGTATTAAGTATTTTACTTTTTTGTATTATGATTATATGTTGTATTTTACTAAACAAAAATAGGAGTCAAGCAAGGATCATCATAAAAATGGATTTAAATATATTTCTATCTTTTTAAGGGACATGAGCACAAGTACCTTTGTTGTTTTATTGATTTGTTCTTGATGTGTTTTATAGTTCTGCTTTATCATTTTTTTTGCATTTTTTTTTTTTTTTTTTTTTACTTCCTCTTATTGTCACGAAGAAAATAAATTAGGGAGTTGGGCAGAAGAGTACCTTAGAGGTACAACCCCCTCCTCCCGTTTAAAGTCTGTGTATATTTTTTTTCAAATCTGACATTAAATAAAGACGGTTTGTTATTATTATTATTATTATTATTATTAAAAAGTCATTACTTGTATTTTTCAGTGCAGTTTTGAAATTCATTTCATTGTTATTCATAACAAGATTCTTTTTTATTAAGCAAAAGTATATTTAAATATTTTCTTAATGACATTTTCAAGTATAAAATTTTTCTAAAATTTTATTTTACTTTTTCATTTCTACAAAAAAATATTATTTTTTTATGTGGAAGTTTTTTTTTTATTAATTCCCTTCATTTTTTGAAACGCTTCAGTTTTATCAATTTAAAAATTAGAATTTTTAAAAAGTTTTATTGGCTGATGTTTATGTTGATGGCGAAATTGAATGAAATAGATTGCTTGACTTACTGTAGAGTTGTCTCACTTCGACTGATATAGATACGATTTTCTTTATGCAGTTAAGATATTGAGTGAGTTTGTTTATAAATCACATCTTGGTTGAATTGGTCACTAAATGAGTTGATGTTGAAAAGAAATTGAATTCCACAAGTCGGGTTGATGTTAATAAAAATTAACTTTTAGCGAGGAAGTTGGGTTTCATGGATTCGTGTGACGAGTTCAAACAAATAAAATATCCGAGTCATCAGAACCGGAAAATAAAGAAAATGAACGTCAACGTATCGACGCCAGAGCCGTTCCTATTTGAACAGCCCGGACAGTGGCCAAAATGGATAAGGAGATTCACTCGCTACAAAAGCGTATCGGGCCCCGCAGTAAAAGCCCGGAAGAGTCTAAGTGGAGACACTTATATATACCATGGGCGATAAAGCTGAGGATATCCTAGCTACCATTAAATTATCGATGGAGGACTCGGAAAACTTCGACATAGTCAAACAGAGATTTGACCACCACTTCACCGCCAGTACAAACGTAATTTATGAACGAGCGATGTTCAACAACCGCTGCCAACAAGAAGCTGAGTCCATAGACGCTTTTGTGACTGACCTACACGTGTTAGCAAAAATATACAATTTTAGGGGCTTGAAGATGATTTTATACGCGACAATATAGTAGTGGGATGAAGAGACGTCAAATTATACGAGACACTTATAATGATACCAGATCTCACTTTGGAAGGCGCAGTCAAAAGGCGCGCCATCTCAGCAACATTCCACTACTGTAAAGCAGTTGGCCATTATGCACAGCGTTGCAAGTCAAAGAAGGTCCACGAGGTACAAAATGACGAAGACTAACCATACAGCAGCGACGACAACACCACCCTAGGGCTATTGACAATGGATAAGATTAAGTAGAACAAAACATGGAGAATTGATCTGGCAATAAATAATAAGCCAGTGAAATTTAATATAGACACCGTGGCTGATGTCATTGTAAAACCAGAACACACCTATAGAAAAATGAAGTTACCAGCATTAACAGCAGCAACAGAAACCCTACATGGTCCACGCCATAACCCCCTAAGAGTCACAGGAAAACTAAAGGCAACCATCCAAGGAAATAAAGGATGACAAACAATACAATCCATTTATGTTATCCCTAACCTTGATGAGCCACTATTAGGATGACCAGCCATCGAGGCCCTAAAAATATTGGCGATAAACTCTGCAGTGCTTAGTATCAGAAATACCAACCATGAACAAACGTTTGATCCGATGAAGGAGATGAAAGGCTTATTTCAGGGCCTTGGCCTGTTTGGTAAAGACTACGCCCTAACCCTATGTGAAGATGCTAAGCCCTATTCCATCCCAACGCCACGTCGTGTACCCCTACCATTAATGAAGGAAATACAGAAAGAACTCATAAGGATGGAAAAGATAGGGGTGATAAGCAGGGTAGAAGAGACCACAGAATGGTGCTCACCAATGATAGTGGTGCCAAAGTTCAATGGAAAGGTCAAAATATGTGTTAACCTGACATAACTAAAAGCGTATGTTAAAAGAGAATTTCATATGCTACCAACAGTCGACTATGTACTAGCCTAATTAAATGGGACCAAAATTATATCCAAATTAGACTAGGCTAATATTGGATCCTAGCAAATCCCTTTATCACGTGAATCTCGTCAATTAAGGACTTTCATTATTCCGTTTGGCAGATTCCAATTTAGCCGTCTATCGTTTGGGATCACATCAGCAGCCAGTGAGGCATACCAGAAACGGATGTCAGTCATACTAGAAAACCAAGAAGGTTTAATATATATATACTAGATGACATACTGGTATACAGGAGGAATCAAAGTGAGCAAGACAAAAGGTTAAAAGCCACACTGAAGAGAATAAAATGTGAGATATCAAAGACCGCGTTAAAATTCTTAGGACATTCACTCAGTATTGATGGCCTAAGGCCCGACCAAGACTGGGTTTCAGGAGTTTACAATTTCCCAGCACCACACAATATAACAGAGACTCGCAGATATTTTAGGATGGTAAATCAATTGGGGAAATTCGTACCAAACCTAGCAGAAATGACAAAAACCTTACGGAACTTAGTAAACCAGAAAAATGCATTTGTGTGGCAAAGTGAACAGAAAAGAGCCTTCAATTCTGTATAAAAGAAATTTTATGTTCAGCGCCAGTCTTGTCACTATATAGCCCAATAAAAAGAATTGTGTATCCACTGATGCCTCTTCCTATGGCCTTGCAGCAGTGCTTTTACAGCAACATGAAGATGCGAAACTGTATCCAGTAGCCTATACATCAAGAGCCATGTCGGAAACTGAAACCTGATATGTTCAGATCGAGAAGGAAGCTCTTGCTATAACTTGGAGATGTGAACGATTCTCTGACTATGGATCATAAACCACTTGTACCTCTTCTAGGCGACAAAGACATAAACGAATTACCAGCTAGAATACGGAGATTTCGCATCCGGCTCATGAAGTTCAGCTTCAAAATCCACCGTGTTTCTGGGAAAAAACATTTACACTGCCGATGCCCTATCAAAAGCCACGCCTAGCAACATGCCGATCAATCAAGAAAAAGAACTGGATGAAAGTTCAACAATCTTCGTCCAAGCAATCATGAACTCTTTACCTGCAACCGATAGACGGTTGGCAGAATTAAGGGATGCAACCAGCAATGATGACACAAGCACACAGATTAGGAACTGCGTCAAACAGGGATGGCCCCTCAAAAAATAAGTCCCAATGCGCATCAAGGGATATTGGGCCCATCGAGGAGAAATTACCTGGAAGGAAGGCTTACTAATATATGGGACACGGATCATACCTCCCTCCCCACCACCATTCGATGAGGCCAGAAATAAATGACAAGATCCACTCAGGTCACCAAGGCATTACAAGATGCCGACAACGAGCCCATCAATCAATCTGGTGGCCAGGTTTGTCTGACCAACTAAAAAAAACAAAGTAGAGAATTATGAAACATGTGCCAGGCTGAGACACCAACCAGCCAAACCGTTAATGGCAACTAAACTCCCACCCAGATACTGGCACACCCTGGCTTCTGACCTGTTGGAAGTAAATAACCAAACATACCTGGTGGTTGTTGATTACTTCTCTAAGTATATAGAGTTCACCCAACTTCCTCAAAAGAGGTAATAGAAAACCTAAAACAAATATTCACCAGACATGGAATACCAGTGACCCTGAGAACAGACCCAGGAAGCCAATACATGGCTAAAGAATTTGCTGATTTCGCAAGAATCTGCGGCTTTCAACACATCACAAATAGCCCTTGATTTTCTCAAAGCAACGGGGCAGCGGAAGCAGCAGTAAAAAACATAAAGAACATATTGAGGAAAGCAAGGGATCTATAAATGCTGCTTGTGTACTATGTTGAAGAGATTAATGTAGCTGCGTGTTGAAGAGCATTTAACATTTATACATTATTGAATCAAGGAAAAGCAATGAGAAAACGATTTTATTTCAACGATAAAATATATATTAAAATCAACAAATACAAAACAATTTTGTAATGTATGAATATTAAGGAAAAGAAAGTAGTTTCCCTTTGTTAGCTTGAATAAGAAAAATTGTAATTAAGAATGTTTTCTGAATAGAATGTTCAAAGTTCTATGTTGAAATAGAATGTTGCATTCAGAAAAGCATACAGTTAATTTAGTTGTGTGTTATTTGTATAACTAACACAGTGTTGGTTTGTAACTTGGCTTTTTCACAGAAAACGAATAGTGAAATAGTGAAATGTAATTCAAGTTCTGTGTCCGAGTGTGTGTAGTGAGTAGAATCAATAATTTGTGTAGACGCGTGTGAGTTGCTGTATTCTATTGTCTATTTTTGGAACAAAACACTGTTTATATAACTATTGATAGGCTCCAGGAAACAACGCGGGAAAGTTGAACGAGCACAGAAAATATGTGATTGGATAAAAAATTAACCAATCAGTGATTTTCTAACAAAAGCATGTTTGCGAAATTCACGGCAGAAAAATTCAGTGTGGTGACTGCGATTATTAAATTGTCCTGTGGTAAACAGTATTTATTATTTAACCAATCACAGATGAGAAAACTGTAGGCGTGACAAACGTAGTAGTCACTACAAACTCATGAAATTTTATGGTATTTATTTAATATTGATTTTTATATCATTTCAGTGACGAAATTTTAAACAACTCTTAAAACATGTGACTTTTTAAAGACATATTTATACACATCCAGAAACAATACAAAATTCTCTTTTTAAATCCTGGTCATTTGCCGATTGTGTTAAGCTTTTCGATTTATGATTAATAAAAATATTTTTTCTTAATAACAGTATTTCCTAAATTTTAATTTTAAAAGATTTAACAACTTTATAAATTATTGCAATTAAAATTGTCAAAAAAGGAAACCATTCTAAAAATTAATTTTTCATCAGAAACATATGCTGGATGGTGGACAAATAATCTCTGTTTTATATATAAATAGAGATAATTATTCTTTTTGTAATATTTATTTCCTTGGTTCTTATTCTTAAAATATTCTTGTTTTTAGGTTTCTTTTTATTTCTTGTTTATGTTTTGTTCATGTATTTGTGTTTTATTTGGTTTTTTATGCGTTATCCTTTATTAATTTGTTTTATTGTTTGATTCTATTTTAAAATTTCTTTTCTATTTAATATAACATTAATTTTTATCATTATTAGATTTTTATTGAGCCTTTCTTATGGAAAATGAGGATTAAGAAGATATCCACCTTTCAGACAAACTTTCTTTTATAGATACAACTTTTTCATTGACCAAAAGAAAACTTAATATAAACTCACAAATTTGTTGCCTTTTTGGCTGGTCAATCTTTTGAAAGAAAATTTGAAACATGTCCTTTTCCTCTGCTCGGTCGAATTTGAAAGGAGTCGGTAAGGGATTTATTAAAAGTCATATGCTCAGTCGTTGTACAAACAAATGTCTTTTTACTTGACTCCCCAGAATTTGAAAGGAGTGGGTGTATTATTAACAGGATGTGTGCTCAGCCGTTGTACAAAAAAAGTCATTTTTCCTCCTAATTTCAAAGGAGTGATTAAGGGATATATTAAAAAAAAAAGACTTGCGCTTGGTCCTTGCACAGATAAACATTTCATTTATTTTGTTTGCCCGAATATCAAAGGAGTGGGTAAGGGAGATATTAAAAAGACATGCGCTCAGACATTGTCCAAACAAACATGTCTTATTCTCTGCTCGCCCGAATTTGAAAGGAGTGGGTAAGGGTGTTATTATAAAACGTGCTCAGTCCTTATTAAAAAGGCACTTGTCAATCAAACATACAGATGCAATCTCCCTTCTATACACATAGATTCTAATTAAAATTGAATTCAAGTTTGCACTATCCAGCCCAGGGATTGAACTCAGAATTACTATGTCATCAAATTCGCAAACCAACAGCTTGGGTTATTCTCTCAAATTTAAAGTCGTAAAACTTCAGTGAAGTTCTTAAATTACCTTAAGAGAATTGAACAATAATTTAGAAAAACATATTTGAGAATTACATTTCCAGGCTTTTGGATATAGAAATAATGCATATCAGAATCTAATTAAAATTTTTGTCAAAGAATTTCAAATTTCAATTTCATAATGCCAAACATTATACAACAAAGAAACACCCAGTCACTGGTATCAGTGAAATTTTAAAATTACCACAATTAATGTATTTAACATGGTCATATGTTAGGATCGTCTTACTTTGACAGCTGTTTCTACTTTGTGGCAAAAGACCAAATCCTGACTTTCACATCTCCTTTATAAGTTCTCTCTCTACAAAACATGTAAGATACAAGAAAGGAAAGACGTTTCACTTTGACAGTTGTTTCTACTTTGTGACAAAAACCAAATCCTTTCTGATTGGCTATGCTTTCACATCTCCTTTATGAGTCTCTACCATTCTACACCCACCCACACATATGTAATTATATATGTGTGTGTATGTATATTTGAGAGAGAGAGAAATTCTTGTTTTCATTTTCTCCTACATAATTCCCCTTCTCGTATCCATGATAGAAAATAAATAAAATTGGAATTGTTACAGCTCTAAATTAGCAGTTTGAATACCATGTGAGTTCCAAGTGGGAGGGGCTAAATGTTTTGAGTGATGATGTGTTTGCAGACCAGGCACTGGGCTTTGTTGCAGGTGACATTCCCTTAGTGAAGTGATGAGCTGCATATGTTTGATGATATTGAAATCTGAAGAGGTTTGGGGAGCTGTCACCTCACATGCAGGGGGTCATTGCTAAATATTTTTCTAATTGTATTTAGTTTTAAATGCTGGAAATCTTTGGTTAAGGTATGGGAAAATTTATGGATGTTGTAATTAAAATAAAAGACCATAGGAATTCTGGATTTTTTTTTTGTTTCTTAGGTAAGGAAAATATTTCTGTCATGTTAGGAAGCCTTGCTAGTAGATACTTTGATCATTTTAAGTGGTCACTACCTATTGAGAAAGTGATTGAATAGTAGTCTTACATGTTGTAATCTTCCTTATGTGAACAGATGCGTTTTATGCACAAGTATTGGCTGTATATATACAATGCTGTGCAAAAGTAAGTAATCCCCTAAGATAATATTTTTAAAAATTATCTCATTTTCCTAGAGGATCAACAAATCTTAATTAAGCTATATATTCATAAAGAGAAAGGTTTATTAAATCAATTCACTTTCAAAAATGTTTATCAAGTTGGAATAAAATTATTAATTGAAAATTAAAAATTAGGATTGAACTCTGACATTTAATATTTGATCACTGCTACATTTGAGGTGAAATGTCAACTTGCCTTTTTTTTACAATTTTTAAGATATTACCTGGGTTTCATGCATACTCTGCCTTTTTTCACTTGAATCACAGACTTTTAATTGAGTTTAGATCAGGACTTTAACAAGTCAATTCCAAGACTTGAACTTTTACTTTTTATGAACCCATCCTTTTCTGGATTTGCTTTGATATTTCAGATCATTTTCCTGTTGGAAGTTCCATCCTGGACATAAACCCAACATTTAAACTGAGGACAAGACACTTTCATTCAAATTTATTTGTTATCTTGCAGGCTCTATTGTGCCAAGTATATTATTCTGCCTGTTTCAGGTGCAACAAAGCACATCAAATCATAATGCTGTTACTACCACATTTAATGGTTGCTATCAAATTCTTCTCTTCAAAAGCCATACTATGAGCTCACCAGATATACCATCTATTGTTCTTCCCCAAAATCTCTACTTTGGTCTCATCTGACCATAAACCCTTTTGCCACAATTTTTCTTGCTTATTGATATAAGCTTTAGAATAGTTAAGGCAAGCATGCTTGTGCTATTTCGTAAGCAGTGACTTTTTTTAGGCATGCTGCCATGAAGAACATCATTGTTCACATTGTGTTGCACTGCAGATGTATGCACATTGATTCTGACATTGGCCAATTTGTATTGGAAAGCTGCATATGTCACTGCAGGATTTGCCAAACTAGATGTCTACTTGCTCTTGTTGACGGCCAATAGATTTTTATAGCCTTCTCCATTGTTATAGGTTTTAAATGTGATTTCTTATAGCCTCTTCTTATTTTGATGTTTGCATAAATATTTTTTAAAATTTAGTCACTAACTGAACACTTTTGCATACACAATAAGTTATATTGTTTAACTACAGTATATACACAGCTTACCAAAAAAAAGAAAATGAACATGTGTTATCTTTTTTTTTTATATGTGCACAAAAAATTATTTGCACTAGCAAACATGTAAAGCAAAAATACAGAGTGTAAATATAAAGGTTCATTTACTTTTGCACAGCTTAATTTTTAATTAATATTTTTTATTCCAGCTTTATAAATATCTTTGAAATTGGTTGTAATTCATTTAATAAAGGTTTTTCTTAATAGATACATGGATCTTTTTAATTTTTTAAAATTGTTTGATGTGCCTGCTGTACCAGATCCAAATTTTCACATTTGTAGAGAAGAAAAAGGAGGAAAAAAGATCAATTTACTACAGTCTTAATAGTAATCAGTACAATAAGGTCAAATTTCTTTTAATCATCTGAGAGAACCCTTTTTAGCTTCCATCATTATCAAGTTAACTGGAAAGCATGAACCCGGAAAAGAACTCCACAAGCAAGAAATGATTGAGAAAAAATGTTAGCACAGAAACTATGTTTACATTTCAACTGTAAAATTGTGGGATCTTCTTGATGATCTAGTACTGTGCTTAAATTCATAAAGTCTAGGTACCATAGAAAAAGTACACCAGAACAATTAGCGAGAAAATATTTATAGAAAAGGGAAGCTATGTCAGAGTGGTGTGAAAGGGACTCAAGATGCCAGGGCAGGACCAAAAACTTTGCATTTTATCAAGAATCCTTAAATACATAGCAAAAGTACCAAAAAATGGTCTGTAATGTAATTGATATGGATCTGGCATCTTGACAGCAGACATTTTTACATAGATGGTACGCGTCTTCCATCTCTATTATGGAGACATATGGAAAAGATAATGGTGTATATCTTTTATATTCATGCAATTCTGAAGATAATAGTTTAGCAGATGTTACATGAATATAGCCAATCTTTCCTGTTTATTCATAGATAACACTGTGTTTTTGTAGAATGTTAGACCACACATTTCAAAGTGCTTTATTTCTTTCCAGGCAATTTGTCATGCTTTTGATATTGTACATCCGTGAGTTTTACATGAAGCATGTAGCATCTATTTGTGTTTTCATAGAAAGTGAAATGTCATTTCCTTCACTGGATCTGTGTAATGTATTGCTTTTCATGGGAACATGTAACTATGTCTCTGTGATGCAGAGATGGGGAAAATAATGCATTAGATTTTTATGCAACTGTGATGCAGGATGTGCACATACCAGCATTGCAGCAAGCATATTGTATTTTGCATTATTTGCATTAAAGCTTTTACAAGAATATGATTCATATTTCACACAAAATATGACTTCTCAGAAAAGATATAGCCACCATTCTTTATTTCTACAGGTTTTACATGATACATTACAAAAGAATTTTCTACTGATTCAGAAACTAAATGTGGAATATGATAGGAGTTCTGTCTATCATGCACACACATAATGCAAAAAAATATTTATCAGCAAACATCATAATATTTTTTTCATCATGATAATATTTTTTTCTCATGTGTATACAAAAACGGCTCAGCATCATTTCCATGAAAATGGAGATTCAAAAATTTCAAGAAACTATAGCTTATCTATAGAGTGTGTATGCATATGATTGACCATATTTGATTTCCGTGAAAATGCAGAACCACAAACTTCACAAGAATATGGTCTCTCTCCAGTGTGTGTACGCATATGATGAACTAAATGTGACTTCTGTGAAAATGCAGATCTACAAACTTCACAAGAATAGGGTTTCTCTCCAGTGTGTGTACGCATATGGGACACCAAATATGACTTGAGTGAAAATGCAGATCCACAAATTTCACAAGAATATGGTTTCACTCCAGTGTGTGTATGCATATGTTTGACCAAACTGGACTTCACTGAAAATGCAGATCCACAAACATCACAAGAATGGGATTTCTCTCCAGTGTGTGTACGCATATGTAGCACTAAATTTGAGGTGCGTGAAAATGCAGATCCACAAATTTCACAAGAATATGGTTTCACTCCAGTGTGTGTACGCATATGTGACAACAAATTGGACTTCACTGAAAATGCAGATCCACAAACATCACAAGGATAGGGTTTCTCTCCAGTGTGTGTACGCATATGTGGCACTAAATGTGACTTGAGTGAAAATGCAGATCCACAAACTTCACAAGAATATGGTTTCTCTCCAGTGTGTGTACGCAAATGTTTGACCAAACTGGACTTCACTGAAAATGCAGATCCACAAACATCACAAGGATAGGGTTTCTCTCCAGTGTGTGTACGCATATGCTGCACTAAATATGACTTGAGTGAAAATGCAGATCTACAAACTTCACAAGAATATGGTTTCACTCCAGTGTGTGTACGCATATGTCTAACCTTATCTAGCTTTGCTGAAAATGTAGATCCACAAACTTCACAAGAATATTGTTTCTCTCCAGTGTGTGTACACATATGTTTCACTAAATGCGACTTCTGTGAAAATGCAGATCCACAAACTTCACAAGTATAGGGTTTCTTTGTAATATGTGACTCCATTTTGCCTATTGTCTGACTTCACAACAGTTTAGCAAACGTCACATGAATATGTCCTATCTTTGCTGTTTATTCAAATATAACATAAAATGTGTTTTTGTAAAAAAATTAAACCATACATGTCAAAGTACATTATTTCTTGTCGCATATATTTGTTACTGTTTTCATGGAAAGTGTAATGTCTTTTTCTTCAATGAAATTCTCAGTAATACCCAATGCAGATTTGTACAGCATCTGTAAAAAAAAGAAGGCATAAGTTATATATTATTTGCAGCAGGGAATAATATATGAAAGCAGTCTATATAATGAAAGATATGTGCAATTATTATTTCAATAGCAGCAGCCAAAATTGAAGATCAAGCATTTCAGTGTGTTAACCAGTGAAAGAAGATTGCTTCATATCATATCTTATGAAATGTATGCAATTAAAATCAGAATGTTGTCAATTCAAAAACAATACAAATATGAATCTTGAAAAATATCTGTTGATGTTTAAAGTTATTTAAACCTCATCTTGGACTAATGACACTAGCCATATGATTTTGTCTATAGCTGGCACCACCTGGTGTGAGATTATTAGGACAAGTGGAGATCTTTCATTAATACCACATTCTAATTATTAAACCAATAGTTAACAATGGAAAAGAAAACAGAAATAATAATTTCCACAATTAATGTGCTATTGTCTACTTGATTATTATATTATGAAAAAAAATGTTTTTAAAAATATTTTGTGTACATAGACATGCTGATTTTTGTAAATATGGGTGTCCATACATGACATTATCAGAAAATAAGAGCAATAGCTATTTAAAATTAACTAGGAATTTTCTAACATTTCATCAGCAAGTGTCTTCGTAATTAAGAATATAAAGCCAAAGTACCTAAAACTTACCAAGTCTGCAAGGATTTCTTACTGCAAAATCACAAAGAAAATATACACACAGGGGAGGGGAAATAAATATTCATACACAGACAATTTTTTAATTTATTGTATTTCCAATTCATGAATAAACATAGTTTTCATATAACTGTACACAAATGCATAATAAGTAAATATGCATAGAAAACAAAATATTCTGATTTGATAGAAAGAAATCACATTTTAACAGGTGAAAAAGTATTTGTACAATACATGAAAGAATACATAATCTTCATTTGATACTTTGTAGAATAGCCATTATACACTTCTACAGCAACCAATCTCTTGTAGTTCTCAATTAATGATTTGCAAATTTTAGTTGGGATTTTGTTCCATTCTTCTTCTCATATGGTCTTCAGATCTAGGATGTTTGTTGGAGCTCTTGACTGGATTTGAATTTTCAAATAATGTCACAGATTCTCAACTGGATTTCAATCTAAAGATTGGCTTGGCCATTTCAGAATATTTAAACAAACTATTTCTTCATAGATTTTGCAGTGTGTTTAGATCCAATCAGGAGGAAGTTCAGGATTTTCAACCGAAATCATTAAATTTCCTTCTAAAATATTTTGATGCTGCAGCATTCATTCTACCATCTATTATTGATATGTTACCAATAACTTTTTTCAAAAAACATCTATTTTGATTTTGTCTGTCCATAATACTCTTTCCCAATAGGATTTTTCCTTAACTTGATGTTAATGAATGACTTCCAACCTGATATCTCTGTGTCTTTTCAATAGCAGTGGAGTTTTCCAAGTCGAGTATGACTTTAATTGTTCCTATGAATTTTATTGCTTATTGTCCATTTAGTGATACAGATTCCTGATGAAAGCAAATCATCCTTCAGCTCTTAACAAGTAACCATTGGATTTTTTTTTTAATTTCATTGAAGATCCTGAAGAAATCTTCCATGGAGCACCTGTCCTTTTTTGGTTTTCAACAGTTTTGAGTCTTTTTATATTTTGCAATGAATGAATTAATGGTAGTAAATGGAATATTCAGATTGTCTGAGATTTTCCTGTAACTTTTACCTTCTTTCCAGAGCTTAACAATCAGCTCTTTTTGCAAATTTATCAATTCTTCACCTCTTGCCATGATGATAAACTTCTTGCACGAATATCAATTACAGAATTTTCTGTCTGTATTTTTAGGCAAAAATAACTACTGATAACATTAATAAAACATTCTAGAATATTCCACTTGAATGATCTAGAGCATTAAAGCAATTTAAAAGTTATAAAATATAAAATTTGCATTGAACAAATATTTTTTGTTACCGTTTAAAATGGATAAATAGGATTTATTTGTATTAAATCAAAATTTTTTTCAGCTTTCTATACATATTTAGATATTACACATCTGTGTACAGCTAATTATATGAAAATTATGTTCATTCATTAGTTGGAAATACAATCAATTAAAACTTTGTATATGTATGAATATCTGTTTCCCCTACTGTCTATTTTTATATTTGCCACTCTCCCCCAACTCATTTAATGTAAATTCTGAGTAATTCTTTTTTGTATTACTTCATGTTTTATTAGTTATATGCACAAGTCTTTGGGGAATTCAGATAATCAATTTCATTTTGAAAACCAGGGCCCACCTCAGTTACTGAAAATCTGCTCTGAATCGTAAAATAAAAATGCAATAAAACTAAAACATTATTTAATTAGAAAAACTTTTAATTGTCTTTGTAAATAAGAAATACTATGATCTTTGTCTTAAGAAAAAAATAAAAAAAATTAATGAATAATGAATTTTTAAAAATTTTGAATTAGTCTAATTTATAAAGTTTGAAATCTTTAAAATTCTGCAGCAAATGTATACTGGTTATGTGGTACTGTTATTAAGTAAAATCTTAAATCATAAATGGACAAGAGCCTACGACAGTACAGCGACCTCCATATTTGAAAATTTTGAGTTGTGTGTGTATAAATGTAGTGATTTTTTAAATACTGGCATTCACACATAACACTATCATAAAATTTGAGTAGGAAATGTAGTAAATTTGAAGCCAAAGTACGTAAAATCAATAAATCTTTAGATTATACAGAATATTTTCCTAAATTTTTAAGATTACTGAGTACTTAAAAATGATATAAAAAGATGCTCTCATCTTTTGTTTCAATTATGTTTTAAGAATAAAGTCTCTGTATAACATTAGACCTCTCATCAAGCTCTCAACACATCAAAAACAACTACAGTGATTTCTTCATAGGCTAAATCTTTCAACATTTTGGGATAGACCAACACAGAGATTTTTTTATGACCTCATACCCCACTGAGGTCAAAAACAAATCCATAACTTCCTTTTCTCCCCAACTAGCTTTAGCATTCTTTAACTTTTACACTCTTGGTGATGATGTGAAACACCTCAGCCATTTCTTAATATATTCAGGATCCTCCATCATGTTTAAGTAATCAATCAATTGTTATCATTGGTGTTTTCTCTGACAGATGTAGTCTTGTCAAGAGAAGATAACTCTCTCGTTGCTATATTAATAGTGTCTTTTTTCTACAGTACCTCATAACGTATCACTACTAGATGTTTATGATTTAGTTGAACTATTTGTCAGTGTTATAAAACTTTTGTTTATCGATATGTTAATCCATTTTCAAATCTTTATATAAATCAATTTGCAGATCTGTTGTGAAATTATAAATCAGTCTATTTGTACATCTATTGTAAATTTAGTTTAACACTAACCCTCCTAAAGGCTATTTTCTCTGTGAATGCACAAAAGCCCTTTTCAGTGATACTTACTTTGAATTCTTACTTTCAGATAATCAAACAAAGAATATGAGAACAGGAACTGGGGATAACATCCATTATATGGCGATTATAAGGTGGGCATGAATTTAGCAGATCTGTCTGGATTCATTTCCATTGCCAAACACTGAAACAGCATGCCATGTATTTGCTGCTATGAAATTCTTTGCTAAAGTTGACCTTAACTCAGAATATAATCAGATAAAAATTGATAGCAAGTTTCATGAAGTCACCACAATGAATACCCTATTGGATTTATAAGATAGGCCCAATTGTCATTTGAAATAAAAATGTCAAGAGTCACATTTTCCAAAACGCCATTGAAAAAGATTTAGAGGGGATTCAAAATATAACTGTATATCAGGATGACATTGGCACTGATGTGCATGTAGTAAAGAAGAGCTTAAAAGTAAAATGGAACAAATTTTGAGAAAATTAAAAAAGCACAGGTATGAAAATTAGTCAAAATAAATGCATGTTTAATTTTCATACCTAGGATATTAAATATCCAAAGATGGTATATTGCCAGATGACAAACTGATAGGATATCAGATATAACTATACAAAGGAATAGAAAAGAATCTTTTTTTGGATCAACCAATTTCTATAGCATATACTTGCTACAATAAAGTGACCTTGTGGAACCACTTAATGAAATAAGGAAGAAGAATACAGTTTCAATGGACAAAAAAAATTGAGAAATTAAAAAAAGGCCCTCATAAATGAATCAGATGTAAAAAATATGAACCATCAAAAGAATCGACATTAACTACTGATGCCTGTTACTGTGTTATAGTTGCAATATTGTCACAGGAGGATCACCCAGTAATGTACTTATCCAGAAAAATAACATCAGTGGAGGTTAATATAGTGACATTGTGGAACCATTTAACAAAATAAGGAAGAAGAATACAGTTTCAATAGAGAAGAATTGATATTAACTACTCATGCCTGTTACTGTGCTATAGTTGCAATATTGTCACAGGAGGATCACCCAGTAATGTACTTATGCAGAAAACTAACATCAGTGGAGGTTAATATAGTACCATTGTGGAACCATTTAACAAAATAAGGAAGAAGAATACAGTTTCAATGGAGAAGAATTGATATTAACTACCGATGCCTGTTAGTGTGTTATAGTTGCAATATTGTCACAGGAGGATCACCCAGTAATGTACTTATGCAGAAAACTAACATCAGTGGAGGTTAATATAGTACCATTGTGGAACCATTTAACAAAATAAGGAAGAAGAATACAGTTTCAATGGAGAGGAATTGATATTAACTACTGATGCCCGTTACTGTGCTATAGTTGCAATATTGTCACAGGAGGATGACCCAGTAATGTACTTATCCAGAAAACTAACATCAGTGGAGGTTAAAATAGTACCATTGTGGAACCATTTAACAAAATAAGGAAGAAGAATACAGTTTCAATGGAGAAGAATTGATATTAACTACTGATGCCTGTTACTGTGTTATAGTTGAAATATTGTCACGAGAGGATAACCCAGTAATGTACTTATCCAGAAAACTAACATCAGTGGAGGTTAATATAGTGACATTGTGGAACCATTTAATAAAAAAAAGGAAGAAGAATACAGTTTCAATGAAGAAGAATTGATATTAACTACTGATGTCTGTTAGTGTGTTATAGTTGCAATATTGTCACAGGAGGATCACCCAGTAATGTACTTATGCAGAAAACTAACATCAGTGGAGGTTAATATAGTACCATTGTGGAACCATTTAACAAAATAAGGAAGAAGAATGCAGTTTCAATGGAGAAGAATTGATATTAACTACTGATGCCTGTTACTGTGTTATAGTTGCAATATTGTCACAGGAGGATCACCCAGTAATGTACTTATGCAGAAAACTAACATCAGTGGAGGTTAATATAGTACCATTGTGGAACCATTTAACAAAATAAGGAAGAAGAATACAGTTTCAATGGAGAAGAATTGATATTAACTACTGATGCCCGTTACTGTGCTATAGTTGCAATATTGTCACAGGAGGATGACCCAGTAATGTACTTATCCAGAAAACTAACATCAGTGGAGGTTAAAATAGTACCATTGTGGAACCATTTAACAAAATAAGGAAGAAGAATACAGTTTCAATGGAGAAGAATTGATATTAACTACTGATGCCTGTTACTGTGTTATAGTTGAAATATTGTCACGAGAGGATAACCCAGTAATGTACTTATCCAGAAAACTAACATCAGTGGAGGTTAATATAGTGATATTGTGGAACCATTTAATAAAAAAAAGGAAGAAGAATACAGTTTCAATGGAGAAGAATTGATATTAACTACTGATGTCTGTTAGTGTGTTATAGTTGCAATATTGTCACAGGAGGATCACCCAGTAATGTACTTATGCAGAAAACTAACATCAGTGGAGGTTAATATAGTACCATTGTTGAACCATTTAACAAAATAAGCAAGAAGAATACAGTTTCAATGGAGAAGAATTGATATTAACTACTGATGTCTGTTACTGTGCTATAGTTGCAATATTGTCACAGGAGGATCACCCAGTAATGTACTTATCCAGAAAACTAACATCAGTGGAGGTTAATATAGTACCAATGCACTTATCCAGAAAACTACTGATGCCTGTTACTGTGCTATAGATGCAATATTGTCACAGGAGTATCACCCAGTAATGTACTTATGCAGAAAACTAACATCAGTGGAGGTTAATATAGTACCATTGTGGAACCATTTAACAAAATAAGGAAGAAGAATACAGTTTCAATGGAGAAGAATTGATATTAACTACTGATGCCCGTTACTGTGCTATAGTTGCAATATTGTCACAGGAGGATGACCCAGTAATGTACTTATCCAGAAAACTAACATCAGTGGAGGTTAAAATAGTACCATTGTGGAACCATTTAACAAAATAAGGAAGAAGAATACAGTTTCAATGGAGAAGAATTGATATTAACTACTGATGCCTGTTACTGTGTTATAGTTGAAATATTGTCACGAGAGGATAACCCAGTAATGTACTTATGCAGAAAACTAACATCAGTGGAGGTTAATATAGTACCATTGTTGAACCATTTAACAAAATAAGCAAGAAGAATACAGTTTCAATGGAGAAGAATTGATATTAACTACTGATGTCTGTTACTGTGCTATAGTTGCAATATTGTCACAGGAGGATCACCCGGTAATGTACTTATCCAGAAAACTAACATCAGTGGAGGTTAATATAGTACCAATGCACTTATCCAGAAAACTACTGATGCCTGTTACTGTGCTATAGATGCAATATTGTCACAGGAGTATCACCCAGTAATGTACTTATGCAGAAAACTAACATCAGTGGAGGTTAATATAGTACCATTGTGGAACCATTTAACAAAATAAGGAAGAAGAATACAGTTTCAATGGAGAAGAATTGATATTAACTACTGATGCCTGTTACTGTGCTATAGTTGCAATATTGTCACAGAAGGATCACCCAGTAATGTACTTATCCAGAAAAATAACATCAGTGGAGGTTAATATAGTGACATTGTGGAACCATTTAACAAAATAAGGAAGAAGTATACAGTTTCAATGGAGAAGAATTGATATTAACTACTGATGCCTGTTACTGTGCTATAGATGCAATATTGTCACAGGAGTATCACCCAGTAATGTACTTATGCAGAAAACTAACATCAGTGGAGGTTAATATAGTACCATTGTGGAACCATTTAATAAAAAAAAGGAAGAAGAATACAGTTTCAATGGAGAAGAATTGATATTAACTACTGATGTCTGTTAGTGTGTTATAGTTGCAATATTGTCACAGGAGGATCACCCAGTAATGTACTTATGCAGAAAACTAACATCAGTGGAGGTTAATATAGTACCATTGTTGAACCATTTAACAAAATAAGCAAGAAGAATACAGTTTCAATGGAGAAGAATTGATATTAACTACTGATGTCTGTTACTGTGCTATAGTTGCAATATTGTCACAGGAGGATCACC
Organism: Acanthosepion lycidas; assembly: GCA_963932145.1. Taxonomy (NCBI): domain Eukaryota; kingdom Metazoa; phylum Mollusca; class Cephalopoda; order Sepiida; family Sepiidae; genus Acanthosepion; species Acanthosepion lycidas. The sequence goes on along the minus strand of OZ010575.1, from coordinate 123,483,280 downwards.
CAGTAATGTACTTATCCAGAAAACTAACATCAGTGGAGGTTAATATAGTACCAATGCACTTATCCAGAAAACTACTGATGCCTGTTACTGTGCTATAGATGCAATATTGTCACAGGAGTATCACCCAGTAATGTACTTATGCAGAAAACTAACATCAGTGGAGGTTAATATAGTACCATTGTGGAACCATTTAACAAAATAAGGAAGAAGAATACAGTTTCAATGGAGAAGAATTGATATTAACTACTGATGCCTGTTACTGTGCTATAGTTGCAATATTGTCACAGAAGGATCACCCAGTAATGTACTTATCCAGAAAAATAACATCAGTGGAGGTTAATATAGTGACATTGTGGAACCATTTAACAAAATAAGGAAGAAGTATACAGTTTCAATGGAGAAGAATTGATATTAACTACTGATGTCTGTTAGTGTGTTATAGTTGCAATATTGTCACAGGAGGATCACCCAGTAATGTACTTATCCAGAAAACTAACATCAGTGGAGGTTAATATAGTACCATTGTGGAACCATTTAACAAAATAAGGAAGAAGAATACAGTTTCAATGGAGAAGAATTGATATTAACTACTGATGCCTGTTAGTGTGTTATAGTTGCAATATTGTCACAGGAGGATCACCCAGTAATGTACTTATGCAGAAAACTAACATCAGTGGAGGTTAATATAGTACCATTGTGGAACCATTTAACAAAATAAGGAAGAAGAATACAGTTTCAATGGAGAAGAATTGATATTAAATACTGATGCCTGTTAGTGTGTTATAGTTGCAATATTGTCACAGGAGGATCAGGGTCACCCAGTAATGTACTTATCCAGAAAACTAACATCAGTGGAGGTTAATATAGTACCATTGTGGAACCATTTAACAAAATAAGGAAGAAGAATACAGTTTCAATGGAGAAGAATTGATATTAACTACTGATGCCTGTTAGTGTGTTATAGTTGCAATATTGTCACAGGAGGATCACCCAGTAATGTACTTATCCAGAAAACTAACATCAGTGGAGGTTAATATAGTACCATTGTGGAACCATTTAACAAAATAAGAAAAATACAGTTTCAATGGAGAAGAATTGATATTAACTACTGATGCCAGTTACTGTGTTATAGTTGCAATATTGTCACAGGAGGATCACCCAGTAATGTACTTATCCAGAAAACTGACATCAGTGGAGGTTAATTAATTGAATATTGAGAAGGAGGCATTGGTGATCACGTGGAGAATGGAAAGTGATATAATTTTTTTGGGGGAGGAAATTTCTATTAAAATCACCTCATAAACCTTTGGAATTTATATTTAATACCAGAACAGTGTTGGCAAAGATCACATCTGCCAGGATATTAAGATGGGCAATTAAAGTTAAGGTATTCCAGTTTGACATCGTATATATGAAATGAATGCATTATCACAGTTAAATTAATTGAATATTGAGAAGGAGGCATTGGTGATCGCATTGAGAATGGAAAGAGATATAATTTTGTCGGGGAAGAAATTTCTATTAAAATCAGATCATAAGCCTTTGGAATTTATATTTAATACCAGAACAGTGTTGGCAAAGATCACATCTGCCAGGATATTAAGATGGGCAATTAAAGGTATTCCAGTTTGACATCGCATATATGAAATAAAATACATTTCCACATGTGAATGCATTATCATGTTTAAATTTTGAAGCAAAAGAAAATTGTGAGGATAGGATTTTGCACTGGATAGAAATGGAGGTGTTACCCTTAAATTTGCTTAGGTTGCATTAGAAACCACTCGTTTGGTCAAAAAGATGTAAGTAAATGCATGGTGTTCCCAAATTGAGCCAAGGTCCAAAGTGGCCCATTTTGTACTTTACATGATCTTCATATCCTGGAGTCACATGCAATTTTGAAATTTTGCTATGAATTGACCGCAAAGGCTCTTCTTCCCACTACTTTGGAAAGTCAAAATGTTTCATTAGTTTTTAAAAATTTTAACCAAATTATTATTCAGAGATTGATGAGATTAGAGAAACAGAAATGTTTACATAACTTTGCAAAAGTTGCAGAATACATAAACATATTTTATACTTGGTGGACAATACTGAATGTAAAAAACACAATAGAAAGGTTGGTGGCTTCACAATAAATATGCTAATCCACTTAAAGTAAATGATGACAATTATGTATTTCTCAATGTATTCTGCAACTGGTTAGAATCTTGGAATAGCATTCTTGGAAATAATGGGAAGCTAACAAATGAAACCTTCACAGCTTTGCATCATACTACTCAAGCAATTCTAGTACTGACCAAATATTGCAGAGAAGTTAAAATTATGTATGTATTACCCAGGAAATTTCAAATAGATCACCTTGTGGATAGATTTGGCAAGTACAGGCAACTTGGTGGAGATCAATATATTTCTATACATCAAGTGGCTGAGTGTTAAAAAATCAGAATGATGTGAGTTTTAAAACTGAACCTCAATGCTTTCCTTATTAAATGAATAAGGAAAGCATTGATCTTAAGAATTTACAAACTAATTGGGATTAAGTGGCAAGAGAGCAAAATTTACATATTTATATATTTAACATAGATGTAACAATTGAGGATGTTAGTAAATGCAGTTGGTCCTGTTTTATTATACATAGGTTATTGCTCTTATGCAGTTTTTAAGAGAATGAAATGCAACAGTTGCAATAATTCAATATCTAGAAGTGATAAGGAGGACAAAACATCTGAAATAAACAGTTACATCCTAATGATGCTACTACAAATGCTGTTCTCTATATGTATAGTTACTGTTAAACTGATAAAACATTTTTTTACTTCATCTTTCCGTAAATCAAAGGAAATTAGCCATGCTCAAAACCTAGCAACAAATTAACCAAAAAAACAAAACTTCAAATGTTCAGCTGAATTTCCCATATGCCTATGTAACGTTTTTTCTGTATTTTATTTTTTAAACAACAAAAATATCAATATTGTAGGTTTACTATTTCAGGATAATTAAGCTAAATAAAACAAGCAAATTGAAACCATGTTGATTTTTTTATTTTAAAGAAAATAGTTTTCAAATGATTTAACACAATCAAAATAAAGAAGAGGAATTTTTCTCTTTGAATACAAAAAATACACTTTTTACTTTAACATAAAAACAATTGTAAAACATTAAATAATTTTCCTTTAGAAAATAATGTTTATTCCAAGGTAAAAATCGAATTTCATACTTTGTCACTTTCTTCTGTTCTACTTGAAAGTGCTGTAAATTCATTTTTATTACATTTTATGTCATCATCTATATTGTACTGCACTATTCAAATCAGCATGTTCATCTTGGTTTCTATATTCACAATATTTTAGAGATTTATACCCTCCAATTGTTTTCAGCTATCTGTTGTCCTCAGTTAAAATAGACTGTTTTCATTCCAATTTCCATACTCAGCAGATATCTTGTATCACTTATTCATAGAAAATGGAACATGAACTGTTTACTCCATTACCTTGGATTGGATTAATTTGAATTCATGACATTTTCCTCACTTTTTAAAAAGGCCAATCACAAACAATAAAAGAGAATATCCAAACTGAAGCAAAGTTTGAGCAAATACTATGAACAGAAAGAAAGTGCTTGTTAAAGATTTCCCAGTAATTGATAATTCTGCTCTAATGCTTTCACCATACACCAAGGCTGCCATATGGAAAAGAAAGTCAGGTAATACATTGTAATCACCCTCAACCAGAAAGACTTTAAATATGAAATTTACTTTTAGAACTTTTTCAGACATACACTGTTCAAATGATTCCATCAGAAATTGCATCATTTTCATTTATAACATTGTCATTTTTTATTTGCATATTGATTAATATTCATGTCAACTGAAGCCTTATCCATATATAATTAAACTCAAATGTTACCTTGTTAGTTTAAGGCCAACTTGTACAAGTATGAAACTTAGATGAAATTATATTTAATAACAAATCCCTTATGGGAAAGCATTCAAATATATATAATAGATCATCTTTTAAAAAAGTTGATATATTTTAATGTGCTCATGACTTTTCTGTTTCCTTTACAAAATTTTTATTCTTTTCTAATATATATATATATATATATATATATGCCTCTGTTAAATGATCAATAAAATTTCGATCCTTATGTAATATATATTAATATGAGAATGACAAAGGACTATTCCACACATGACCATCTTTTGGAGATAATGGTTTTTTCAGCCATATGTTGATGGTGATTTCTATATAGTTATGTCTTTATTAAATGATCAATAAAATGTTAATTGCAGAGTACAGGTAAATATATGAAATATTAACAACCATTATCTCTTAGAGAATTTCTTCAGTAAGCTAAATTATTCAGATAATCTACAGTATTCTCATTTCCTCAAGATGTATTAAAAATATGTTATACTGACAAAAATGAAAAATAAAACATGGTAAATCTAAAATTTCAAAATATTAATATGTCCCCATAGAGAGCAGACTGTTGTGGCACCTTTCAGTATTTTTTTCTGGAACATATTCTAGAAAAATTATTGAAGCATGCCACTAGAACTGACTCTTATGACATGCAAAAATAGACTATATTTTCATAGACAAATTCCAGTGTCAATGACAGAGGAAATGAAAAAAAAATGTTATAATGAAACTCTCAGAACTTATTCAGAAAAGAATGAAGTTATTTTCAATCATTTCATTTTTTAGTAAATGCTAGAATTTCTTCTTTTTTTTTAAAATCCATTCTATCCAACTTCTTTAATTATGAAATTACAAATTCTTTTCTGTATATTGCATCATGTTTAGAAATGTTATTAGTCCTTGCAGCATTTAAATCATCATACGTTTTCTTTCAATTATTATTGTGTAAAAATAAAATGTTTTATTTTTAAAACTGAGATGTTTATAATAAGAAACTATTTTGATTTTATTAATAAAATAATGGACTCTATTTTTTGATTAATAATGAATTATTACTTAAAACTTCATTGGAATAATTATTGCGATTTAAATTTTTTTTAAATTCTGTATTAAGAAATAACGATGAACATATTTACAGATAATATGAAATATTAGCAACAAAATGCTCTTTCTTAGCGATCTCATGTAGGTAATTTAAGCATGATTACTTACAAAATAATAGTAATAATAATAGCAATTACAATTGTGGAAAGGCTACCTTTTAAAATTTGTTTTCTTATTTAAACAAGAATTCATTATTATTACAGCTTCACTGTAAAAAAAAAAAAACACTCGTCATTGGTTTTCTAAATAACTTAAACAATTTTTTTTAAAAAGAATTCAATAAAAGCTTAATTTACAAAAGTGCTTAAAGACGTCTTTTGGTTTTGCGCAGTAATTGAAACGAGTAAGATAGGAAGATGAGTAAAAAGGCCGTCAAATAAGTAAGCTTCCGCGGATTGTTATTCGCGGCACACGTATGTAAACCAAAAAACGTCAGGAATAGGAGACGGATCCGACGCGAATGAGTCCTAATTTTATTGTCGATAACTCCATAACGGTAGATTTGCGCAAACTTAAACTGTTATTTTCGAAATAAGCATGCAAATTTAAAGAGAGATTGAAATTTTCAGGAAATTTTAATCACAATTAATGTGCGAGGTTTACACAAAAAAATTAATGTATTCTTCTTCTTTAGTACTGATGAGGCGATCACGTGAGAAAAATCAATTAAAAACAAATTATTCTTCAAAATTCAAGCAAAATTATCATTATTCTTTCACTTACCTTTCACATGAGAAAATTCAATGGGAAAAACAAACAAAATCGTCTGATTTCATTTATTTATTTGCGTTTTCAAATGATTTCTTTGAGATTTATTTCTCCTCCTTCAATCAACGACCCAAGTTTTATATTGTTCGTTTAGTTGATATAAAAATGTCGAAATTGTAACGAATGTGACAAGGAAAGAATTAAGAAATGGAAAAACACGAAATTACTTTGGTTTTTCATACAATATTTCGCTTGATAAGAACAGACGAACGCGATGTGGCGGTGGTAGACAAGATGTGGTTCCTCGTGTTCAAAATTCCTTAGATTTCTTGCCCTTTCAAAAAATAAATGCATGATGATGACAATGTCAGAATCTCGAAACTATGATAAGAGGCCCCTATAGACCGCCATTCTGTCAAAATCCTCTTTAATAGGGGAAGCAAAAAAAATACGAAAATGAATAAACATTTAAAACATTGTTTTTAACTACAACATTTTCGTTTTAGGATGGTAATAAACAATTTCTCAAACAAAATATTATGGTTGAGAATGTGAATCACTTCATAAGTTACTTAAAAATTACATTATCAGCTGAATTCATCGCAAGTAAAAAAACAAAAAAAAAACACGGGAGACTGTAAAAACTATTTTTATTATAAATAAAAAGAAATGTACTTACATTTTTTTGCATTTGTTCATTTGATTTGATTCCTTCAGTCAAAGTGCCAAAAATGGTAAATATTAAAATTTTAAATAAATTTGGTGCTAGTCGTACCCATGAAAATTTCACGGTTTTCTATTTTAATTTTCAAATGTATCATAATTCTCGGACTAATGATTGAAACTCCTTGCAAGTTCCATGTCTAAATAAAATACCGCTGGAAATTCTCTTCTAAATATTTGAGCATAACAACTTGCAGGGACATTATTATTATGAATAAATAAAAATATAAAATAATAATAATGATAATAATAATAAATTTCATAAATAGAATACAATTTAAGAATTATTAAATCATTATTCTTCTGATAGGGCAACAGAGAGCTGTAATTCAGAATTGTTTCCCATTTGAACATCCATACAAAAAAGAACAAATCTAAAAGTTGTGTAGCTAAAATGAAAACATTAAAATTCTTTTTAAAAAAGTCCAACACTCAAAAATGGCATTAAACTTCACATTTTTTGATTTCACAAATTGTCTTCATTGACTAAAATTTTTAGTCAATGAAAACAATAAATCTTTTTACTAACAGATTTTTACTAACATGTTAAGTGCAGCTTTTTCTCTCTCTGTCTCTCTCTCTGAAAAAAAATCATGTTTTATGAAATGCAAGCACTAAATGTCCATAAAATGTATTATTCAAATTTGATTGCATTATTTTTGATAATGTTATATTCCATCACAATTAAATCACTTTCTGATTCATTCTGCATGCTGGCTGGGTGTGAATGCCATGAAGGCAGAGAACAAAATAGCAAAAGTGCATTAGGCTCCACACATCACATCCATTCTACGAAACCAGAAAAAACTGGTGCCTCTGGGACCAACAGACCCATTTAAAAGCAGGTCTCTGAGAACAAGTAGAGCAGTTGTGGTCTGGCACACCCACATGCAGTGCTCTGCTGCTGCTGCTGTGGCCACTGCTACCACTCCTATTGCCACTGCCACCATGATCATAACCACTATATCTCAACATGACTGCATCTTTGAATGACTGTTACTGTTCTCAGGCTTGAGTAAACATGTCAGCTATCCAGCTTAGACATGATAATATCTCGACCTCACCAAACACCAGCCATGAGAAGCCAACTACACAGCTTTGATTCCAACCAGGTGACTATGTACGAGACATTTCCCTTGCAGTCATCACTGCAGCCCTGTTCAAAAGAATACGATCTCCAACCATTCCAATCTTACATCACTCCCATTCAAGAGAACAGGCCTCCCAACCAATGAAAATGACCCACGACCATACACTGTAACCTCACCCGAAGCCCACACAAGAATTAGGTCAAATTCCGGCTCTACTCTTACACACAACAGCAATCCTGACGATTGGTAAGTGAAATAAACATTGCATCCATCCTTCAACATCTCTGTATGACATTCCAACAATAAGCATTGTTCAAATCTAATCCTCATTATTCTTTTTTCTTGCTAATAATAATGATAATGCTATTTGGATGCAGGAAGTGAATGATAGGTTGGTTGTTTTTGTTTAGCAGCCTGTCAACAATTTTATGGGTTATTTAATAGCGAAATCTAAATTGTAGTATGCAATCTTATTTTATTTTTTTTCCAGATAATAATAGTTTTTGTGATACAAGTCTTACAAATTAATTGATAGCTGGAGGAAGAAGAGGTGGCTTCTTACCTTTGCCAAAGTTATTTACAAGTAAATAAATATAATGAACCCAACTGGAATTGGAACTTGGCTCTCAGATTAACGATTCATAGCCATTATTCATTACACCACCTGCACATCCAAACTTACAGCACCTGATATTATCCTCAAATGGTCACCCATCTAGGTACTTATCCAAGCTCAACATTGCTTGAATTTAGTGGTTGTATGGTAGCTGGGAATCAAATAGAAGAAACGAAAATGATTATGATGTAAGTTAAAAAGGGTTCTCTCAGGTGATTAAAAGAGAGGAGTTATATTTTGGAGGTGTTAAAATTAACAAGCTACGATTTGTCCCATTTAACAAAAGATTGGTGGTCATTTCTTTTAGATCAGCTGCCAATTTGACCTTATTGAACTGATCAGATTTACTCTTAAAACAAGAACAAATCGATCATTTTTACACGTTTCTCTCTTCTACAAATACAAAACGTGGATGTGGTAAACAGGCACCTCAAACAATTGGAAAAAGTTCTATATTTACACTCTTTGCTCTAAACTTGGGATCAACTTGCAGGGTCACATGACTGACCTTGAAATTGTGGACTCTGTGGATTCGAACAATATGAAAAAAACTCTAAAATGTAATAAACTTATTCCAATGGTGAATGTGATGAGACAAACTGGAAAATTATATTAACAACACATTTCACCAAAGAGGTGTATGCTCTATTTGGCTTCCTCAGGTTAAAATGAAAGAAAGACAAAACTGAATGTGAGGAAAATGCCTTGGAATGTGGGTATCATAAATAAAATTAATTATCCAAGCTCATCACCTAATGTTCAAACAGAGAATGTCTATTCCCCTGTGTTTGTTTTATCTGTTAGGGAGCAGTGAAATGTTGCTCAAAGCTGCACTCTACATGGATTGTTCCTTATTCATATCTAAGACTCCATGCCAAATTTGAAGCTGATAGGTTGAGGTTTAGTCTGCAGCATCTGCAACTGAAAATTATAAATTTACTTCTGTTGGGTTGGTGCAGTGTAATGTACATTTTACAAATTTAAAATGTTTGTAATCAATTTTGTTCATTCACTCTTTCTCTTTTCTTATCAGGTTAACTGATCAATTTGCTGCTGAAATTAATGAGGGCAGCCACAAATCCTACATTGTTTGGCTCTGCAAGGGTTCTTCCAGTGGACAAACTTCCCTGGAAAGGTGAGATGTTAGAGAACTGCTAGCAGTATGAATGTGGCTAAGGAAAGTTTGCAGATGTTTCAATGTTTATCAAGATGGCTGCCCAGGATTGTACAGAAATATGGGAAAAAGCAATTGGAGATAGCCAGACTGTTCCTCTTCTTTTCCAGAAATCTATTGAGAAAATTATACAGTAGAGAAATGGGAGTTAAAAAAAACAAGAATGTGGGAAAAAAATTTCAGGAAGAAATGAAGTTGTTTGATATCTTTAGCTGTTACTGTCTATCAAAAACCGGTCTCATGTCAGGATGTGAAGTACAAAGTTAAGAAGTGTGATATGTTCCAGTGCATAAAAGCATTAGTTGGATTCAGTGACTTGACCAAAAGAGTTATGGGTTCAATATCTGTCTAGAGAGTTGAGTTAAAGGGGGATAACTGAGACATTCAGAACAGGCATGGCCTGTGGAACTAGATCAATCTACCCTGATGGACGAAATAAATGATTCAGTTTGAAATTTCAGGCCAGAGCATTAAAACAGAACAGCTACCATCATTCCAGAGACAATTTCTATCTGGCCAAATCAATTAAATTGACAGAAAAACTGTTTTTTAATTAAATTAATAATTGCAAACAGCTTTTTACACTTAATCACACTTCAATTAAAAAATTATTTTTTTGAGAATTATGACAAAAACTTTTTACATTTACAAAACAAGTTTTTTTTTTCAGTCAATAACTTCAAACAAAAACAGTTTAATTTAGAAACTTTATTTTTTGAGGTTTGACAGATAAAATAAATGAGATAACAAATAAAACAGAGGTGCGTGAATGTATGTGTATAAAACATATACAGCAATGTATTTTGCTTATTTCTCAGTAATGGAATGGGAATATTAAATTTAATCTATTAGCTTAAAATTAGATATAAAATAAAAGCTTCAAGAAACATTGTTCTTATTTTAAAATCCATTTTCATCCTTAGGTATAACAGTTGTTCAAATTCAACTTATTTTGATTTAAATCATTTTGCAGATTGGGTATATTGAGGGTTTGGATGAGGGACTTTAAGGATTATTGAGGCAGAACAGAGATAGCAGGATAACGTCTGAAGCACGGCCTACATTCTAATTCAATCTCAACATTACAGAATCACTGCAGTAATTCTTAGAAATTTTACCATAGCTAAATGCATCATTTGGAATGAATGGAAGTCAATTTGTTTTAATGTGTAAAATAAAAGGATTTAACTTAAAGAAAAGGAAAGATGAGAATACTCTCTCTCTCCCTCTCTCTGGTTAGAAACAATTCTAATGAAATTGAAAATTTGAGGAAATTATCAAAGAGGAAGAAGCAAAACTGATGGAGAATACATTTTTATTGCCCAAGAGATAGTCAAACAAAAAACTCATCCATTTTGAAAATTTTGTTTTTTTAGACAAAATTTGTCTTTATTGACGCTATCTTAACTGAAAATGCAGATCCAAAATTTCATAAGTATATAGTTTCTCTCCAGTGTGTGTACGTGTTTAGATGCATCCATGTATTTCTGCAAGAGATTCGGTTTCACTGTTCATTAGATTGTTTAAAACAAGGGTTCGCAAACTTAAATTATTTCAGGTTCTTCAAAATAATAAAAAATTACCTAGAAATGTTTTGTAAAGCAACATTGATGTTTATTTCATAACACACATAAATCCCACCAGCCAAAAAAGGAAAGTAGAAGTGAAAGAAAACATATCTGAAGAGTATATGAAAGAATAAAAATCAAATTTGTTTAATGTATATTAAAAAGGTAGGAACAAAAATACAAAATGAAAAAAATATATATGTATGCACAAACTTCTGTCAACATACTTTTGTGCAATGTATTGTTTTTCATGGTAAACATCAGATGCACAGATGAAGAAGTTACAGCATTAAAATTTTTATGCAACAGTGATGATGGACATGCACCTATCAGCATCATTGCATGTCTATTGCATTTTTCAGTATTTGAAAATAATGCATTACAGTTTTTACAAAAAATAATCGATATTGCTTAAAAAATAATCTGACTTCCCAAACAAGTTATCAACAAAGCTACCAAGAATGTTTTTAATTTCTACCGGTTTTCGCATGATGAAGTAAAAAAATATTATCTGCTGATTCAGAAACTAAATGTATACCAAGTTAGAGTTTCTGTCCAACTACTTTCAATATATGATCCATATACTTTCAAAAAACATGGTTTCCTCCAGTGTATGTATGCATATGACTGACCATATTTGACATTCATCAAAGTGCATATCCACAAATTTCATAAGAAAGTCGTTTCTCCCTAGTTTATATTTGTATATGTTTAACCAAATCTCACTTCCATGAAAATGCAGATCCATATATTCCACAAGGGTATGTTTTCTCTCCAATGTGTATGTTCATATTCTTTACCATATTTCATGAAAATAAAGATCCACAATTAAAAAGAATATGGTTTCTTTACATTGTGTTTACACATATGATTGAACAAACCTGGTTTCCATTAAAATGCACATCCACAGTCTTCACAACATTATGCTTTCTCTCCGGTGTGTATACACATGTTTGTCCTTATTTGACTTTTGTGAAAATGTAGATCCACAAACATCACAAGAATATGGTTTCTCTCCAGTGTGTGTACGCATACGACTGATCAAATTTGAATTATGTGAAAATGTAGATCCACACACCTTACAAGAATATAGTTTCTCACCAGTATGTTTACTCATATGAATAAGTAAATGAACCTACATACTTCACAAGAATATGGTTTCTCTCCAGTGTGTACGCATATGCATGACCAAATTTGACTTCGCTGAAAATGCAGATCCACAAACTTCACAGGAATATGGTTTCTCTCCAGTGTGTGTACGCATATGTTTGACCATATTTGACTTCACTGAAAATGTAGATCCACAAACATCACAGGAATATGGTTTCTCTCCAGTGTGTGTACGGATATGTACTAATAAATTTGCCTTTAATGAAAATGCAGATCTACAAACGTTACACGAATATGGTTTCTCTCCAGTATGTGTACGCATATGATTCACTAAAGTCTTCTTTTCTGAAAATGAAGATCCACAAACTTCACAAGAGTATGGTTTCTCGCCAGTGTGTGTACGCACATGTTTGGCCAAATCTTGCTTCTGTGAACTTGCAAATCCACAAACTTCACAAGAGTATGGTTTCTCTCCAGTGTGTGTACGCACATGTTTGACCAAATCTGACTTCCGTAAAAATGCAAATCCACAAAATGCACAGGAATATGGTTTCCCTCCAGTGTGTGTACACATATGTTTGACCATACTTGACTTCTGTGAAAATGTAGATCTGCAAACTTGACAAGGGTCTGGTTTCTCACCAGTGTGTGTACGTATATGATCGACCAAGCTTGAACACTGTGAAAAAGAATATCCACAAACTTCACAAGAATATGGTTTATCAGCAGCATGTCCACGCATATGTCTCAATAAAGTTGTCTTGTGTGAAAATGTAGATCCACTCACATCACAAGGATATGGTTTCTCTCCGGTGTGTGTACACATATGATTAACCAATTCACACATCTGCAAAAATCCAGATCCACATACTTCACAAAGATATGGCTTCTCCCCAGTGTGTTTATGCATATGAATGACCAAACTTGTCTTACCGGAAAATGAAGATCTGCAAACTTCACGGGCATATGGTTTCTCTCCAATGTGTGTACGCATATGAGTGTCTTTATTTTTCTTTTGGGAAAATGTAGATCCACAAACATCACAAGAATATGGTTTCTCTCTTGTGTGTGTACGCATATGACTGATCAAATGTGAATTATGTGAAAATGTAGATCCACACACCTTACAAGAATATGGTTTCTCACCAGTGTGTGTACGCATATGAATAACTAAATGAGCCTTCCATGCAAATCTCGATCTACATACTTCACAGGAATATGGTTTCTCTCCAGTGTGTGTACGCATATGTTTGACCATATTTGACTTCACTGAAAATGTAGATTCACAAACATCACAAGAATATGGTTTCTCTCCAGTGTGTGTACGGATATGTACTAATAAATTTGCCTTTAATGAAAATGCAGATCTACAAATGTAACAAGAATATGGTTTCTCTCCAGTATGTGTACGCATATGATTCACTAAAGTCTTCTTTTCTGAAAATGAAGATCCACAAACTTCACACGAGTATGGTTTCTCACCAGTGTGTGTACGCACATGTTTGGTCAAATCTTGCTTCTGTGAACATGCAAATCCACACACTTCACAAGAATATGGTTTCTCTCCAGTGTGTGTACGCATATGTTTGACCAAATCTGACTTCCGTGAAAATGCAAATCTACAAACTTCACAAGAATATGGTTTCCCTGCATTGTGTGTATGCATATGTTTGACCAAATCTGGCTTCTGCAAAAATGCAGATCCACAAACTATACAAGAATATGGTTTCCTTGTAATATGTGTTTCCATCTGGCCTATTCTATCCAACTTCACAACAGTTTATACGGCCTATCGTTCCTGTTTATTCCTTCCTTCATAAGTCTAAATGTGTTTTTGTCAAAAAAGATAAACCACACAAATGAAAGTACATTCTTGTCAGGTAAAATTCATTGTTATGCTTTTGACAATATAAATCCATTAATTTTCATGAATAACTAAGTATATAGTTGTATTTTCATAGAAAGTGAAATGTCTTTTCTTTCATTGAAATTCTCACTCATATCCACTGAGGTTTTTGTACAGCGAAAACATCTGTGAAAAAAAAAAAAAAGGCAGAAATTATATAATTATAGGTACAGTGAATAATACATGAAATGTTATGAAAGATACATATAATTATTATTTTAATAATGCAGTAGCAGCTGCTCTCATTTAAGATCAAACATTTTGCATTGAAACAAGATTACTTCACCATCATATCTTATGAAAAATATCTGTTGAATTGAAATTTTTAAGACATCGTCTTGGACTAACATCGCTGACAACATGAACATGTCCATAGCTAGCACCACCTGGTTCGAGATTATCTGCTACAGACCTCTTTGCCAAGTGATGAAAAAAATCATTTTCATTAGTGCTAAGGACAAGAGAAGATCTTTTGTTAATTCTACATTCGATTTATTAAACTAATAGTTAAAAATTGGAAAAAAAACACAGGAATAATGAAATAATTTCCACACTTAATGTATTATTGTCTACTTGATTTAATATTATGTAAAAATGTTTCTATTTAACAATGGTAAAGTGTGGAAAATAAGAACATGGAAAATTGATGAAAACATTGATTGTAACACAGGAATAAGAGAAAGTAAAGCAAACAATGGCTGAATAGTTATTTTACCATCATTTCAATCTGTGTGTCAGTGAGGATGAAATATTTGGTTGATAGGGAAAAGAAGTAAGTATATTATATATACATATTATGACTTTAAATTCCTAGGGAAAAATAAGGCCTTAGAATACGCTGCAGTTTCTATAACAAGCCAATTTTTTTAAGTGACTTAATTGTTAGTCTACTGCACAACCCCTAACTGAAGGTCCAGGTTTTAAATTCTGAGTTGTCCTTCTAGACCAGTTGCCACCCAATGCTATAGAACTTGGTTCTTCCTGCTGGGAGAAGAAGAGAAGTGAATGTTATGGATTCCACTGGAATTCAAAGTCACATCTCCGTTTCCTCAATGCAAGTCGCTCTCCATTATTCTACCATACCCCCTTAAGTATATTACTTATGTAGACATTATCTGAGTATATTTATAATATTTCGGCCTTTGTACGCTCCGGACTTCTTCAGGAACTGCCTATATTTCTGAAATGAATTATTGCAACTATTTACACTACTTGCATCATTCAGATTGTTGTCCTCATCTTTATTTCCATATTCACAATGTTTCAGATGTTGTATGCTCCAAACTTCTTCAGGATTTCTCTATATTTCTGAGATGATGTATTGTAGCTATAGCCACTATTTAATTTTTTCAGATTATTGCCATCATCTTTATTGCCATGTTCACGTCGTTTTTTTTGCCGGTATATGCTTGAGCCTTCTTTAGGTGATATATGTTTGAATTATGAAGCAAACACTTTATTTAGTCTATGGGGGTAGATTGTACTTAGTCCATCGATAAATAATGAATTTTTACAAGAATTTTCATTTTTTTAAAAAATTTAATTAGAATAATTATAAAGTTTGAAATCTTTTTATATTCTTTATTTATGCCAGTTAGGTGATACTGTTATTAAGTAAAATACCAAATCATACATGAAGAAAGTGGGTGCTTCCATAATTTATAAAATTTAAAATCTCTTAAAATTCTGAAGGAAATTTGTACCATTTAAGTGATGCTGTTATTAAAATCTGAAATCATAAATGGAGAATATGGGTGCTTCCATAATTTAACTAAATACATTTATTTTCTTTAAGACGAACAGAATAAAAAAGGAGACTTAATCTATAAGAAAAAAATGACTTTTAATTAAATAAAAATAAGAATGATGTATCAGAATAATAACTTTAATGTTATTTTTGAACATAAACTTTTTTTCAAAGAGATTTAATTTTTCTTTCATTTTAGCAAATATTCGATTATTTCTGTATGGATGTTCAAAAAGGAAATAATTCTGCATTTATCATCTTTGAGAATTTAAGTATAACATGATAATTCAATAACTCTTAAATTCAAAATAATTGAAAAAATGTATTGGATGCCATTAAATATTCAAACTGGCAAGAAAATTAAAAAAAATAAAGAAATTTATTAAAGTCACTAAAAATATTACACCTTTTAAAAATAAAATTTTTCATTCAACTAAATTTCATAAAATCGTATGTAGCAAAAGACATTCTGAAACTAATTTTATATAGAATTAAATATATTTTTAAACATAAATACCAATGTCTAGATTATTTCACTGTTGGTGTTTTTATTATAAAGAAATCGAATTTTCATGTTTTCATAAAATTAGATAATGCCATGAGAATGCTGGAAAATGAACATAGCATGGCATTAAACTTGGTGAAAAAAATTTATTGTCAAAATGTTCATGATACTATTAAGAGGAAAGAACAACGTATTTTTTAATTATTTCAAAAAAAAAATTTCCAACTTTTTAGAACATTCTTTCTAACTTGTAAAAAATACTTTATTTCTCTTCATCACAGGAAGTACGAAATAACAGCAAATTTTAGTGCGTTTTTTTTTTTAATGACAGACATTAATTTTGAAAATCTTGCAAAAATAGAAATAATTGTCAGATATTAATGAAACTTTCAGAAACTATTCACAAATAAGGAAAATTATTATGTTATTTTTTTAAAGTCTTGGTAAATATATATATATATATATATATATATATATATATATATATATATTACTCCTCATAACTAATTTTCTGAAAACTCTAGAAATTCAATGTTGAAGTATCAGTTAAAAGTGCAAGGCGTTGAGGAAAGTTTTTTTTTTTTTTTTTTTAAATCGGACCACATCTACCTAAAAATCAGAACTGAATTGTAACATAAAAAACTCAAAAAAACAAAGATATTATTTAATTTCAAATGCTTTTAGTTGTTTTTATGAATATGGACAATAATATCTGAAGGCAAAAAACTAATTCGATGAAAAATGAATTTTTACAAGAATTGTTATTTCTTAATTTTTACATTAAATATTCTAGTGGAAATGGTGAAGTCCTTAGTCAGTGGTGTTTAAGTAGATCTATCTTTACAGATTATAAATTGTAAAAGCTTTCTACAATCAACGAACCACCAGTATAGTCAAAAAAACAAAAAAAAACAAAAAAACAAAAAAAAACAAAAAAACAAAAAAAAATACTTTTCGTTGGCTTTTTGTCCATAAAACGGCTGTCAATCCAAATGTACGGAAGACCCGAAGAAACATGATACAATAAAACGTCACATGATTTGATTTTGCGTATAAATGTTGTTCGGCGCTGTTAACGGCTTTTACATTTACATTGTGCGAAACACGTGTGGCGAAGTTTGATTTTTCTTTTTTTACTTGAAAAAAAATTTGAACTATAAATTAAATGCATTTTTTTTTTTTGTGGGGTTTTGTTAAAGTTCGTGGTAGTAATTTTTCTTTTTATTTCTCCTTCGTTTTAGAGGCTTTTAATTTCAAATAAAACTGAAATATAACTGAATTTCTGTCAAAGATGATGATTTAATGCTTTTTTGTGGGGCTTTCTAAGAAGACAATGACGGCTCGTCAAACTTACCTTTTCTTTTCAGGGCGAATCTCTAAAACCTTTTCGTAGAAAAACAAACAGGATTAAGTTGCTGTTGTTGGTGAATTTGATATTTCTTTCTCAAGATCGACAATATTTTGTAATCTATCTTCCTATTTTGAAAGAAATTGCAGTTAAAAAAGATGAAGTATTTGAAAATAAAAGGCTTGTAGTTTCTGAATACAAAGAAATTACACAGTAACCGGTGTAAATGAAGAATTTGTTCCTTGCTTAAAAATAGTCAAACATTTTGTGAAAGCATTGATTTTTATCGCCATCCAACGGCGGTATAAAAACACGCGAAAATATCACCTTGTTGAAATCTATTTTGTTTAATTTCTACTGAAAATGAAGAGATATCATTTACATATATAAATTTTCTTTGACACTGTTTTTAGTCCAACTTGAATTCACCCACCACTGTGTAACATTCTTTTCGTTTTGAGCACCAGGAGTATTTTTTTTCTATAAACTTTAAAGGACAGTCATAAAAAATATGTTCAATGTTGAGGCAAGTCCAATCTCTGTTGTTGTTTCTCGCTTTGGGATTGTTTAATAAATAACAAATCCAACCTTTAAAGTGTTGTTTTATTTTATTTTCCAGACATACACTTAGGTTGTAATGTTTGTTGTTAAATAAAAAATTCTAAGAACCCACTTTTTTAATTAATATCATTTTAAAAGATGTAAGATTTTCTTTGGAGATTCCTCGTTCTGAGTAATAAAGAATAATGTCAGATTAGAAATCCAATAATTGATTAAAAATATACAGGTATGGACAAACAAGCATTTATAATATATATTAGGTTGGTGCAAAAATAATGTCGTTTTTTACCTTAAAAAAGACGTCAAAAACCGACATTATTTTTGCACCAACCTTATATATATATATATATATATATATAGTTTATGCAAACTTAGGTAATCCGTATGGGTAGACCCGAGGAGGATGATAACCGGAGAGCTCAATATAAAATTCAGAGCAGATATGTTTGTTGAATAAAAACAGACCACGTTAAGGTTCCATGTAAATTATTTCACCATAAACCCCTTTAACAGGGCTCTGGATCATCAGACTTTTTACTTCCAAAAATTTAAATGAAAAATGAAAAGAAATTCACACATTTTTGACGGACCACATCAAGTATACGTAAAAATTAACGAAGTGAGGTGGGAAAGAGGATATGAATGTGTCATATGAATCATTTCAAATTCTTATTTTTAATTCTTAACTACAATGTGTCGGCTAGATGTTGTTCGAATTTATTGTGTCTAGTCTCAAGCAAGATATAGATGGCTAAGGAGTGGAGGGGTGGAAAGTTTGGAAACCGACTTTAAAGGAAGAAGCTACACTACTTTCACGAGGACAGTTTTTCTTTCAATTTTTTTTTAGACACTGTTAATTCGCGTTACTTTAACGGGCATGTTTGGGAGGTTAAAGTTTTTTCTGTATCTAAAATAAATGTTTAAATAATCTACGAAGAAATTAATTTGAAATTTGGTGGTTTTTTGATATTTTCAGAAAATAACAAACGTTTTTGTTATTTTCTATATTTTGTATCGCGTTACTTTAACGGGCATGTTTGGGAGGTTAAAGTTAAATGTTTAAATAATCTACGAAGAAATTAATTTGAAATTCGGTGGGGTTTTTTTTGTTATTTTCTATGAAAATATCAAAAAGCCACCGAATGGTTTTTCCGGTGGTTTTTTGTTATTTTCTATGAAAATATCAAAAAACCACCGAATTTCAAATTAATTTCTTCGTAGATTATTTAAACATTTAGATACAGAAAAAAAGAAAACCACCGAATTTCAAATTAATTTCTTCGTAGATTATTTAAACATTTAGATACAGAAAAAACTTTAACCTCCCAAACATGCCCCCGAACGCGAATTAACAGCGTCTAAAAAAAAATTGAAAGAAAAACTGTCCTCGTGAAAGTAGTGTAGCTTCTTCCTTTAAAGTCGGTTTCCACCCCTCCACTCCTTAGCCATCTATCTTGAGACTAGACACAATAAATTCGAACAACATCTAGCCGACACATTGGAGTTAAGAATTAAAAATAAGAATTTGAAATGATTCATATGACACATTCATATCCTCTTTCCCACCTCACTTCGTTAATTTTTTTACGTATACTTGATGAGGTCCGTCAAAAATGTGTGAATTTCTTTTCATTTTTCATTTAAATTTTTGGAAGTAAAGTCTGATGATCCAGAACCCTGTTAAAGGGGTTATGGTGAAATAATTTATTATATGGAACCTTAACGTGGTCTGTTTTTATTCAAATATATAAAACCAAATGAATGCATTTTTTCAGAAAGGAAAGTAAAAAATCATTTCTGCTCATTTCTAAATATTGGCCAAAAATCAGAGAATTTTTAGATTCAATGGAAATTTTCAGTCCTTATTCAGTAATGAATGACTTGTGTACTGAATATTTTGTTATAAAAATTTGAGGTAAGTATTGTTTTGGGGTCTGTATCCTCTCAGAGCTTTTCAATTTTGAATGTGTTCATTTTAATTTACATGGTAGTCATGAAATTTTTTGTAATATAATGAAAACTTGCTGAATAATTTATTTTGGGACCTCCCAAAAAATTGGTGTGTAAGATTTAAAATTAATTTAAAAAGAATTCAAAATCATCCTCAAATCTTATCTTTTAGCTTTTTTTCCAAGGTAGTAAAATAAATTTAATATTTTGGATTAGCAAAATACTTTGCTGAATTTCAAATCACATTTAAATTGATTAGATTCATTTATTCTTATTTTCTTATTGTTTTTATTATTAATAAAATTAAGTTTTCGAAATGATATAAAATTTTCCTTGCAATACATAGTTTATATATATATATATATATATATATATATATATATATATATGAAGATGTTTTTCAGTGCAAAATAAAGACAAATCTACCAAGTTTAACAAAAGTGACCAGAAAAATCAACTTCTCAAATGTAGGGTTATTTAATATTGAATTTTGGGTGCACAAAATATGACAGAAAATTGTACATTGCACTTATATTTTATATAAATTCACATAGTGTCACACAAAAGAATTACATTAACCAGCATAAAAGAAGAATTTGTTATCAAGTATAGTTTGGGTGCATATGACACAACATTGTATCACAATCTCAATCTAGAAATTATTTTTTATGTTTAAAAATAAATTATCTTTGACAGAAATATATATAGAAAGGTTGAAGAATATAATATTTTTATGTGATATGCTTTTATGAAACTTAATAGGACAAATTTTATTTTTATACAACTTTAATAGTATAGAATGGATATTCATCAAAAACTATTTAAATTATAGTCTGAGTCCACACTATATGCAGAATATTGTAGATCAGAAATTCAATGTGATTTTCTAATTTTATATAAAACAATTTTATTGATGAAAGTGAAAATAACAAATCCTCTTAAAAATCCAATATTTGTCAATTTTTTTTTGTAAGAAAATTGCAAACTTTAAGAATCAGTTCACAGATATTGTGTTTTGTTTGTGAAATCTTATTCTTCTTCAGTATGGCTCCCAAGAATAGAGTAGCCACTTCTGATGGCAGTGTTTCTAAAAACATAAAAGCCATCAGCATGGAATTTGAAAAAGACATTGTTAAATGATATGAAAAGGGAGAAACATTGATGAAATTTGGTTGGTTGTTCGGCCTGAATCGCTTAAAAGATGAACATTTGTGTATACGTAGTGAAGACACAACACCTGAAATAAACAGCTATTTTCTGGGGATTAATAAGTTTCTCTGCTATATCCTAATGATCCTTCTACAAATGATTTTCTCTATAATTTTATAGTTATTTGGAGAAGATAAGTGATAATGAGGACAAAACACCTGAAATAAACAGCTATTTTCTGGTGATTAATAAAGTTTCTCTGCTATATCCTAATGATATGGCTACAAATGCTGTTCTCTATAATTCTATAGTTATTAAGAGAAGAGAAGTGATAATGAGGACAAAACACCTGAAATAAACAGCTATTTTCTGGGGATTAATAAAGGTTCTCTGCTATATCCTAATGATCCTGCTACAAAGGATTTTCTCTATAATTTTATAGTTATTTGGAGAAGATAAGTGATAATGAGGACAAAACACCTGAAATAAACAGCTATTTTCTGGGGATTAATAAAGGTTGTCTGCTATGTCCTAATCATACTGCTTAAAATGCTGTTCCCTATAATTGTGTAGTAATTAGGAGAAGAGAAGTGATAATGAAGACAAAACACCTGAAATAAACAGCTATTTTCTGGGGATTAATAAAGGTTCTCTGCTATATCCTAATGATACTGCTACAAATGCTGTTCTCTATAAATCTATAGTTATTAGGGGAAGAGAAGTGATAATGAGGACAAAACACCTGAAATAAACAGCTATTTTCTGGGGATTAATAAAGGTCTTCTGCTATATCCTAATGATCCTGCTACAAATGATTTTCTCTATAATTTTATAGTTATTTGGAGAAGATAAGTGATAATGAGGAGAAAACACCTGAAATAAACAGCTATTTTCTGGGGATTAATAAAGGTTCTCTGCTATATCCTAATGATACTGCTACAAATGCTCTTCTCTATAATTCTATAGTTATTAGGAGAAGAGAAGTGATAAGGAAGACAAAACACCTGATATAAAGAGGAATTTTCTGGGGATTAATAAAGGATCTCTGCTATATCATAATGATACTGCTACAAATGCTGTTCTCTATAATTCTATAGTTGTTAGGAGAAGATAAGTGATAATGAGGACAAAACACCTGGAATAAACTGGTATTTTCTGGTTGATTAATATTGCTTCTCTGCTATATCATAATGATACTGCTACAAATGCTTTTCTCTATAATTAGGTAGTCATTTGAAGAAGAGAAGTGATAATGAGGACAAAACACCTGAAATAAACAGATATTTTCTAGGGATTAATAAAGTTTCTCTGCTATATCCTAATCATACTGCTTAAAATGCTGTTCCCTATAATTCTGTAGTTATTAGGAGAAGAGAAGTGATAATGAAGACAAAACACCTGAAATAAACAGCTATTTTCTGGGGATTAATAAAGGTTCTCTGCTATATCCTAATGATACTGCTACAAATGCTGTTCTCTATAATTCTATAGTTATTAGGAGAAGAGAAGTGATAATGAGGACAAAACACCTGAAATAAACAGCTCTTTTCTGGGGATTAATAAAGGTCTTCTGCTATATCCTAATGATACTGCTACAAATGCTTTTCTCTATAATTATGTAGTCATTTGGAGAAGACAAGTGATGATGAGGACAAAACACCTGGAATAAAGAGCTATTTTCTGGGGATTAATAAAGCTTCTCTGCTATATCCTAATGATACTGCAATAAATGATTTTCTCTAAAATTTTATAGTTGTTTGGAGAAGCAAAGTGATAATGACAAAAAACCTGAAATAAACATCTATTTTCTGGGGATTAATAAAGCTTCTCTGCTATATCCTAATCATACTGCTACAAATGCTGTTCTCTATAATTCTATAGTGAAAATTTTCCTGACCCTGTAACACAATTTACATCAATTCCTGGAACACACAGAGAGAGGTGTGGGGGCTTTTAAGAGTCCGAACAGCATCATATTGAAATGAAACAAATCCGGTGGCAAGTGAATGCAGTTTTCTCTTTGTCAGCTTCATGGAGTTTAACGTGCCATTAGCCCCATTTTAAATCTAACTTAGAAAAGTATTTTGCTGACCCATTACGATGTCGGTATGTCGTCAATAACTGGAAGCGCACGAGCGTATTTCTTTGTAATTTTGCTAAGTGCTCTAAAATCAACACAGAATCTCTTACTACCATCTTTATTTTCCACTAAAACTATTGGAAAACCGCACGGGCTATTGGGATTCTCGATTATGCCTGATTGTATCATTTAATCAACGACTGAATCGTTTTTTATGGGTTCATGCCTTCCTCTATCAATAAGCATCTTGACGGCAGCAGTTCTGCACAGGTCTTTACCTTCAGCAGCCTATCAAACTCTAGCTTGTATTCTTCCAGGACATTTGCCTGTTCCAAATTTCTATCGGAGGTCTGCTTCTCTTGTCTATCGTGCGTAGTAATTTCCGTAATACTACCTGCCCTACTGAGTTTAGCTACCGTCTACCAAAGTGACCGTTTGATTATTGTTGTTAATGATGAGCAACGGAAAACTACAAAACTTACCAATTTTTACCACTGCATTAGCCACTGATACACCGCAGAAATTGCTAGCCTATCCGCCTCTCAGTTGTTCTTCTACCTGAAATAAATTCCTTTCTAACGCCGCTTCTAAATGCGGTCCGTGAAATGCAAGTGTGCATGTGCTGGGGTTTTATGCTTATTTGTTGTACTAATCTAATTATGGACGAAATATGAGTGCCTTTCTCTAAAGCTACATACTCTTCCCCAATTCTTAAGGCACCCATATCAAAATGCATTCTCACTCTGTTTTGCATAAACCAAACATGGCCGAGTATTACATTTCTATTATGAATCCTTACAACGAAAAAATTATGATGGGTGGAGTTATTTCCTATTCGAACATGTAAACGAGAGAGACCATTCCCCCTTTAATGGGCACCCGTTAGAAGTCCGTAAATTAACGCCTTTCCTTTGCAGTTCAGGCCCCGGTCGAAATGCTTTTTATAAACCCTACTGCTTATGATTGATATCTCCGACTCCCGTATCAACCAAAGCTCTATAAGTTCTACCTTAATGGAAATGGAATTTGATGCGCTCATATTACCAACTATGTGGGTCGGTACCATCTTCTTCCGTTCGTTGGATGTTCTATTAGGTTGGTGCAAGAATAATTTCGTTTTCTAACATATGTTACTATGTGAGAAAACGAAATTATTTTTGCACCAACCTAATACAAACAGACCCCTGTCGTTTCCCGGGGCTCGCCGTGTACAGAATCTCTCGATATGGCCCTCTTCAACACCTAATAATACACTTGATTCTCTCTCACAAGTTTTATATCGCGATCCTTTAATATTTCCCTTCTTAATCTTTTCATTCTGCCTACCCTTATCTATTTTGGATTTATCAGGACTCACAGCTTCAATTTGTAACCGCATTCTCGAGTAGCAATCTTCCATGGGATTGTCTTCATATTCCATGCTTTGCATCGAGCCGAATTTTCCACTTCAACTCGGATAGGGCTTTCTGATAAGCTGCCTCCAAGTTTTGCGGTTCATCCCTCTTCACCGTCATCTTAATATCCCGCTCCCTTAGTCCGTCTATGAAGAATCCCAACATTTGTTTCCTAAACACTTGATTTTTCCCGTCAACCCCTATGTAGGCACTCTCCGCTATTCATACTACTCTCTGCATGTAGTCCTGGACTCCCTCTGTTCTACCCTGCTAATTAGCTAACTCTACTATAAGCACATTTGTGTTGGAAACCACTCCATAATAGTCTTCTAATGATCTCTTTAACTCGTCCCATGTAAGCTGAGGGTTATTGCAGCCTAAACGTAACAACAAAGATGAGGACAATAGTCTGAATGTGAACAGTGTCAATAATAAAACAACACAAGTGAGAAAGTCTTTGATGAATTGAAGCTATCTTAGGAGATGTGTATCTCCGTTGCTGCTGCAAGTCAAAAGAACTTTACAACAATGTCATGGTAAGATACAATATAGGAAAGACATTTCACTTTGACAGCTGTTTCTACTTTGTGGCAAAAGACCAAATTCTTTTTGATTGGCTATGCTTTCACATCTCCTTTATAATTTCTCTCTTTACAAAACATGTAAGATACAATAAAGGAAAGATGTTTCAATTTGACAGCTGTTTCTACTTTATGACAAAAGACCAAATCCTTTCTGATTGGCTATGCTTTCACATCTCCTTTATAAGACTAACGTTCTTCTGTGCAAGAACCAGGAAGGAGTTTCACGAGCAAGAAATGTAAGAGAAGAAAATGTCAGCATAGAACTTACAGTTACATCTAGCAATGTCAACAGTAAAATAAGAACTTGTACTCTGCTTAAATTCATGAAGTCAAATGACCAAATAGGAAAACTCAGCAGAACAACTGCCATGAATAATACTGTTTTTAGATTTTTTTTTAATTGGAATCACCCCAAGCAAATCAATAAGTTGACTAAAATACAAGGACTTACAGGGTGTGGAAGAATTAGGAACAGAAACATTGGTGATGAATAGAATGAGAAGAGAGTAATCAGGTGAACAGTCGATAGTGATTGACATTGCATTTAACTTTTTACCGATTAAAGTTGGCTTGAAAGCATGGAGCTCTAAGGTAGTTACACAAGCAAGAAGTGCAAGAGAAGAAACTGTTAGCATAGAACTTGCGGTTACATCTAGCCAGGTCAAATGTAAATTTATGAAATCTCTACACCAATTTAGTTCTGGGCTTAAATTAAAAAAACTAAGTTAAATACAAAAATTCAATAAAAAAAAGTTCAATGAAGAAACTATATTTTGTGGGAATTACGGCAACAAAGTTTTTGAATAAATTGCATGTGTTAAATTTGGTTTCTAAGAAAAAATAAATCAGATTAGGCAAACATTCCTTTAAAAGCATTAAGTAATCTCCCTTGAATCCGTTTAGACATATGGAACTAATTAATCAGTCATGCTCCCAACAATCTTTTCTGTCACAGCATAAACTGCACTAAAATAAGTTATAAAACAGAGGTGAGTCAATTTATATGAACGAAACATTTTGCAGAACCAAATAAAAACAAAATGGTGATTGTAGAGCCAAAAATGATAAAGGTATTGAATAATTGTAGTACCAAAGTAATCATAAGGGTATTGAATAAAATATTCTTATCACCGCAAGTGTCTGCAAATATTTACTAAGATTTTTTAATCTGAAAATAATCAATTACATCAAATGGGATTTTCACTGATGAGAAAATTAATCCATTCAATCATGATGAAATATTTAGCATAGGTATCTCCACTGATTTGTTAAAAAATTAGCAGATTGTAATGAAAAACATGACAATAATGTACTAAAAACAAAGTTTTATTGTCAAAATATTTATTAAGAGAAAAGACCAAAGGATATTTTGATTATTAAATTATATTTGTAAAGTGAGTGGCTATCGTTAAATGTAAATAAACAGCAGAACTGCCCAACAGACAATTGACAAAGTTTGCAATGAACAATAACAAAATAGAACAGTGCAAAAAATTTGTATTCAGCAAGCAAATAATATATATATATATATATAAGGTATATTAGCAGTAATAAAAATAAAAATTCAGAAACTAAAATTTGAGGTTGATAAGCAAACACGGCATATTTACTTCAAGACAACACAGAATAGGACTGAGTCAAAAGAAACCAAGAACCGGCATATTTTATTGACTAGGAAGAAATCAAATATCATTTGCGTGCTTCTGGCTAAAAACTGGGGAGGGGGAAAGTATTTTGCAATCATTCCAATGCAGATTGGAATCAACCACACACCTCAATCTAATGGGTGAATGCTCTCATTTCTCCTCCCTTAACTTTTTCCACATTTGTACAGGGCCAATAAATGCAAACACGATACATGTAAACATTTATAATCGATTTATATTATATATATATCTATACACACACACACACATATATATATATATATATACACACACACACACACACATATATATATATATACACACACACACACACATAAAATAGCTGGCCACTTGTATTCAAGGATACAAGTCTACTAGGGTGGTTAGCCAATCTCTATTACAGGTGTTTGTTCAACACCCACAGATAGTTGCAGTATAAACCTGTGATTTATACTGCATATGCTGAGCATACCTTAGTTACGGTTTCTGGGAGAGAGTGTGTTATCTAGTGTGATCAACGATTTGAACAAAGCCAGCACACTCACTCGGTCTCGATGACTTATGACTTCTTTCTAGCACAGCTATCAATGGCCCCCAAGTGTTCCATCTACCCAATTTCACTCACAAGTGGTATGGTTTTCAGGCACTTTCCAAAGGTGTCACACACTGGAATCATCCCTGTCAAGACCAATAACATCAGGAAGTCTCCTTCCTGACAAATCAACCATGGTGAGATTTGAACCCGGGTCACATGGTCAGAAAGTGAATATATATATATATATATATATATATATATATATATATAAAGAAAATGAACTTTATCTGTAGTTTTTTATTGTTAATTTTGCTCAGGCTGTGAAGATTCAAGTGACTCAAATTTCCCTTGGTTATTTTGAGAGTTTTATTGTTTGCTGCGAAGGGAATATGTGTGAGTTAAGTGTATGTTATCATTTGTTCTTTGGAAGTGTGTATGATGTAAGTGTATATATTGGTGTCTGTATAACTGCGAGACCACGACACCTCTGCAAGCATGCCTATCTTGTGTGGGTGGGAAAGTTGGGTAGGGTTTGATTTATGGGGTTATTTGTTAATTCTATGTTGTTAAATTTATGGTTAGGGTTTACTATTAGTTTAAAACAACTGTTGACATACATCCATGAGTTCAGATGCTTCAAATAAAGAATGAACGAAGAAATTGTTTCATAAGGCAACACTGACGTATATTTTCACATGACACACTAAAAAAGAATTTTCTACTGATTCAGAAAATAAATCTGCAAAATCTAAGATAGGGTTTCTGTCCACTATGTATTCACATGAGTCACCAAAACTGATTTGTCTGAAAATACATAGAAACATCACAGGAATATCTTTTATTATATATATATATATATATATATATATATATATATATATATATATATCCACATGATGCACTACAAAAGTATTTTCTACTGATTCAGAAAATAATTCTGCAATAAAATAGAGTTTCTCTCCACTGTGTATTCACATGAATCACCATGAAAAATACATGCAAATATCACAGGAATATTTTTCTCTCCAGTATGTATATATAAATGGGTTATAAAACATCATTTCAATGTAAATGGAGAACAACCAAATTCACAATATTATAGTTTTCTCCAGTGTGTATACAATTATCATTGACCAAATTTGGCTTCCATGAAATTGCAGATCCACAAACTACACAAGAATATGGTTTCTATCAGGCATGTGTATGCATATGTCTCACTAAACCTGACTTCCATGAAAATGCTGACCCACACACTTCACAAGAATATGGTTTCTCTCGTGTGTGTATACGCATATGGTTATCCCTATTTGACTTCTGTGAAAATGCAGATCTACAAACAACACAAGAATATGGTTTGTCGCCAGTGTGTGTACGCATATGTTTATCCAAATGTTCCTTTTGTGAAAATACAGACCCACAGACTTCACAAGGATATGGTTTCTCACCAGTGTGTGCGTGCATATGTGCCACTAAATGAGACTTCGATGAAAATGCAGATCCACACACTTCACAAGAATATGGTTTCTCTCCAGTGTGTGTACGCATATGCTTATCCCTATTTGACTTATGTGAAAATGCAGATCCACAAATTTCACAAGAATATGATTTCTCACCAGTGTGTGTATGCATATGTTTATCCAAATGTTCCTTTTGTGAAAATACAGATCCACAAACTTCACAAGAATATGGTTTTTCTCCAGTGTGTATACACATGTGCTTAACCAAATACGATTTCCTTGAAAATGCAGATCCACAAACTTCGCAAGAATAAGGTTTCTCTCCAGTGTGTGTACGCATATGCTCAACCATACTTTGAGTCTGTGTAAATGCAGATCCACAAACTTCACAAGAATAAGGTTTCTCTCCTGTGTGTGTACGCATATGCTTGACCATACTTTGCTTCTGTGAAAATGCATATCCACAAACTTCACAAGAATATGGTTTCTCTCCAGTGTGTGTACGCATATGGATATCCCTAATTGTCTTCTGTGAAAATGTAGATCCACAAACTTCACAAGAATATGGTCTTTCTCCAGTGTGTGTACGAATATGTGTCACTAAATGAGATTTCCATGAAAATGCAGATCCACACACTTCACAAGAATATGGTCTTTCTCCAGTGTGCGTACGCATATGTGTCACTAAGTGAGACTTCCATGAAAATGCAGATCCACAAACTTCACAAGGATATGGTTTCTCTCCAGTGTGTCTACGCATATGTGTCACTAAATGAGATTTCTGTGAAAATGCAGATCCACAAACCTCACAAGAATATGGTTTCTTTGCAATATGTGTTTCCATCTGGCCGATTATGTCTGACTTCACAACAGTTTAGCAGCTTTTATAGGAATATGTCCTGTCTTTCCTGTTTATTCTTATGCAAGAAGAAATGTATTTTAGTACAAACTTAAACCACACATTTCAAAATACATTAATTCCTTCCAGGTGATGTTCATTATCATGATTTTGTCCATGTCGATCCATAACATTCTCAGGAACCATGTAGGATATATTTGTCCGTCTTTTCATGGTAAGTGCATTGTCCTTTCTTTCATAAAATTCTCAATAATAACCACTGCGGTTTTTGTGCAGCCAAAGCATCTGTAAAGAGAAAAAGGCATAAATGATATATTAATAGGGGTAGAGAATAATGTAAGGAAACAATGTAATTATTATTTTAATAATGCAGAGCAGCCACAAGCAATGAAGATCAAAATTTTACAGTGAAACAAGTTTGTTTTACCATCACATCATATCTTATAAAATATATACGATTAAAAACAGAACATTGTCAATTCAGAAACAATTGAAATATGGATCTTGAAAAATATCTGTTGATTTTTTTTTTTTTACCTCGTCTTAGACTAATGTCATTAGCAAATTAATGAAGAAAGTACAACATTTTTGTTGATATGGTAGATATTATCTGTCTATATTTCTTAGATGAGGTATTATGCCTATTTTAGACTATACGTACCATTCATATTGTTGTTCTCATTTTTATTGCCATATTCACAATGCTTCAGCCATTGCACACACAGGCCTTCTTCAGATGACATACCTTGGAATTTCAAACCAAAGCTTTTATTACATCCACCAAACAAAATGGAATCTATAGGTAACCTGGAAGACCTCATTAGTAAATAAAGATAATGAAAACAGAACTAAATCAGTTGTAGATGCTAATCAAGAACAAGGACCACTTCCCACCTAAGTCAGTATTCTGCTCAGGAAAATTGTTAGCTCTCAATGCTCCGTTTCACCTTCTGTGATATAATAGAGTCATTAATAGGAAAGTCACTATCATATGTCCGAAAATCCACTAACTTCGTGGAAATGATCAAAGATGCTCCCATCCCAAACAACCAGATGGCGAGCCACGATATTGTGAGTTTTTTTCCCTAAAGTACCTACAGAGGAAGCACTCTCGGTAGTCAAGGATAGACTAGCCTCAGACTTAACCCTAGGAGAATGAACCAATAAACCAATAAACCCTATGGAGATGATGATTTTCTGTACACAAACAACACACTTTAGAATGGAATACGACATATACAGGCAGAATGAAGGCTTAGCAATGTGCTCGCCAATATCACCAGAAATTTCAAACATATGACATTAGAATCCAAAACCAACCCTATGACTGAGATATGTAGATGACACCTTCATATTATGGCTGCACTAGAAAGAGGTCCAGCTACTACTGGACCCTGTGAACTCAAGCAGAACATCGACACAGTTTACAATGGCGGAAGAAAATGACAACTCACTTATCACAATATCACTTCAAACAAAGGAAGTAATGCAGAATTTTTAAGGATTAAATTTTCTAATTCCAGAAAACAAAATACTGTTTTGTATTTCAAATAGAAATTATAATGATTTGTCATCACTTATTCAGTATAACCAATTGAAATGGTCATTTTTAATTTTCTGAGAGAAATATAAACAAAACTTAATTCTCGGTTTCAAAACTCTTGCAAAAATAAGATATACATTTCTGTAAAGTTACTTTCGTAAAATTAGCAAATTTAAAGTTAAATTAATCTATTCTGAAACAAATATTACTTATAGCATACAATTTTCTAGACAAGTATTTCTTGTTACTCTCACGTTTTCATCGATAATTTGATGGCTGAAGGTGTTGACAGGTTTAGTATGGTGGACCAGAATTGGCATAAATTTACAAATTATAAGAACTTTTTTTTGGTGTTTAACTTCAAGGCAATGTTTAAAAATTAACAACATATTTCAAGCAATTATATAACATTTTATTGAATATTTTTCAGTTAATTTTGAAGACGCTTTCTTATAATAATTTAAAATACCATAAAAATTTCTTGAATTATTGATTTACCTCTCTAATGGTATTTCATAATTTAATCTAAGATAATGATAAACAATTTTATTAATTATTATATTATCATTTATTACACTTTTAATTTAATAACTGAGATAATAAAATTATTAAATATTATATTACTAATTTAATTATCTCACTCAGTTATTAAATATTTAAATTGATGAGATCATAATTTTATTATCTCATTTTCATTTTTAATTTAATAACTGATATTATAATAAAATTATATAATTTGTTATCAATTTAATAAATGAGTGAGATGATACTTCAATAAAAATATCACTCTCAATTATTAAATTATAATTAATAAATTATATTTTCTCAGTTATCAATAACTGAAAATGTGATAATTTAATAACTATCCCACTCTCAATTATTCAATTTTAAATTGATAACTGAGATAATATAATAATTGTCTCAGTTATTAAATTAAAAATTAAATTATTATCTCACTCTCAGTTAATAAAATTTTAACAGAGATAATATAAAATGTAATGATAGAGGTAACTCTATAATTTGAAATTTTATGGAATTTAG
Source organism: Acanthosepion lycidas (assembly GCA_963932145.1). NCBI lineage: Eukaryota > Metazoa > Mollusca > Cephalopoda > Sepiida > Sepiidae > Acanthosepion > Acanthosepion lycidas. The sequence goes on along the minus strand of OZ010575.1, from coordinate 123,450,955 downwards.
AATTAAATTAAATCCTTTATTATTGTTATACTTTGATGGTTATGTCTTCTTAAATTTATTTTATTTAACTCCCGAAAATAAACTAAAAAAACTAAAAACAAATTAAATTATTTTTCTTAATTAATTAAAAAAACTAATAAATAAAACAAATTATTTGATGCATGGCACACACAAAAGTAAAATGAATACACAGCAAAATAATTAGTGAAATACAAAAAAAAAAAAAAAAAAAACACTTTTAAACCTTGAAGGGAGGATTTCCAAAGAATCCTTTTGAAACATAGGGACGATGAAGCACGGAAGTGAAATGAAAGTTTAAGAAAGAATTGACTGCAGCCGAAAACGTTTATTAAAGATTTTTCCCTAAGGGGGACAAGCCTTGAAATACGTGAACTTTTCATTTAGGAGACCATACTTTTAAAATATATAACAATAAATGATTTGAAATACTAGAAAACTTCATGAAATTAAGTTACGGAGACGGGGGTAAGAGTTATAAAAAAATTAATGTTTCCAAGATTTTCTAAAAATAAAACTTTCAAAAATATATTCATTCATTTTTTTTAATAAGTCCTGAAAATTTAATTAAAATCCGACAATTATTTAATTTTTCCAAATTATTTTGTCATTTTACCTGAAACGGCTACACGAAAAGTTCCATTACCATAAAAAGTCTTACACAGTTGACAAACAAAAAAACAAGATTTCTGACCAAATTTAGAACGTGTTAGAAAGGAGGAAATTTTTTTTTTTTTAAATAATTAAAAAAATACTTTGTTCTTTCCTCTTAACATAAACATTTTGAAGATAAAACTGTGTTTTTATTAGGTTTGGGACCTTTCATCATCATACTGTTAAGCGAATTATTGGAGGTACCGACTAAATGTTATTAACTTTAAAAAAAAAAAAAAAAAAAAAAAAAAAAGATTTTTAACAAAAATGCAGTTCTAGGACCTGCTAAGAATGAGTAAAAAATACTCAAAAAATACTTTGGTCTTTCTTCTTAAGAACAACGTAAATATTAAGATAATAACATTTTTTTTCATCAAATATTGGAGCATTTTTGGGGATGGGATGCTGCGAATGTAGTGTATAAATTCATTTATCAATTCGTATTAGCTTTAGGATATTATATTTGAAATAAAAGCGAAATGTTACCAAATTTCTTTCAAAGAAGATATTTAAATGATTTAAAATGTGTTTCTTTTGTGGTTTTCGGGGCTTTTAGGGAGAAGTCCATGACGATTCGTCTCTAGTAACTTACCTTTTCAGAGCGAATCTCTTTTAAAACGTTTTCATAGAAAAACAATCGGGATTATGTTGCTGATGTTGTTGGACTTGATATTTCGTTCTCAAGCTCCATCAATAAAACTTCCTCTTTTCAAATGAACAGCAATTAAGAAAGGATTTGAAAACAGAACTAATGTAGGTTCTGAACACAAACAGACAACAGAACAAAGGAAATGCGATAACCGGTGAAAAGAAGAATTTGTTCCTTCTCAAAAATAGTCTATGTGCTGACAATGTCAAAATATTGTATTTGTACTTATGTACTACAATATATTTTTTTTCTGATTTTAAATAAACTTTGATGAAAAATGAAAACAACAAAATTAAAAACCTCTGAAAAATTCAATAAATAATTTAATAATTAATTAACAATAGCGAAAATATGGCATCTCAATGCACGTATGAAATATTAGAAAATATGGAAGATCAAACGGGCTATAATCTAGAAATTGAATTTCTTTATGCTTAAAAATTATTTATTTTTGCACAATGTAACTAAAAGGTAAAAATATTAATTAATAATTTAGGCACAGTTTTAACAAATGTATTCCCCCAAACACCGAGAGTATCAAAATTCAAAAGGAGTTTTTCTCTTAACACCCTTATTGCTCTATACAACGTACCACCAAATGATTTTTTTTCTCTGAAACAAAAACAAATAAACATTATCTCTTCTTTGAAATGCAACAAAATTCAGGCAATTATGAGAATTAAACAACATTTTCGGCAATTAATTATTCATTAATGAAAGAGTTGGAGGCAGAAGAGCCTATTTTATTCAAAGATCCTGTATAAATATTTGTGAAGGGGGTCAGATTCCCCATCCATTTCAATACATTGTGAAGAATTTTAAATTTCCTGTTTGAAGACTAATATTTATTTTACAGTTCTATGAAGAAAAATATTTGTAGGTTTTATTTCAGTAAAAACTGTTGCAATATCAAAATAGCAAATCTTGAAAATCTGCACTGAAATCTGACAAAAATAATTCCAAATTATGAAAAAAATGATTTTTGTTGTAATTTGGTGTTTGGATATTTTAATAAAACATTATTTTCTTCCAGATTTAACAGAGGGGAAAAAATTAAAATATTACTTTTTGTATTCGTCATATTTCAATGTGATTTTCTATTTGCTGATGACAAATGAGATCAGTGTTATTAAATTAAAATGTTTGAAGAAATTAAAAAATTAAAAATTTCATGGGATTTTCACATTAGAAATATTTTTAAAAGAATTTTATTATATTATTCTCACAACTTTTAAATTATTTTTTGCATGAAAAATCAAAAGTTAATAATTCTGAAAAATCTCCATTTTAGATTAGTAGCAATAACAGAAATTATTAGTTTACTAAAAGTTGTGTGTCCAATATTTGTATGTGTGTAACAGAGAGAGGTTGATGCACATGAATGCACACACGCAAATATAATGTTTATTGATTGAAGATGGAAAACATGATCTTCCGTGAAAGTTACAAACTGTGTCAGCGCTATTAATAGGAAAGAATCCAGAACAATGATATATGAAACCTGAAACGGCTGATGGATAAAGAATAAATTTCAAATCGGGTTGGCGAGGACTTGTTTATAAACAAATGCAAAAGGGCAGTAGGCAATGTTTAATTTGGGTCATTGAAAAAAAAAAAAAATAGACGAAAATATTATTTTTGATAAAAACATATTGAAGTAAATTGGACCAGGGAGGTAAGATCAGTGTATGTTTACCGCTAGTGAAATCTGATCTAAACATAAGTTCTATCCGCTGAGTTTGGTCATCGAAAAGACAATTGAAATGAACATTGAACTAATTAATTTTATCCACTAAGAGATTTGAAATAGATCTGAATTTAAACTTTGTTTATGGCGACACTCGTGTTAAGTGTGTGAACAACCTGGCTTATAACCTTCGGTTTGCTATATAAACGCAAGTTTTGCTGAGTTGGGGAGACTTGGGCATTAGACGAGAGTGACATTGAGAGAGAGAGAGACTGTCGTTGCAGTGAGTCAGTCCAGTGGTGAGTCTGAGATAAGGACTTCAAGAAATATCATTGTCATTGTAGCAGCTGCATTGAAGTTGCTGAAACTTAACGTTTGTCACTTACGACAACCAACTGAAACGCTACACTTCCACGTAGGGCTGGAATTACAAGTCACATATCCTCCCAAGTTGATTTGGAATGAGTTAATCACACACACACCTCTTTCTATTGGTATAATTGGTAGAGGAGTGGTCCTCTGTTCTTATGTTAATTGCTTTTCTATCCTTTCTGTAAACTCTTTCTACTGTTGTTGTTTTCTTATATAAAAGACATCAATATTTTACCCATTGTTGTTCGGCTTCTGCAGATATTATTTCCTTGTTTGCCACATTATAATTTTCCTGTCGCCCACCCTCACAGCCATGCCTACATCCCCAATCGACAGTGAATGTATGGACAACACCCCGCTTACTGGATCTAAAAACTAACACAATGTGGGCAGCAGGCAGAACTTGGCCAGTGACCAGTCGAACAATCTACAGATACTCAGGGAGCGTGCGGCCAGCTACCCCTCAATTCGGTTCAGACTGAGTGGGCGCCTCAACCCAAAGAGGAAGACGGTGGAGGTTGAGGGGCTGAAGGGACGAGTGGTAGATGTGTGCATCTGTTGCCTATACAGAGTGTAATAATCCTATAAAGTTCAGAGATCAGAGTTCAAATTGTACTTGAAGCTGTGTTTCTTTCATATTAATATTGTTGAGAAAACAGAAAACAACTTCACGTTTTGTTTGTCAAACTTTAACTCATCATTTTCCTCATACACTTGACTGGGTTCTAGAAAATCTAAATCCCACAGAGTTTAAAGCAGGGATTACATCATGTCTTTTTAGAACTATGTTAAAAGAAAATATTGCACAACACATCAAAAGTGACTTCATACACATAGGTGTATATTATACAATATAGAAGTTTGTTTTGTCAATTTTTTAAGAAAATCAACATTGCTTTGGTGTCAAAAGTTGGGTCTTTGGTGTGATAAGAATTGATATAAAAAATTAGATTCCTAACTTCAAAATTTAACTGAGAATTTACTCTTAAAGATCGTTTGCAAAAGTGGACAAAAATTTCTAATTTCTACAGGATTTTGCTGACAAACTGAGTCCCAAATTTCTCTATTTCAGTAATAATTCCAGATAAAATTGATTTTCTTATTAGATACAATGAATGGAAAATATATTCAAATCAGAATTCTAAGTATGAATCACTACTAAAAAAAGAATTCATTTTTTTACTGTAGTTATTAAACAATAAATGTAAAAATTGTAAAAGATTACAAAAAAGGCTTATACGCTTTTATGCATTTGTCACTTCATTTACATTCACAGAACAAAAAGAAAATTGTTGAATAAATTCAGTTTTTAAAATTTAACAATATTTTATTACAAAAAAGTTTAAATTCTTTCTTCCTGCTGTTGTCCTCCTAGCAAGAAAAAATTGAAGAAAGAAAAAATTCAAAGTTTAGCTTTACTCATTTAAAATGCATTTTACTGCAGTGAAATGAGGTTCCAGAGATTTAAAGTTGCTTCAGTGGAACTGAAAATTTGAAGTAATGATGTCTATTGATATCAAAGAATTACTGAGAGGAAAAGATTGGTTTTCACATTATTGATAAGCTGCCTTCTAATCAAGGAAAAAAATAACTATTTTTTCATTGAAACCTTTGTACTAATTGTTCTTATGAATTTTTATTTTTAAATTCAGTTGCTGTGATTGTCCCCAGTTAGATAAACATCCAAAATGATTTCATTCTCACAATATACTTTAAGAATAGATATATATATATGATTAGATTAATTAGAGATATTTATTTAAAATGGTACATACATGTTCATTAACATTTCCACTTGATTATAAATCAGAAATCCTCTCAATACTCATCAGCTGTGCATTGTCAAAAGAGAAAGATTTTCCAAATTGTGCACCAAGGTGGAAATGAGGTAGGGCTGTCATTGGTTGATTTACTGACCAATCAGATAACTCATTGGATTGGCCATTTATTTTCTTAAGAGGAGCCATTGGAGATACCCCACCCTTGAGCTAATCACAAAAATAATCACTCTATTTCTTCAAAAAAATTGTACTACCTGATTTAGTTTTAGGTTTACTGGAAATATGATCTACATTCTCTTTGTTTGGTGTAAGGTCGATTTTTGGTTATTATGTTTCTCTCGAACATGCTTCCCTGGTATTTAGTGTTTTGTTTCTGTGTTTAAATAAAAGGTTTTAATTTATGAAGTGATACTTTGGTTTGCATGTCATCATTCATTTTTATAAGATAATGTTTTGTCATCCATCCATGATCTTCAAAATGACCTGCATACGATGCTTCTAATGGCTTATGGCTTCTGTACACTCAAATCCAAATTTTACTCTAAGTTTCAAGTTTGTCTCAAAAATATGCATGTTGTCGATTGATAAAATAATTAGTAAAATTTTCTAAGTTGATCTTTGATATTGTTTTGTTTAGCTCTCTGGTGAACTATTGCATTATATTTCTGTCACTAGTATTCTCTGCAGTGTGTGTTAACATGTGTTGTTTGAGACAAGGATTTGTGGAAAATTTAAATCCACAGAGTTCACAGTGGAATGGTTTCTCTGCACTCTGTGTTAACTTATGTATTTCAGCATTTGAATTTAAGGAAAATTTCAGTCTACAAATGTCATCGTGGAAAAGTTTCTCTCCAGTGTTTGTCAACGTGTATCTTTTGATGTTTCCATTGTCGAAAATTTTCAATCCACAGATTTTCATAGGGGAAAGGTTTCTCTTTAGGGTGTGTTAACGTATATGCTTTGAGATTTCCACTGTGGGAAAATTAAAACACACAGATTTCACAGTAGAAATGTTTCTCACTCATGTGAATTTTCATGTTCATTTGGAGATATAAATTCTCTGAAAATGTAACTCCAGAGATTTCATACAAAGTGGTTTATACCATAAATGTGTTCTGTTGTGTTTGTTCTGTGTGGAATTAACCACCAATCCATAAATTTTACAGTGAGAGAATGCCTTCTTTCTCATGCATGTTCACCTTGGTTTCAGAAAATCTCAAAGATGGAAACTGAAAATAAAAAATATAATAACTGAGAACTGCAGTAAAAAAAATCTCCATTATATAGAGTTATGAAATAAGTTCACAAAAAAGCATTTACAAATATTTTCTTTGATTATCGGGAAATATTAAAAATCCACCTATATACTGTTAAACAAACAAATATGTTTTATCAACTAGAGTTTAAATCTTACATATTATACAGTTGCTTTTGTATCAGTGGACATGGATGTTTGGGTGTTGGAATGAGCAATAGAACAGAAAAACAAAATCAGCAAGCTGAGTTCTAGAATTGTGTCACTGTAGTTTTGCAGAAACTTTTTTAATAATTATTTAATATACAAAAAAATGTATTTTAAAAATACTAACACTTTGCAGATTGTAATAAGCTTTCAAATTTAAGATCTGTAAAAAGAGATTGTTTTAATAAGAGCATTTACGAAAAGACTCATATTAAAACTTAATTTAAAATATTTAACAACTTTATCACATTTAGTATTTAAAATTTAAAAAAGAAAACAATTATTGTAAAAATTTATTTTTCATTGGAAAAATATTTTGGCTTCAGACAATATTGTCCTTTATATATATTATTTATAAAAGCCATTAAAAGCTTTTCTAATTAAATAATGTCTTAGTTTTATTGTATTTTGTATTTTACAATTGAGAGCTGAATTATAGGTAGCTGTGTATTTCGATTTTACAAAAAAAATTGATTTATATTTTTCAAAGTCTGCTACTTTTAACTAAAATAATCACTAAAGGGAATGCCATTGAATTTCTCGAGTTCTCACAAAATTTAAGTATGAGTAATAGATGTAAAAAAAACATTACCATGACTTTCTAAGCATACAAAATGTCTAAAATAATTTCATTCATTTGTGAATAAGTTCTGAAAGTTTCATTAAAATATATTAGCAAAGACTGAAGGAAGAAAATTCTATGATTAAAATAATCATTAAGAGAAGAACAATCATTATCAAATTTTCTTTGCCTATTTGGACACATAGCAACATTTTTCAGTTGAGCAGTTTTTCTATATATGAATTATTAGAGATCAACTCTTTCTTTATGAAGTGAATAAATTCAATCCATCAAAATTCCTGCTAAATTCACAAGGTGCAACCTTATTAATGAATGTAATTTCTAAAATATTAACAGGAACATAGGTAAAAGCAAAATCAGATTCCTAGATACAAAAGTAGATTAATCTATTTTAAAAAGGTTTGATCATTTTTTTAATGTAAATGTATATATCCTGAATTCTCCCCAGATGCAAATGATAATTTGCATATTATATTAAAAATTGTAGAAGAGGAAGAAGAAATAAAAAAAGAAAGGTGTTCTCGTTGGAAACATTTCTTGATTTGTAGCAAAATCACAGTTTAGCATTTTTTTTAATACTAAATGAAATTAAAAGTGGTTTTATTGCATCTGTTCATTTTATATTTTTCACTCACTTTTATCTTTTAGAAATCTTAATATCACACTAAAAATATTTTTCTCTTTTATAGTTTATATATATAAATATAAATAAAAATAACTATTTTTTCCGGCAATTATTGATGTTATTTCTTTCAGTTTTTAATATTAAAAAAAAATGAAGTTTTTTTTTTGTGTGGAAATACAGTATTTTTGGTCATTTTGGATTTTACAAGCTAGAGAAAGACCAGCTACTGCCTAACTAAATATCTGGCCATGAGTTAAACCATTTTCACAATTCTAAACATGTCAAAAAGATTGATGGACAATGACAGAAGTCCATGTTTGGTTTCAAATATCAGTAGTTCCTGTAGTCAATGAAGTTAAAATGCCAAGAGAGAAATCATAGCAGTTTAAATAGTATCTAATAGCCCAATCCATCCTGGGCTGAAGGGGGTGCAAGTCTTTGGCACTACTGAGAGGAACAGTCCATAGAGATGGGTAGGGGGAGAAAAATGTTTATTCCTGTTACAATAAAGAATATTTAATCTAATTCCTTTTATTTAAAAGTAAACATTATTCTGTCATCTCTCCATTATTCAGTCTATCATGTAGGAAGGTGAGTCACCTCTTTTAATTAGACATCAATTTGATCATTAGACTTCACTCTTGTTATTGAACAGATTTCTTCCCTTACCTAATATTTCCTTGATACTTTCTATTTCTGTTCTCGGTCTCTTATCTGTGACAAGTTTAGTTGATTTGATTGCTTCAACCAAATCACTGTTATCTACAAAACACTTGATAGGAATGATTTTTTTGGTGATTATTATTTAACAACTCACCTAAGAGCATTGAGTGAAACTAAGGAAGATTACATATCTTCTATTCAACTGAAGTGTAAAGAGCTGAAACAAAAGTCTAACAGGTTTTCAAATGGAATTAGAAAATCAGATACTGAGACTTTTCTGCCCATATATAGAAACTGTGACAAAATATTCTCAGATTGAATGAATTATGTAAAATTGCCAGTTTGACAAATTAAAGGGAGAAAACAGATGCATTGAAGTTTTTTTCCTGCAAATAAACAACATTGTGAAAATAAGAATTTTGTAGGGAGATAAGACAAATTAACAAGAAAAAATAGCCAATCTGTCAAAATCAGAGCCCTGCAATTTAGTTATAAGCATTCTTTGGAAAGCGACCAATTAGATTGAAGACAAATTACCTTTCGCCAAAATGCCCTGGTTTTTCATTGGTTTCCCTATTGCTGGCAATGGGAAAATGGCAAAGTCAGAGCCCTGCCATTTATGACACTATTTAGCTATGGTAACTGGCCAACTAATTAACCATAGAAAATAAAAAAAGAATTACTAAGGGAGGAATGAAGTTATCCCGAAAGATATACCGTTCGATGTTAAAAAGATTTTATTCTATTTATGAAAAAGTTACTTTCACAAAAGACAGTAAACCTGGAGAAAAAACCATATGTGAGGTTTTGTCAAATTGATTAATATTGTTGTAAGAAATGTCTTGCTGAGAGAAATATGATAATTCAGAAAGAAAAGCAATGCATTAAGATATCAGGCAGACCACATGGCGGTGATAAAAATTTCGGCCTGAGACGATTGCCGATCCAAGTTAGGGAGAATCAATATTAATTATCTTTCTAAGATATCATTTATTTTTTTTCTTGCATGCAGGCAAGGAAAAGCCACATAGTATTTGTGGGACTTTTGGCATGAGAAATATTTATTGCAATACATGATGGAGAGAATTGTTATTATTAATTTTCCAAAGTGTTGCTTTCAGATGCCAAGATGTTGAGTAGCAATATGGTGATTATAAAATTTGGGGCATGAGAAAAGCGTGAAAGAATTGTGATTTGGTGAGATAAGGAATTTAATTTCACAAGAAGCCAAGGGTTCCAGTAAAAGCTAACTTCATGAAGGGACCAGATGGCAAAATTGACAGTGATTGATGGAATTGGTAAAGAGTGCTGGCTAAGTTAATTCTGAGTGACCAAAAAGATCTGATGGATTTTAAGTGGCAATGTGGTATTCGTAAAAATTTTGGCCAATGGGAAAAAGGAGAATTTTGTCAACAAAAATTCTGGTTTATAATTTTAAAGAGGCCAGCTTAGCCACATTGGTACAGTCAGGATGCCATTGGTTGAGTGATAGCAATGGTGATAGGCAGAGGTGAATGGATGAGAAGGACGGAGAAGTCATTAACGCCCATTGAAGCAATTGGTACGAGATATCAATGTGAGAGAGGAAGAGATTAGGAGGATAGCTCTCCTCCGACCTCCTCTCACGGACGATGGAGACACCCCCAAAATGGAAAGTGATTAATTTTCCAAAAATGGGAAGTTATCAATTTTCCCAGCCTGACAACAAAGAAATTTCTTGTTGGGAATTGAGATTTATCAAGAACCCCAGGCTGCGTCTGGCCCCGCACCAGGTTTGGTCAGTACCATGGTGTTCTATATTAACAGGCCTCTGCGTAACGCTGCTACCTCGATAGACTGGAGGGAGGCCGGCTGACAATTAGATCGTTTTAGTTTCAGTTTGAGTGAACTGCTGCGTACTGTGTACTCTTATGTTGTTGGCTCGAGAAATTCAAAGGAATCTTTTAATTTTACCTTTGGTTGGAATATCATTTAACTTATTTATTTGAAGTAAGTATATTTGATTATTTTAGTTTGAGCCCATATTAAAGTTTATAGAATTATTTATTGATAAAATGCAATTCTTTTTGAGTAATTTGTGTTAAGAAGCAAAACAAAACAACATTTAACAAATTTGAACAGAAGTTAATTTAGTTTCTTCAAAGACGTAAAGAAAACTATTTTTATTATAAAATGAATTTTAAAAATGTTTGGTTTTTTTTCATAAATTCAATGTCATTACTTAATTTGATATTTTTTTTGATATCGCTAAAAAAAAAACATTGTTATCAGTGAAAACATAACGTCAACGAAATTAAAGTTTAATTTTCTCAAGTTTTTAACCATGATAAAAAAATTAACATAAGTCAACATTTTTTAATAATAAATTTGAATAAAATTTTAATAGAGAAAGGTTCATTAACATTTCTCTATTAAAACATTATCCAACATTTCCATTAAAAGTAAAAAAAACAAAACAAATGAATTTCTTTGTGTTTTTGTTTCCGAAGGTAAAGAATAAATGATTATTTTTACTACATTAGTTACCAATTGGTAAACTGTAAGTATTTTTTTACTTATTAGAATTAAAGAAAAAAATAACAATAATAAATTTATTACATGCAGTTAATGTTAATATTTTAATTATTTGTTTTTTTTTTTTTAGAAAGGCCTCCTTTTTTATGCCTTTTGACTACAAAATTTATTTTATAAGACAAGTATAATAATACCATTTTATTTATCATTCATTTTAATATTTTTCAGATATTGTTGTTAAAGGACAAAATGCATTATTTTTACTTTACTTTTAATTGTTTTGCTTTAAGGTAAAAAAAAAGTTATATATTCCTATTTATATAGTTTAAAGCGTATTAAAATAACCAAACTAAAGGAAAGGCTACTTATGAATGTTTTTAAATTTAATATAAAGTTTTAAAGTAAACAACATTGGCCTTCAAATTTTGATACCATAATGGAAAAATACGTCCAAAAAATCCACCATCTGTATGGCCAGGTGTGCCAAAAAGTCAAATACCAACACCCTCAGCTGTTCAAAGGAATATAAAAAAAAACCTCCAATAGAAATCAAATTGCTGATGAACTTAATGCTTTTTTAGAATTATATAAAATTATACAAATTTGAAAGAAAGTCTGCTTAACAACAAAAAAGACTTTATCCAGTTGTAGCATTTTTGGATGAAAATATTATTTTTAACTGTTCAATTATCAAAATCTATTGATGGTATTCCTCTCTTTATGTTGAAAATTTATAACAATTTGCGCTTTGAAACATTTCATTATGGAGTTAAGTGTTATATTAGCAGCCTGTCCAAAAATCATAAATACAGTTGATTCTTGGTCAAAACTGGAAGAAATCATCCGATATTTAAATTCTATGGCTTTTGATCACAAGAAAAATATCCTGAGCCAACAATTTTTAGCAATGGCTCCCAAAATGGTTGGAACAAAATACAGCTCAGATATAGTTGGGCTTGCTTTTTGGTACTATGCAAGATCACGGATATTGTAAATGAATTAAGATATGATTTTCAATTACCCTCATTAGCAATATTATGAAGGATGACATCAAAAGTTTCAAAACGAGAAAAATTGAGGAACAAGTTACACGCAACTAAGGACATGCAGTATTATTAAATGATTTAAGTCAACAAGAAGAGCCTACAGAAACTGAGTCCATCTTTAAGAAGTTCAAAGCGGAAGGTTGTTTCTGATAAGTTGGAGATTTAAAAAAAAAATAGAAAGGCGCATTGGCTATATGACATACTTGATGAAAGGGGAAAAACTCACGTGCAGTAAACAAATCAGACAACGTTTTTCACATGTGGTTGACAGCGGTCCTATGAAAAAAAAAAAAAAAAAACACCAATAGAGGTGATTTTCAATAAGTTTGATCTAACAACCCCTGCAAATAATTTTACCTAAAGTACGCTGATCCAGAAGAAAAAAAAAGTTAACTGATCATTTAAAAGTGGATAAAAAAAAAACGTAGGAAATACGCTACGATGTTGCTAAAAAAAAAAAGAAAGAACTTTTTGTTGTTTTTTTTCTTCATATTTTCTGTAAAAAATTTGAAAAATAAATAAAGAAAAACTTTTACTGCTGCGGAGTAAAGTTTTAGGTGGGGATGTTACTACCTATTCTATGGTAATGTACTCTTCCAGAGACAATAAGTAGCATTAGCGGTCGCCAGTTCGGGGTAGGTGGTGCTGAGCGAGTCAGAAGTATCAACCATCACAACTAGATTGCTGTGTCCTTAACTCTAAGTTAACTCTTAAGTTCTAACGTTTTGTACGTCGAACCTAATTTAGAATGACTTATTGAAATACAAGCCTCCACTGTGAAACGACTCCACAACAAAAAGTATGGAAAATATACCAATTTAATTGACCATGGAAAACTAAAAGTTCCTTCTGAACACACTTGTGAATGGTTATTTTTTTGTTTCATCCTTTTCCATACAATAAAGGAAAAGGTTTGCTATAAATCATTAAGTTACATTTTTATGCTTATTTCTGAGTTTCATTTTTTCAACATGGAGTAAAAGCATGCTTCTATTTTCGCAAATATAGTTTTGAAAAATTTTTGCAAACATGGCACACCTAGATCAGAAAAAGAACCAGCTCTAAAAGTTTTGAAACTTTCCTAGAATGATTTTGTTTTATTTGTCTATATTTCTGTGATGATTGATTGTTATATACACACTTCGGCTGATGTCTTCCAGCCTTCTCGGGTTCTGTTTGTAAAACCCAGTAACTGTAATGTAAATTTAAACCAAAGTCTTTATTCACTCACAGGGAATAGATTGAATAAAGGATTCAGTGACACCTGTAAATAATATAAATTTCTGATTCAATATATCTTTTACCAGAAATCATAATTACCCCTTTGTGTTGTTTAATAATTATCAGTGTTCATAGCAAAACTACATATTTTCATTTATTTATCTTTCAACACATCCTATTATCCTCAGGTGTGAATAAAAATGTCATTCTAAGTATTTCATAAAGTGGTTGACTTCATTTTCTTCTAAAATTTCTGAAAATCCTACATTTTTCAATAGGCCTCCAGTTCTGGCTCTCAGTTGCACCATGACTTGGCCTGAAGTATAGAACGCCATGGTCGGTACCCATATGAACGAACATCCTCGGGCCATTCGTTAGTCAGTAGAGTTAGTTTTGGAGTTAGAGTCAGAGCCTAACCAGAGTGTTGCCTTGCAGAAGCTGACTGAGAGATTCCATGACCTCTGACTTCGCCTATCCTACCAATAGCAAGTTATACTGATGAACAAAGCCAAGCCAGCACCTAAGAACTAAATCAGTTGATTTAAGATACAAAAACTTGTTTGAAACATAGAAGTGTCACATTCTATAGGAAAACGGGCTGGGAGAGAAACACACTCCTGTATATAACAGACAGATAAAGTTAATTTGTTATTTCTTAACATAATTGAACCTCTAGGGTTTTTCTTTTATTTGCTTCTTTTTTCTTCCCCTTGTGCGATATCACCTTCAGTCTGGACTCAGCTTACACTACGGCTCGACGCCTGATCAATCTCGTCTAAGATCAAAATCACAATGTGGGTAGGTTAGACTTGAGATTGAAGCAGTTACTCCAGTATCCAGACGTTGGAAGTGAGCTGGGAATGACGTAGTTGGCATTTAAGCAGTTGCAGCTGGTGTAATGCCGTTAGCATCGACGACCAGAATTCGACCCTGGATGGGCCAGTGTCACATATCGATACCCTGACCAAGGGATTCTGATGGGTAGCGACAACCACCGATCGACCCGGACACAGGCTGGTGGCAGTGACTAGGAGTCAACCTCAAAACGCTGGTAGAAGAAACATTACAGCTTTATGACTGGGAGTTGACCACAGGCCGACAGCTCATTGTCACACATTTAATTACAGACATTCATTGGAAAAGGAACACTTAGATTGAAAACAAATTACCTTTAGTCAAAATGCTCTTGACAATCACTGGTTTTTCATTGGTTTCTGCCAACATTTTAATCATAATTAGAACCTCTCACCAAAAATTTGCTACAATTAAAAATTCACGTCCTGATTTATGAACCTCACTATCAGTGTCAGGAAAAACTCAGTGTACAGAGACACATATCTGTCCAAAGACATTCTGACTTAAAAATTGTTTCCTGTTAGTGTAACCAGATGCATTTCTAAAACAATTCAGTATCTAATTGTATACAATTGAGATGTCACTTCAGATGTTGTCAAAATTCATCAAATTTAGCAGAACAATGACTTGCTTCCTTCTGGATGTCACATTTATTGTTCTTTTCAAAAGATGCCATAAAGTAGCTCCCCTCCCCTAAAAAAAAAAAGATGATAGTATTGGTGCCTAGTTTCTGGATAGGTGAATGCCTCGACATGCTCACAATTACACCTGACCACTGGATGAAAAACAAGAAAGCATTTACCTGAAAGCAGTTCTTTTTCATTCTGTAAACTTCACTGAAGAGAATCAACAATGACTTTGCATTGAGGAAAGATCCCATAAGTTTTACATAGAGAAATATTTATTCAAAATAAAATCTGCTCTACTATGCACGTTACAACATGATCATATTTGGGGAATTCAAACTGAAAATTAGGCTTGGAGAAAGAAAACATTTAAATTTAGCATTATTCATTTAAAACACATTTTTACTGTAGTGAAAATGAAGCTACAGAGATTTAAAATTTATTCAGTGGAACTAAAAATTAAAAGTAATGAAGTACACTGATATGAAAGAATTACTGAGAAGAAAATATTTCTTTATTGGAAACTTTGTACTGATTTTAGAATTGATATTATTTTAACTTCAGTTGCCACAATTGTTCCTAAATAGAAACTCATGCAAAATCATTTCAGTTTCTTAGTAACATACAGGTACCAGACTACAAAGAGTGTATTAAGGTGTTGTCACAGGCTTGTGAGGATATGGGATGCAAAATGTCACTCAAAATTCACTTTCTCCACTCCTAGCTTAACTTCCCTCCAAACATCAGAACAGTGTGGGGCTATGAGAGCAGAGAGACAGGTTCCAGCAAATGAAACACTAGCATGATGGTAGACTTCTACTGGATGTTCCTGTGCAACATATCAGAGGTAATGTACACAAAATCATCCAAAAAGCTCACTTCTGTTTGATGTACTTTGATGTGTCTGGATGTTATTATCCAAGTAATGTAGTTCTGCCAATGCTCTGTATCTAAGCCTTTGTATATGCATCTACACATTTGTAGTAGATGAAATAAACATTAAATATTTTACATTTCGATGTAGTATAATAAAAATGTGATACGAGAAAGAAAAATTCAGAGAAAAAACAACTATTCACATACTTGCATCAGTCAACAAACAATATAATGTATCAGCAGCCCAAAATGCCAAGGGAGGTAATTAATATTGTATTATTGCATGCTCACCTATTTCATTTCTTGTTTGGTACCTCTGAGTGTATTGTTATTGATTAGCTTTCACTGGTAGGTTGCTGACAATTCTTCTGTTGCATGGAAGTTCCCCCAGAAATGGAAGCACATTGTGCCATCAGTTTCTGCTGCTTTCATAACATTCTGTAGGTTCTGGTCATGCTCAGCTCTGGTTTTGCCATAGACAACTGCATCATCTATGAGTCATGGAGTTCCAGGACACTTTAACATCATCTCCATTTTTTGCTGAAATGCATCTTGAGACTTCACAAAACCAAAAGGTATTCCTTGCAAGCATTATCTTCAAAATGGAGAGATGAAAGTGGTCAATAATTATAATTTTAGTATCGGTATAATGCAGCAGTAGACATTTTTTCATCAAGTTTTGACAAGAAATTTGCTTCAGCTAGTTTATTCATGAGGTCATTGTTTTGTTTTTCTAATATCCTGGTTTAGATCTTTTGGATTGAAGTGGCATATTTGCAGTTTGGCGTTGCTTTGGCACATGCATATAATAATACTGTGGGTTCATGTACTTTGCGGATGTTGTCTTGTTTGACCACACCAAGTAGATACAGGGTGCAATGGGTAAATTGTCACTGTTTTAGATATTTAATTTCACTTATGTGCTTTGTTTTTTCGGGATTTTGTCAACTACACAGTACAGAGGCTAAGTTGGGCATCATCTATATGAAAAAGAACACCATGCTGCAAATTACTCTTCCAGAAATTTGGAAATGACATGCTGTATTTGCACCAGAAACTCTAATATGAATATTTCAGAGATTTGGGGTATCAATCTAAGGACAGTGCAGGGGATTCAGAAAAAGCTGGATGAATCTAATGGTGATTATGAAGGAATGACCACTTAGAAAACTAACAAATTTGTTGGTAAGCACTCAAACTTAACATGGAGGCCTACATTATGTGCCTTGAAGAGGTAGTGCTGCCTTGGGTTACAAGGATCACAGCTGGAAGACACTATGTTTGGTAAGAAGACTCTGCAGCAAGAGAACACAGCAATGGTTGTCAGAAATTGTCTGTGACCACATCTCTCCTTACTTCTGGCCAACTCCCCAAACTCCAGGGCCCTTGATTATTAACTGTGGAGCTCAGTTGAGTGAGCGACCAACAAAACTCCTTGTAACACAAAAGATGAACTGAAAGCAAGGATTATGGTAGCATTTACCAATTTAACGATACAGAATTGTTGCAAGAAATCTAAAGGCTGTAGTTGAAACCAATGGCTATTTTATTGAATAAATTTACTCTTTAGCATTTCAAGATATTTCTGCATAATTTTGCATAAATATATCTGTTAAAAATGGATGTCAGTTTTATTTTCATTTAGGCATACATTAAGAAACAATTTGACCATCACACCCTGTATAAGCACATGTGTGTGTATATATATATATATATATATAGGTCATACAGAGATTTAGTCAAAATGATACATACATCTTCACTGATGTTTCTACTTGATTACAGATCAGAAAGCATGTCAATATATTTTAAAGTCCATTGTCAAAAGAGGAACATTCTTTAAATTGTTCAGCATGTGATCTTTGATTTGTTTGCATCACTCTCAGTTGAACTATTGTATTAGATTTGTGTCATTAGCATTTTCCCCAGTGTGAGTTAACATGTGTTTATTAAGATGTGAATTTTGTGAAAATTTAAATCCACAGATATCACAGTGAAATGATTTTTCACTAGTGTGTGTTAACATGTGTTTTTTGAGATTTCCATTCTGGGAAAATTTCATTCCGCAGATTTCACAATGGAATGGTTTCTCTCCAGTGTGAGTCAGCATATGTTTCTTAAGATTTGAATTGTGGGAAAACTTATATCCACAGATTTCACAGTGGTATGGTTTCTCTCCAGTGTGCGTTAACATATGCGTTTTGAGACTTGAATTTTGGGAAAAATTATATCCACAGATTTCACAGTGGAATGGTTTCTCTCCAGTGTGTGTCAACATATGTTTTTTGAGATTTGAATTGTGGGAAAACTTATATGCACAAATTTCACAGTGGAATGGTTTCTCTCCAGTGTGTGTTATCATATGTCTTTTAAGAGCAAATTTTAGGGAACACTTATATCTACACATTTCACAATGGTAGGGTTTCTCTCCCGTGTGTGTTAACATGTGGGCTTTGAGCTGTGAATTTCCAGAACACTTATATCCACAGATTTCACAGTGGAATGGTTTCTCTCCCGTGTGTGTCAACATATGTGTTTTGAGATGTGAATTTTGGGAAAACTTATGTCCACAAATTTCACAATGGTAGGGTTCCTCTCCCGTGTGTGTCAACATGTGTCTTTTGAGATTTGAATTTTTGGAAAACTTATGTCCACAAATTTCACAGTGGAAACGTTTCTCTCCAGTGTGTGTTAACATGTGTGATTTGAGATTCGAATTTCCAGAAAACTTATATCCACAGATTTCACAGCAGAAGAGTTTTTCTCCAGTGTGCGTTAAAACATGTCTTGTGAGAGATGATTTTGTGGAAAATTTTCGTCCACAGGTTTCACAATGTAACAGTTTCTTGCCGGTGTGAGTTTTTCTGTTCATGTTGATATTTAAATTCACTGAATATCTAACACCATAGATTTCATTCAATGTAGTTTATCCCCTATGCATCTTCTGCTATGTCTATTCTGTTGGGACTTAACCAACAATACACAAATTTCACAGTGTTAGAATACCTTCTTCCTCATGAATCATCATTTTATCAGATACTCCCAAGGATGGAAACTGCAAATAAAATATATAATAACTGAGCACTGCAATAAGAAAACACATTTTATATAATAATTATATTTATATAGAGTTAGGAAATATTTTTATAAAGAATGCATTAATATTTTCTTAAAGCTAATCATGAAATTATAAAAAATGCACCATTATACCTATCTGATAAACAAATAGAAATATGCATGATGAATTAGAATTTAAATCTGACATATGCAGTTTATTTTGTATTAGTCAACATGGCCGTGTGGTATTGGAATGGGCAATGGAACAGAAAAACAAAATCAGCATGCTGAGTTCTAGACTAGGCAAAGGAAAACTTTGAATACAAAAGCATGTATGCTATTATGACAGATACATGCTACAAATTTCACACCTGACCATCAAATGAATTCAGGTGGTGGACTCAATTATGGTTACACATGGCCATGGTTCAGTGGAGAAAGAATGTGACCTCACACCCACTTTCAGTACACCAAGCAAAAGAACATGAATGTTGTAGAAGTAGATATAAACAGCAGCCATAGAGATGATTTGGGCAATCTCTCATATACAGCAGAGAGAGAATATAATCTGTGCATCAGTACATTTTATGTATATATATATATATATATATATATATATATTAGGTTGGTGCAAAAATAATGACATAATAATGTCGTTTTTTGACGTTAAAAAATACGTCAAAAACGACATTATTACGTCATTATTTTTGCACCAACCTAATATATATATATAATAATTAGAGATATTTATTCATTTTCAGCAGAGAGAGAACATTACATGTGCATGCTAGACTTTGGGTGCCAGATGAAAACAAGGCCTGCATACCACAGAGTGGCACAGAATAAGTGATGAAATATTGGCAAGAATAAAAAGTAATAAAAAGTAAATTAATGAAGATTCAAGTCTTGTGTTTATTTAATTTGCAAACGACATTCATTATGCATTAACCACTTACGATGCTTGGAGATGGAAAACTGCTGGAAACTTCTCAAATCTCTTTATAAAATATGTCATCCCTTATACATAGAAAATGAAACATGAACAGCAAACCACATGAATTTATATTGTTCTTCTGCTATTTAAAATTTGGTACAATTGTAAATATATTTTAAAGTATTGCTACTTATCTAAAAAAGTTTTTTTACAAAGATGGTAGAACTTTCTGCAGTTTGACATTCTGTTTAAACAAAAAAAATATGATGCTGTAAATTTTAGATGATGTTTCTTTTGATATTCATTTTTGTGCTTTGACCTTGTTTTAATACATAATCAATAATTAAGTGTTGAATATTTTTATACTAATCATCTTACATCTCTAAGTAATGTAAATGTATAGATTCTATAATTCAAGACATCTCACTTAAATTTCCTAAACATCAGGCCATCAATAAGTCACTATACATGTCAGAAAACACAAGCTCTCCATGGTAAAAATATACTTTCTTGCTATATTTTAAACTAAAATTGACATTTGTTTCAATTAAGATGAATTATATTTGAAAACTGCTAATTTTCTCAATGTTTCAGGAAAGTAAATTTTATTTTTGAAAGATTTTTTTACAGAAAATTATGTTGTCTTATCAGATTTGTGATAGATTTTAATGAAAAAAAATGTTACAAATTCAAAATTCTTTTTAAAATATTGATTTGTAATGTGTTTTTCCATTTATTTTTTAATACAGTTTCAAGTTAATAACATCACTTGATCACTACAAATTAATAGAGAATTTTAGAGGCTTATTAATTATTCTAATTAAAAATTAAAAAAAAAAACAATTCTTGTAAAAATCTATTATTCATTCAAAAAAATGGAGCCAAAATATATCTTATCACAATTGAAAAAAACATGACTGTTTCTTCAAGGAAACTCAAACTGATTAGTTATCACCAAAATGGATCTTTCAATTTTAAAATGAAAAAAAATTCTACCCACTATACAATAAATATTAGTAATAAATCAATGAATTATCTGATTCAAACAGAATTTACAGTACTTATTCAGAATTGTATACTGAATTAGTTGTTTTTTGTTAGAAAACGTTGTGGAAATATTTTATGGTGTCTGTTTCCTCTCATTTCTCTCAGGAAACCTAGTTACATGGGGTGCAGATCAAAAGTTTCCTTGATATTTTGTTCAGATGATGACAAAAGTCATTTTTCAATGTTTTTTCAGTTCAAAATAACTATAGTGTAACAAAATAACTTTTGATATGTTTGTGATGATTTTTACTTGGGATAGAAATGTTTTATCATAGCAGATCTGTATTGACTTGGGGGGTGGGTCTATAGTTGCCCTTAAAACGCTGTACAGCACTTGTATTTTAATTTATTTATAGTATTTATAATTTCTACAGATAGTATCAACAAACTTATGGTGTAAGCTACAGTAATAAAAAAAAAATAAAAGAATTAGGAATGCTGAAAGGTTTTTTTTTTTTTACTTTAATAATTACTACATAAGCTGGTTCATGCAAAAAAAACGTTACATCAATTATGTCCTTCCGTATGATAACTCGAATCTCATGTTAGCTGCCGATATGCGATGACAGCAATGATTCATCACTTGTCAACAGCCAACTTCGCCCCCTTTTTATTTTAAACAACATTTTTCTTCGAAGAAAGTAAGAAAAAGTTTTTTTTTCAAAATATATTAAATAATCTTTAAATTTGCTAATTTTCGTCAAATAAATTTTGAAAAATGTATAATTGATTTTTGGAAGAATTTTAAACTAGAATTTTAACTTAGTTTACAAAATTTAAAAAAATGGCTGATACCGAGTTTTTTTAGCAATTTCACTGACAAAAAAAAACAAGATTTTTAACTAAAATTTTGGACATGCTAAGAATAAGTAAAAAAATTTAAAAAATAATCAAAAAATACTTTGGTATTTCTTCTTAATAATGATTGATATATATACTTAAGCAGATAATTTTTTTTTTCATCAAATTTAAGGCAGTTCTTGTCATGCTACACTTTTTTTTTATTGATTTTCATGGAGTTACCTAAATTAGTGGGGGATAAAAAATATGTATATTTTTACAAAGACTTTGTAAAAAAAAAATTAATTTCATTCATTGAGAATAACACACACACAAAAAGAAAAACAAGAAAAAAATACAAAAAAAAGGAAGACGTTATTTAAACCCAAATTTCAAACGTGATGTTAAGAAAGGATTAAAAAATTTCATTTCAATAAAATAATAAAAACTACTTTGGTCTTCTTAATAATAACATAAACATTTTGAGCTTTGACGATAAACTATGTTTTTAGTAAAATCATGTTTGGGGCCTATTTTCATAATGCTATACTCTTTTCGAAACATATATCTAGGATAAATATAGGATTTTAAACTAAAGAGACTTTTAGATTTATTGTTTCCATTTTTGATCTTAAATGGCGATTCAATCAAGGACAAGAAAATTTGTCACTGTTTAATTTTTAAAAAATGCCTGAAATATTTATTAATAGACGGAAATCATGTTCTTCTTTAATTCACATTTACATTAGACTATTAACTTTCAAATAAAACCAAAATGTATCCGAATTTCTTTCAAAGAAAACATTTGAATTAATTAAACTTTTAATCAGTGTCGGGTAGTCTGATTTATCTTTTCTGGACGGATCCCCACTTTCTCATAGAAAACAAACAGTTGCTGTTTTGTTGTTCGACTTGATATTTGTTTCTCAAGATCGACAATATTTTGTAATCAAATAAAACTTATTTATAAAAAAGTTACAATTAAAAAAGATTAATCATTTGAAAATGGATAGCGTGTATTTTGTAAACAGAACAAAAGAATATTACAGAAAATGGTGTAAAAGAAGAAGTTGTTCCTTGCTTAAGAGAGTCAAGATGCACAGAATATGTCACAACATTGTCACGCAGATTCAATTTGATTTATTGGAGAATGTTTTCTACACGGTATGCTGATTTTTTCATGGAGGTACCTAAATTATTATTGCTTCATTTGAAAGATATTGGCCTAAAAAGCCAATCAGAATCCAAAAGAGATATTAATGTTCATATATAAAAAAAATACAGTTTCAGATAATTTTACAGAAAAAAATAATAATACAGTTTCAGATAATTTTATCTTTTGTTCCAAAAGATAAAATTATCATTTGTCAAAATGAATTACTTATACTTTTTATTATTTTATCAAATTTTTTAATCCTTTCTTGTTCATTCGAAATTATCATTAAGAAATATTCATTTTTTTGTGTTATTGGTTATAACATAATATTTATTATTAGTGTTTTAGCGCCTTTTTAGGTGGAAAACATTGATTTAGAAATTCTTGAAAAAAATCATATAATTGTTGGATTTTAATGAAACTTTCAGAACTTATTCACAAATGAATGAAATTATTTTTGATTTTTTTTTCTTGCTAAAAATACTTTTTACGTATGTAAACTCCCCAATTCATGAAATTTTGAGAAATTAAATTTTCATCCATAAATTTATTTCATTAATAAACCATTAGTAAACCATTTAAAAACCATTTAGTAAACCATTTACTAAACCATCAGTAAACCATTAATTTATTTTTTTCAAACTACTACTCAGTTCCGGAAAATCAGCTCTAAACTACACGGAATATTACCATCCTCCGTGGAATGCCCTTGATGCCATTCACCTTGCTCGTTGCGTGCCAACCAGAAAGTATGGCGTCGCAGAAAACCTGTCTCCGGTCCTAGCAGTTCGAATCGTCCTAACAGCCGGAAAACAAAATGTGGCTTCAGTGTTAGTGATAGGAAAAATACACTTTTTTGGGAGAAGTCACGCTTGCCTGCGTGGAAAGTGCTACTTTTTGTAACACATTTCCTTGATCTTAGCTGGTGCCACAGGATAATGTTCGAAAACTTGGACATTACGAAAGTCACTTCAGTGAATTGGCGCTCCTTCTGCAGTGAGGTGTACCAGTTTTGGCTGGAAAATGTGCAGGAGAAGTTGGGTGGACCCGGTGTCGAGGTAGAAATCGACAAAACAGTTATCGCAAGGCGAAAATATAACCAGGGACGTCGAATGAAAACGGTCTGGCTATTTGGCGGGATCAAAAGAGTCTTGAAGAAGACCTTCATGGTACCACTTACGTCCGATTGCGGGGAAGGAGAAGCCAGAGATGCCCATACCCTCGTTCCCTTCATTATGCAACACATCCAACCTGGATCAATCATTTACAGTGATTGCTGGTCGGCGTATGTACGGATAACGGAACACGGGTACACGCACAAACAAATCAACCATTCTGAACATTTTGTAGATCCAACAGATCAAACTATCCACACACAGACGGTTGAAAGACTATGGAGGACGACTAAGGATATAATTAAAAGATCGGGACACAGAACTTCGTATTTAAAACAATACATTGCTTGTTTTTTATTCTTAAAATCAGTCCCTATATAGTCAGCGCCTTCACCTTTTCCTGAGAGAGGCGAGCAGACTGTATCCATGACCCTAAAACTACTTCATTATAGACATCTTTTGTATTGTATATTTGTAAGTGAAGTATCTTCTTTATAGCATTTTTTTTAAATTGTCAATGTCATTTTTTCCATTGATATGAAACTTTTAACTTCCTCTTACAATTGATTTAATTATTGTTTTATTTTCAATGTTAGATATTAAAAAAATGCTTTACTGTACTACTTATATTGTTCTTTTTGTTATCTATAATTTATAAGTATTTTCATATCTTCAAATATTTGAAAGTTAAAAAAAATTACTTTGTTATTCTTTTATTTGTCGATATTTTCATATATTTGAAAGTTAACTTTCTTAAAAAATTAAGTAAAAACTACACTTATCACTTATTTTCATACATTTGAAAGTTAACTTTCTTCTTTAAAAAAAAATTACTTTGTTAATCATTTATTTGTCGATATTTTCATATTAAAAAATTAAGTAAAAACTACACTTATCACTTATATTTGAATTTGAATGTTAACTTTCTTCTTAAATTAAGTGTAAATAAAAAAAAGAAAGAAAAAAATCGCTTTACGGAGAAAGTTAACTTTAAATTAAAAAGAAAAAAGTGCGTTCTAATTTCTTTAAGGGAGTAAAGGCCAAAAATAAGTGCGCGAAATGGTTCAGCAGCGAATGTCTCTCAATAAGCCGGTAAGGGATGATAAAAAGAGTGAGAAGAAGTCCGAGTTTTTCTGGTCGTTAACATCCAAAAAGGTAGGTTTCTTCAATATCTAATTGTTGATTTGAGTTCAGCATATACATTTGCACGGAAATAAGACTATTTTGGAAAAATTTGAAGGGATATTAGCGCTCGGGTGTTGAAATGAAAAATTTTTATAAAATGCCTGAAATTAGTGAAATAATAGACGGAAATTATTTTTTCTTTTAATTCACATTTACATTTTTAGGCTGTTAACTTTCAAATAAAATCGAAATGTATCTGAATTTCTTACAAAGAAGACATTTTTAAATTTTAAATTAATTATATATATTTTTTTAGTCAGTGTCGGTTCGTTTCAGTTCACTTACCTTTGACGGATCCCAACTTTTTTATAGAAAAACAAAAACAGGTTTAAATTGCTGTTGAACTTGATATTTCTTTCTCAAGATCGATAATTGCAATTAAAAAAGATTAATTAAAAATAAAAAGCATGTCTGTTTCTGAACGCAAACAGCGGCCATAACAAAGAAATATTACGTAAAACGGTGTAAAAGAAGAATTTGTTCCTTGCTCAAAAATAGTCTGAATGCACAGAATACGTCACAACATTTGTCACTCACGCAGTTTTAAACTGATTCGTTGGAGAATGTTTTCATCACGGTATACTGATTTTTTCGTGGGGTACCTATCGCTTTATTTGAAAGATAACGGCCTAAAACGAATCAGAATCAAAAAGAGAAATTAATGTTCGTATGTAAATAATTACAGTTTCAGACACACAAAAAGATTCATAAAATTTTAATTATCATTTGTAATTTAAAACAAATTCTTATACATTTTTATTACTCAAAGTTTTTAATCTTTTCTAGCGGTTTCGAAAAACAATAATCTTAACTTTTTTGCGCTATTGGTCAACAACATAATATTTATTATTAGTGTTTTACCGCCTTTTTTCAGATGAAAAACATTGATTTGGAAATTCTTGAAAAAAATCGTATAATTGTTGGATTTTAATGCAACTTTCACACTTATTCACAAATGAATGAAATTATTTTTGATTTTTTTTTTTGAATATTGCTAAAAATACTTTTTACATATATTAACTCCCCACTTCATGAAATTTTGAAAATTTGCTACTCAGTTACGGAAAATCAGCTCCAAATCGTAAAATAAACAATACAATATAATAAAACTATGACATTAATTAATTCCTTTATAACATCTCAAGATGCTTTTTGTAAAAATAATAAAATTAAAAAAATACTATAACAAACTGAATTGAAAATTTCATAACTGAGATTATAAAAAAATTAATAAAAAAATAAAATATCATAAAATTTCATAACAGAGGTACCTTTAATTATTAGGTACCTGTCTTGTGTTGTTTCAGAAATAAAAGATTAATAAAATTATCATTTATGAAATTTTGTGGTATTTTATTTATTAATAATTTTCATATTTTTAGCGTTACTTTTTTGTTCATTATTTTTAGTACTTGTTATATGATGACAGTTATGAAAATGTAGAAACTATAATATTTTACATGTTACTATTACTTATGTAATACACTTGTATTATTTTATTTACTCACAATCCACTACCAATAATACAAAAATAAGAACTGCCACGTAAGTGATTGAAAAAATTTCGGGAACATTTTTTGTTGTATTTTTTTTCCATTATTTCTCTGTACCTAGGAGACTAAGAGGTGCTACCATCGAGGTTTAAGGTGGAGCTGAGAACAACAGCAATTAAGAGATAGTTCCATGCTCCTCAAAACCTCTAAACTAAATCTCATAGTCATTACTGCCGGCTCTGAAAACGATCATTTCTTTCCAGTTCTTGCCTATACCTGAGACCTTTACAGATACTACAACCTTGGGTCTGGGTGGACTTGAGAACAACAGCAGTTAAGAGGTAGTTCCATACTCCTCAAAACCTCTAAACTATATCTCAATGTCATTGCTGCCGGCTCTGAAAACGACCATTTCTTTCCACTTCTTACCCATAACTGAGACTTTTACAGATACTACAAGCTTGAGTCAGGGTGGACTGGAAAACAACAGCAGTTAAGAGGTTGTTCCATGCTCCTAAAAACCTCTAAACTAAATCTCAAAGTCATTGTTGCCGGCTCAGAAAACAACCATTTCTTTCCAATTCTTACCCATAACTGAAACCCTTACAAATACTACAAACTTCGGTCAGTGTGGACGTGGAAACAACAGCAGTTAAGGGGTTGTTCCATGTTCCTAAAAACCTCTAAACTAAATCTCAAACTCATTGTTGCCGGCTCAGAAAACGACCATTTCTTTCCACTTCTTACCCGTAACTGATACCCGTACACCTACTACAAACTTCGGTCAGTGTGGACTTGGGAACAACAGCAGTTAAGGGGTTGTTCCATGCTCCTAAAAACCTCTAAACTAAATCTCAAAGTCATTGTTGCCTGCTTAGAAAACAACCATTTCTTTCCACTTCTTACCCATACCTGAGACCCTTACAGATACTACAACCTTGGGTCAGGGTGGACTTGAGAACAACAACAGTTAAGAGCTGGTTCCATTCTTCATTCTTGACGTCATTGCTGCCAGATGTAATTTATTGTCATACCCAAGACGGGTGATTATTTTGTGGCATCATCATTCTGGCTGGAACTTTATAGAGCTAGGTCCGGCATAATATAATCTGTACCAACTTGATATTTGTCCAATTGTTAGTCTTCATCTATGAAGATAGTAAATCTAATATGTATTTGAAATCACCATGATGTAACCGACAAATTCTTCGTTGAAACCACTGATAGTCTAAATATGTTTGGCCAACTATATCACCAATTAATACTTTTTGAATATCTTCCACACAATGTGTTATTCAATGCGGGAATTGTGCCATGAAAGCAGAAATTGTTTTGCTTTTTAGTTTATTCTCTTCTAGAGGTTTTAGCACTTTTTAATTTTTCTCCTTTCATGCATTTTTACCCTAACCTCCGAACAATTTCTGCTTCTTCATTTTCTTGTTCTGACTTCTGTTGGGTAATTATTTCTCTAGTATACAGTTGTACCAAATTTAAGTATGTTTAAAACTGCTCAACCTTCAATGAATTCCTCAACATTATTGCAGCTTGCCTTTATGAGCTTACTTATGCTAGAGACATAAGCATTAGGAGCTTGCTTCTTTTATTCACAGTATTCACTGATTATGCTTTTAGCTATCATGGTGTGTTGTCTAACTGAGGATATGACTGATTCAGTAGAAGCCTCGACTTTGGTGATAGATTCTTGATCCTGCCTGTTACTTATGCTAGAGACATAAGCATTAGGAGCTTGCTTCTTTTATTCACAGTATTCACTGATTATGCTTTTAGCTATCATGGTGTGTTGTCTAACTGAGGATAAGACTGATTCAGTAGAAGCCTCGACTGTGGTAAAGGATTTTTAATACTGTCTGCTTAAAAGTTCAACAGTGCCTTCTAAACAGCCAATTATCATTTGTTTAAACAATGCTGAATTTTGTTTAGGGATCAGCAAATTTTAAATATATATGGTTGACAATATATTGTCAAAAATGTCCTTTGTTGCCAACAAAATCATGGTTCCTGGATTTGTATCTGACAAATTTAAATGGCATCCTTTACTGTCTGCATGGTGTTTATTGGATCCTTTTCTGTGCTCAAATTGGTGTAGAAGGTATTCATCTAAGACCTGGGCAGCATCTTCCATATGATTCCCATCACTTGCAATTCTACATAGTTGCAAGTTCTTTAGGTAAATTTTACAAGGGTACAATTGTTTTATTGGTTCCAGAAAGTCCAAGGACAAAATTTTTGACTTTGTCAAATATCAAAAAATAAAACAGCTCTAATGACTTTCTTCATATTGCAAGAACCCTTCTGTATGTTGACGTTGCAGAATATTACACATGGGATACTAAAAACCATCTTCAAAAGACGAGTACGGGGGAAACCAGTTCTAGCCTGCCAAGGCATAAGAAAAGCTAAAGTTTGGGGCAGGGTGTACACAGTGCCTCCAAATCAATTTGAATGGTTCTGTTTGAGACTTCTTTTACATTGTGTTCAAAGCCCAGAGTTTTAATGACCTGACAAGTATCAATGCTTAAGTTCAGAACACTTTCAGCAATGCATGTATTTCCTATGGACTCCTTGAAGATGATAACCACTGGAATGCTACATTACAAGAAACATCTATATTGGAATTTTCCAAGTAAAATGAGACATATGTTTGCCATCATGTTGACTACATGTGCAGTGGCAGACCCAGAACAACTTTGGAATGCACACAAATAATCCTTAAGAATTTTTAAATTCCTTAGAATTGTCTGGTATGCCAACACACCAGTTAAGCCTAAAAGTTGGATGTTCTATTATGTTGCTCTGGAATTCTCTAAGATTATGGAATGGAACAAGACTGTGTCAAATGCATAGAACCTCATGACATTAGAAGCTGTTAAACCCTGGTAGGGCAAAGCAGAAGATGATTGATGCAAAGATAACAAAAAAAAGAATATATAGAAGAAAAAGTAATCAGTATGAAGAGGCTGATATGACTGATTATGATGGTAGGAGCTTGGATGCACAGCCAGAATATGATTTTTAAGAAACTGCATCAAGTAATAATAACACAATCAAAATGGTTAGTCCCTTTCATGATAGATTTGAACCCGTATAAATTACTGTTAAATAAATTGGGAAGTGAACAACTTAAGCTGAGGACAGCCAGAATGAAGGTAGGAACAATACCTTATTCTAGTGTACTCCCTGGAGCAAGAGATTTTCATAATGGAAGGATATGGAAATTATTTAGAAGGGATCAAACTGTTACAGACAAAAAAGGAAAGAGCAGTAATTCTCATTGTCTGAAAGGCATTAAGTGTTTTGTTCAGAACTGTGACCAAAACAGAAATTAAAATTATAAGGGAAAAGCTGGAAGAGACAAAAAGTATCGGAGAATTTTAGCTCAGGTGACACAAGGAAGTATATCGATACTGAATGTGAAGATTAGAAATGGTGGAGAACAGATTAAGTATAAATGAGTTAATAAGTGATATGCAAAAATTGAGACAAGAAGTGGCCAATATCTCTGGGGTCCTGGTGATTGACTTACAGGTGTTTAGTAGTTTTGTCCAGCAGTATTTCCAATTAATGACAATTCTTAATAAGGTACACAAGACTAGCCAATCTGCTGGACATGTTATCATTGAGACTTTTGTCCCCGAGTATACTGACCCAGTCACTTGAGACAGGTGCTGTTGAAAATACAAAATGAGTTACCTCACCATTTGAGGTTGTCAGGGGACCCCACTGAGGAGTTATAGAGATACTACAAGGCATTAAGTTGTTACTTTACTAGAAGATAACAGATTGTTGGTTTTAATGGCCTTACCATTGTTTGAGAGGGAAAATAATTTTAAGATATATCAGGTGATAAACTTACCCATTCCCTGCCCCAGGACTGGGGGTGGTTGCAATGTATCAAAATGAGGGAGAATATATAGCTTTAAATTCAGCAATGATGGAGGTTATGTTGCCGACTATGGAAGAAGCCAGGAAATGTGAAGCCGATGCTTTAAGAACGCGTACTTCATTCAGTCCCATTTATGTGATGGACAGAAAAGAGATTAAGAAAAATTGTGGAAAAAGTGGAAGTTTTGGCAAATACAGAATTACCACATGCTATTGGTGCATTTGATGCAGTTTGGGCAGTAACCACCCAGAGCCACGTGGATTTCCTCAATTCCCCTTTGGCCTTGTGCCACAATGATTGTATATTTCACATCAATAAATATATTTAAATTTACTCGCCTAGACCTGGACTCTTATCACCCACAATCATCATTCATATTTTGATGTATTCTACAAACACAGACACAGTGTGTTCCAGCATCACTTGTGAGAATACATTCTTTTGGTCTGAGCTCAGTAAATGGTGAAGCCCAGTTACATTTTTATGGACGTATTATTCCTAATTCTAGCATTTGGCCAAATTTTGCTTTTGCTGCTCTCAACTTTTCCAACGGCTTTGAACATCGGGTATCACTGGTAGCAATTTGATGTGTAACTGTGTTTCCCTATGAATGGATGGCTTTGTGATACACTTGAACTTTTGAAAAAGTTTGCAATATTCAATTAAAATTTGCTGAAGAACTATAGACATGTGGTGCAAGTTGATTGATACCATTGTTTATCTGCCATCTGGAAGATGAACCTCTGCATGTTAATGATTAGCCTCAATTAGATCTCCCCGCACTTCAACAATTGGTCCATATTTACTTTGATGACACATATTTCTTTTCATTGAAACAGGACACACTTCAAAAAGTCAAACTCTTTCACTTTTGCCGAGTTCATGTGAAACCAATTTATCAAGATTCTTCATCTTGCCAATTTTCTTGAGATGGTCTGATATTATTGAATTATCGGAGACATTCCTCTGACATGAGTTTGTTAGACTAGTGTTGTCATTTGCACATTGATGTCCTCTGCAACCTTGAACTTCAAGACTCGTATCCCCAGTGTGGAACTTCAAAACCCAGAGCCATACTATCCAATTAAATTAGTTTTATTATATAGCAAAGTATTTTGATACTTGGAAATATTAATCTATTAGCTTGAAATTAAAGCTAAAATAAAATCTTCAAAAAAGATTTTTTATTTTAAAAATTCATTTTAAATCAAAGTTATCTCGAATCTGTGGAGGTAAGAATGAAGGGAAGATAGAAGTGGAGAGAGAGAATCAGATACTACGCTTTGATCTTAGTGAAAAGGCCTAGAAGATAAAAGAAAGAAGTAAAGTGAGAGAATCAGATTAAGCTGATGAGAACAGATACTACACTTTGATCTTAGTGAAAAGTCCTAGAAGATGAAAGAATGAAGGAAAGATAAAAGTAGAGAGAGAGAATAAGATTAAGCTGATAAGAACACATACTATACTTTGATCTTAGCGAAAAGGCCTAGAAGATGAAAGAAAGATAGAAGTAGAGAGAGATAATCAGATTAAGCTGATGAGAACATATACTACACTTTGATCTTAGTGAAAAGGCCTAGAAGATGAAAGAAAGAAGTGAAGAGAGAGAATCAGATTAAGCTGATGAGAACAGATACTACACTTTGATCTTAGTGAAAAGGCCTAGAAAATGAAGGAAAGATAGAAGTGGAGAGAGAATCAAATTAAGCTAAGAACAGATACTAAACTTTGATATCAATCAAAAGGCATAGAAGTATGGCAATCGAAATTAAGCACCATAAGATGGGGATTTGGCTAGAAAGAAAAAAAAGAAAGATAGTGTTTAATATCTTCTACCAGTACCTCATAAATAATGGACTATTCTGTTTTGTACAGAAAAACAAAAGACATACTGCTCTAAAGGTAAGAGCACTGGGACGACAATGCTCTTTACTTAAAACATAGCAAGTAAGGATGGGGAGCTAAAAGTTTCTGCATTTGTTTGATTTATACAGAGACATATGCATTTTGTTATATTTAATACAAATATCATAGTACATGAAGTTTTCATCTGGAAAGTATAGCCATTTGTATTTTGTGAGCCACTATTTGAGAAAAGTTTACTTTCTTTTCGAAGAAGATGAAGAGGATTGAACTTTTTCACAGTTGCTCCTCAGGCTCAGTCAAAGAGGAGACAGATGTAGATATAGGTTGTATTGAGTTGATTTAAGAGGACTGAGCAGGTTCTGCAAGGTAAAATTAGCAGAAAATGCAGCTGCGATAGTCTGCTGACCAGCAATGGGTTATATGTTTTCCTTTGGTCGCATTCATGTAAATTTTCCAGTCATTCTTCAGTAAGCAAAAAAAGGGGTCTTGCCTGAAGTGTGACTTATACTTCAACTCAATCTAAACATCACAAAAATCACAGCAGTAATTTTAAGAAATTTTATCATAAATAAATGCAATGTTTGAAATGAAAGAAAGCCAATTTATTCTGTCTGTAAAACAAAAGGACATAACTTAGGGAAAAGGAAAGTGGGAGACTCCCTCTATCTGGTAAAAAATACTTCAGGAGAAATTGACAAGGTACAGTAAAGATCAAAGAGAAAAAGGGAATAGGATAGATGGAGAATACATTTTTATTACTTAGGAGACATATTCATATATTTTGAAAAGTAATATTTTTTGAGACAAAATATTTTTACTGACACTTTTTCTTAACCGAAAATGCAGATCCACAAATATGTCTTCTATCCAGTGTGTGTTCGCATATGCTTCACCAAATCTGACTTCCGTGAAAATGCAGATTGACAAACTTCACAAGAATATGGTTTCTCCCCAGTGTGTGTACGCATATGTCTGACCATATTCGACTTCTCTGAAAAGGTATATCCGCAAACTTCACAAGAATATGGTTTCTCTCCAGTGTGTGTACGCATATGCTTGGCCAAACTTGGTTTCTGTGAAAATGCAGATCCACAAATTTCACAAGAATATGGTTTCTCTCCAGTGTGTGTACGAATATGTATGACCAAACTTGACTTCTCTGAAAATGCAAATCCACAAACTTCACAAGCATATGGTTTCTCTCCAGTGTGTGTACACATATGCCTGACCAAATATGACTTACGTGAAAATGCAGATCCACAAACATCACAAGAATATGGTTTTTCTCTGGTGTGTGTATGCGTATGTCTGACCAAACTTGACTTCTCTGAAAATGCAGATCCACAAACTATACAAGCAAATGGTTTCTTACCAGTGTGCGTACACATATGCTTGACCAAATCAGACTTACGTGAAAATGCAGATCCACAAACATCACAAGAATATGGTTTTTCTCCAGTGTGTGTACGCATGTGTGATACTAAATGTGACTTCCATAAAAAAGCAGTGCCACAAAATTCACAAGAATATAGTTTCTCTCCAGTATGTGTACACATATAATTAGCCATATTTGACATCTTTAACAATGCAAATGTACAAACTTCACAATAATATGGTTTCTCTCCAGTGTGTGTAGATATATGTTTCACTAAATGTAACTTCTGCGACAATGCAGATCCACAAAGTTCGCAAGAATTTGGTTTTTCTCCAGTATGTGTTTGCACATGTTTTGTCCTATTTAACATGCCTGAAAATGTAGATCAACAAACTTCACAAGATTATGTTTTAGGTCCTGTGTGGGTACGCATATGATTGACCAAATACTCCTTCCATGTAAATGCAGATCCACATATTTCACAAGAACATGTTTTCTTTATCATTTGTTTTTCCATTTTGCAATCATATCCAACATCACCAGTGTTTAGCAGATGTCTCATGAATTCAGCCCATCTTTCCTGTTTATTCATACATAACTCTGAATATGTCTTGTAGAAAGATGAAACACACATTTCAAAGTACAATATTTCTTGTCAGGTAAAGTTCATTATCCTGCTTTTGATGATGTAAATCCATGACTTTCACACGAACTATGTAGCATATATTTGTCTGTGTTTCATGGAATGCAAAATGTTTTTTCCTTCCTTGAAATTCTTAATATTGATTACTGCCAAAACATCTGTAAAAGAAAAGGCATAAATTATATAATAGGGAGAGTGAATAATATATGAAAGCAGTCTATGAGATATACATGTAATTATTTCAATAATGAAGCAGCAGCCACCACCAGTGAATATCAAAGATTTTGAAGTGAATCAAGATTGCTTCACCATCACATCATATCTTATTAAACAAATGTGATTAAAATCAGAACATTGTCAATTCAGAAAAATTCAAATATGGATCTTGAAAAATGTCTGTTGTTTTTTAAGTTTTTTCAGACATTGTCTTGAACTAACATCAAGTCCATTGCCGTCACTACTATCATTTTCACCAGAGCCTAAGATAAATGAAGACCCTTTGTTAAAACTTTCAACTTAGTTCGGTCAGCAACAGCCAAAACTAAGATGTAATTTGAACTGGGATAGCAACTGAAGTATTTATTAATATGTTCACAAGTGAAACATAAAACCTAATAAAAAGTAAACAATTTTCCTATTTGCTCCAATTAAAAATATATTCCACAAAAATTTTTTTCCATTGACGAAATTATAAATAAGTGTATGAAATATTTGATGAGAAGATTTATTTCAACTTCAGATGTTTAATAACTTTAAATATATTGATACAAAAGTGTCCAGTTCAACTAATGATTCATTGTAAATAGCATCACTGAATGTGACAATTTCCACTGAGGTTTGCTTTTGAATCCTCCATAGGATGTGCTCTGCCATGCTAGTTTTGTGGGTCACCCAAAGTTTGGACGGTGGGTTCACCCAAGCCACATATCAACCTGTTAAAAAATAGATGACACAGTTCACTTGATGCTCTGTTGACTGCTGCCTCCTCCAGTGTCTGGTCCCAGTGGGCATCATCCTCCAGTAGTCCATGTTTAACGCAGACTTCTCTGTAGGTCATAGAAACTTCTCCATTATATCTTTGCAGGAAGGATGTAGAACCTTTGACAGTGTGCAGCAGCAGACACAGAAAGAAGCACTTCTGATTCTTAGAATGCACTGTGTACACCCAACGTTGCCACTTCTGAAGACAGTATTTTCTTTCCAATACTCAACTTGTGCCCAGGTGTAGTAGATGGGACCCTCAACATACAGCAATGTTTATCATAATTTGAAGAAAACTGTCAAAGGAGTGTCTAAAGTATTCTCAACTACATTTCGAGCAGTATCTTCTGTGAAATATACATGCTGGCCATTTTCAAGATGAACAGCTCGATTTACCACTGTTATATGCTGCTCATGGATTTCAAAGGCCAGGATGTGTCACATTGCCTTGTTATAGGAAATATATCTGCTCAACTGATAGATTATATATATATGATAGATGTATTTGAACTGGAATAGCAACTGAAGTATTTATTAAATTGGAATATAAAGCACATAGTAAAAAGGAAATAATTTTCATAATTATCTGCTCCAATTAATTATATATTACGAAAGAATGTTTTTTTCACTGAGGAAATTATAAATAAGTGTATGAAATATATGATGAGAAGATTTATTTCAACTTCAAATGTTTAATAACTTTACATATATTGATACAAAAATAGAAGCAAAACCCAATAAAAATATTTACACAGTGTAAAATGTCAAACCACAACTTTCCAATTTTGTGCAATACCGTGGGTCAAAAAAACAAAAAAAACAAAAAAAAAACAAACAATGTCTTCATTATTTCACTGCTGGTGTTCCATATTTTTTTTATCTTTTTAGTTATGATTTTGGAAATTTTCACTAAAATTCAGGTCAAATAGTATACGTTTTTTTTGTTTTGTTTTTTTTACCTAAATGCATAGTCTACCAGGCATAAATAAACATCATTTATCTTCATTAAGTTTTAAATAAAAAGTAAAGATTTTATTAAATTATTTTACAAAATCCAGTTAATCCATAAATTTACTAAATGAAGTCAAAACATATCTCTAGGATAAATACTGGATTTTTAAAAGATTTTTTAATTTGTTGCCTCCATTTTTTTTTTTTTGTTTTTTTTTTTTTGTCTATAATGATGGTTCGATTTAACATTTCAAATAATTAACGTCGTTCCGTCAATTTTGTCAGTGGAAGCATACATTCTTCTTCAATACAACAGCGATGATGTTGAAAAAATATTCATAATTATAAAATGAAAAAATTAATTTCAAATTAAAAAGGTTACCTTTCAAACGGTTTAATTAATTTAACAAAATATGAAACTCACAAAAAAGAATAAACTAAAAGAAATAAAAACTATTTTTATGAAATAAGAGTTAAAAGTAAAAAAATAAGAGTTTAAAATTTCAAAAGGAAGTTTCAAAATGAGAGGCAAATAAAAAAGTAAGTTCAAGTGGAAATTGAATAAAGAAATATTTCATTAGGTTTCATTTTTGGTTATTTATTCTGAACTGAAGCTAAAAGAAAAAATTCATTGAAGTATGACTAAAAAATAGAGAAATTATAATTAAAAATAGTGTAATACATGAATGAAAAAATAAAACTTAAAGTAAGTTTAAAATGTTGAACAGATGATTTGCAAAGCCTGTTTAAGACATCCATCTGGTAAAAGACAGAAAAAACATCAACGAGTTACAACGAAACAGCTGTCTATTTTAGGAGGGTTTTTTAATCTTGTCTGGTGAGACAACCTTTAAGACAGGAGGGTGTCACTGTCATGCTTTCATACATGACATCACTCATCACTCTTAAAAAATCAACACATGTACTGTATATTGTTTTTTTTTTTTAAATAAGGATATGAATATTTTAAAAATTCAATATTTATCATAGCAATATGTAAATGTTTCAACGTTATTTAAATTTATTGATGAACTGGATTTTGTAAAACTTTTACAAAATATAATAATACAGAAATTTAAAATGTTTAGTGAAATAGGAATGAAAAAAAATAAAACTTACTTTTTAAAATGTCGAACGGTGTTTTGTTTGCCGTGTTAAAAATCAGGTGATATCTGAGCTTAATGTTATTAGGAGGTAGGAGGTAATGTCGATGGTGAGTGTTAGTAAGAGGTAACGTTTAGCGAGAGTGTTAGTAAGAGGCAATGTTTTTAGGGAGAGTGTTAAGAAGAAGAGGTTATGTTTAGCCTAGGGGTAGTTTTAGCAGAGGTAATGTTTATGGTGTGTGTTATGTAGAGGTAATGACAATCGCACAGATTGTTCAGCTGTCGAACTCTCTGCCGAGGCAGAGAGGAACTCGGAGGAAGCTTTGGCGCAGGGCAAAGTTTCGTCCGGGGAGGTAGACAGTCCCTGAACCCGTCTAGGCGGATTGAAAGGGAATATTTTTGGGTTTGGCCGAGCCTACGGGCTCGGAGAAACCCACGTTAAACTCGGCCTTGTACGACATACATTCCTTGTCGGGGGACTGTTATGTTTAGGGTCAGTGTTACTAAGAAAAGGTTACGCGTTGATTATTTATGGCGAGTGTTAGTTACTAACACTCGCCATAAATAATTAAGTAAGTAGTACCAGACAGCATACAACATCTGAGGCCTTTTTAGGAATTTTATTTTATTTTTAAATAATTATGCCGATGACCTTTATTGTCATATTTTCTTGCTGGGTCTTTTATTATCGTTCCTCTTCTTGTGATATATAATTGCTATATTTTTTACTAAGTTTTCTTGTTTATTTGTTTTGTTAAAAAATAAATATTTTCATAGTAAAAAATAAAACAAAACTGCATTTTTTGTTGATTGTTCTTTTTTGTTTTTAGAAGATGTCTTCTGATATGATTTTTTATGAGTACTTTCTTTGGTAGATAATAAATATGAACGAAGGCCTTTTAGTTTTAAGACGGTATCTCGGTAAAAAATAAAAATAAAATCATTTTTTTATTCTGAGTTCTTTTCATTCCCTTCTTAGGAGAATCTCTGGTTTATTTATTTTAATAATAGTAAATTAAGTAATACCAGAATTACACGACCAGTAAAATAATAAAAATTATCGCTTAAAATTAAAAATAAAAATGTTTACTTTAAAAAGATTTCAACACATGCAAAATTTTCCCGAAAACTGAAATGCTGTTTTTAAAACAAATTTCTAAGACAATCCCGTTTGTTTTCTTTTGTGAAAAATTAAAAATGCTCTGAGAATCATATGAAGTCAAATCATTGCATTTTTTAGTGTGTAGGCACGGAGAAGTAAAAACCCTACTGAAAAAAAAAAAGGTTATTTCGTGTGTCACACACACACACATCTCTCCACTCTCTTTGTCTTTAGGTAATAAAACAATAAACTCAAGGACACACAAAACATCTCAGGAGAGCCGGATTTATAAGAGGACAAAATTAGGAGGATTTGCTTAAAGAGATTTTTCTGAAATTTTAAGTCATTATGTCTGAATAATAGTTTGACACTACTGATATTTTTCGGGCATAAAACGTATTTTTACTTTATGAAAAAGAGTGTTTTATGTAGAAATCTATTAAAAAAAAATATCATTGATTTTTTTTTTTTTTGTTACAATAAAAAAGTATAAACACGTTTTTTTTTTTAAGAACCAAAAGTAAAAAAACCTGTTTGAAAATATCGAAGACATCCATTTTTAAATTTCAGTTTTCACAACTAACGAATTTTTTTTTGAAAGAATTATTTATCCATTCATGGAGTATTTAAAACTGCTGGCGGAATTTCGGAATAGAAGCTAGATTTTCCGCCTATCATAAATTGCTAAAAAAATTATGAGACAATATTCGTTTTTAGCATTTTAAAAAAATGGTTTTATTATTCAATTGAATGCATATTGGAGTTTTTTTTTTCTTAGTTCGTAAGTTCGAAGTCACACACACACGTGTGTGTGTGTGTGTGTATATATATTTAGGCAGCAATTTTTCATTCATGCATGTTTCATTAAAATAATATAGACAAGTTGTGTCTATTTATTTTAAGTAATTTCCTTTCATATTGTCTGATAAGCTTAATAACATTATCATTGAAAGACGAAAGATGACAATTACATTTCCATATGTCAAACAATACACGGACAAAACAATAATGATAGTCTGTTTTTTTTGCATGAAAAATTTCAAAGCAACGACAAACTCATGTATACGAGACGCGGCAGCGAAAATCGCATCGCAGCTCGTGACGTCACACATGACCACGCGAGAGTAAAAATGAGAAGTATGGCAAGCCGTTGGTATACTATAAACCAATGGCTCCTGTTATCAATTATAAGAAACACCACTGTTGGTCTGGATCACATAGGAACTTTTAGACTTCGCATCATCATTTGCAACGATGTTCTCTTTCAGGAGGACAAAGTGAGTCAATTGTTGCTGTTATAGACAAGCGTATGGTTGCAAGAAAGAAATACGACAACAGCAGAAATAGATTTACGTGATTTATTACAACAGGAACGTGGGGGTTTGAGACAGCTACCCTGTGGTAAAGTTCATAAGCCACCTTCGAATCTGGGTCGATCTCTCATAGTAGTTCACACATGTTGACGCTGGCGCTCCCCTGCTGATAGCTGCTGACCGCTCTGCCTGATCATGACAGGTCTTTACCCTGGCCACCTGTTGACGATATTCAGTCACCCCCTCCCCCCACGAGGGTGTCATGTGGCACAAGGCCTTTTTAACGTGGGCATTCCGAGCCCATGGCCTCGGCCAAAAATATGCCCATTGAACCCGCATAAACGGGTTCAGGGCCGGTCTACCTCCCCGAAGGAGACTCCGCCCTTCGGCGTAGCCTCCTTCGGGTTCCTCCCGTCCATAGGAAGAGAGTACAACCGAACAGTCAGTAGTGAAGTACAGACTGTTGACTGCCTGTTGAACTTCCATGTGACCCCCTTTATAGCGTTTTTTATGGCTTAACAGGCTCGAAAAACGAAGCGAATATAATTAGGAGGGAAGCATTTTTATTGGACGAAAAATAGAACACTTTAATATTATTTTATTTTACGACCGGAACTTGAGCGTCAGAAACATTTGTAAACAAAAATAATGGTCATTTTGTGACGGGGATTTGTCCCGTTCACATCCGGCTCTCACTCTTGAGTATTTGCCTGTAAATCAGCCGAGATATGTCGACACCGAGTGGAATTGCAAAAGCAAATGATATTGATGAAATGTTTTCAACACGAGCAGATTGATTGGATCACTGTAGTTGGACTAGTGTTACTACTTTATTTACTAGTTGCCACCATGGACTTTCTAAAAAAAAAAATCTCCCAAAACTCAATTTAAATAACTAAAATGACTTCATTTTAACTTCATCTGAATTAAAAGAAACATTAATTTCTGTATATAAATATGTAAATAAACTTTTCAAGCATTTTTAAAACATTAGCAACTTTTTGTTTACTCATCAATTCATGGAAGTGCAACTGTCTAAAAAATGTAAACAACAAATTTAAAATTCTCTTTGAAATCCAATATTTCTCTGAGAGATCTCTGTTAGTAAATTTTAGGATTAACTGGATTTTCTTAACATAATTATTATAAGTTCCTATTGTAAGGTTATTGTTATAACACATCCTCGTACTTAGTATAACATAATTCTTTAAAGTATTCTCTATACGTAATGCTTAGGCTATTGCTGTGATGCCTGTATAATTTGTATTAAGACTGACTCCAATAAGGCTGGTATTTACACAGTCCACCCCACAAGGAGGGATGTGGCACAAGACCAGTTTTTGTGTGGTGATTCTGAGCCCATAGACTTGGGCAAAAATTCCCCTCAGACCCTGCATAAATAGAGTCAATTTTCTCTACGTCACCAGACAAGAACCTGCCCACAGACATGGCCTAGTCAGGGCCCCTCTCTGCAGCAAAATGCCTGACCCCAAAACGACTACCAACGTCCTCATACCATGGATCTCTTTGTAGTATTGGACAAGTTCAGTTACCAGGGGTGTACTCTTTACTACACAACAATAACTAATGTCATTTACAATAAAAGAAAGTCAATTAGTTCAAATACCTGTAAAACAAATGAATTTGATTTAGGAAAAAAAATGGGGAGAGTCTCCCTCTCTCTGATTTGAAACAATTTGATAAAAGTTGACAACTCTACATGCAAGACACCAATCTGCCACTAGTGTTTACTGCTGGTGACCTGCTGTTGGACAGCCAGTGTGATTGTTTTGACGATGTTATCAATTGTGGACTGCTAGCAGACAACCTTTGGCCTGTCAGTGGCTGCCACCAGAGTATTGCTGGCATTGCCATTAAAAGCCCAGCAACAGGCCACTGGTGTCGTACATGTAGGTAAATTGCAATAATGATGAAAGAGGAAGAGGGGAAAAGGATAAGTGGAGAATATATTTTTATTGTACAGGAGACAGTCAAATATAAAAAGTCACTCATTTGGAAAAGTAATTTTTTTTAGACAAAATTTAAGCTTTTACTGACACTTGATCTCGACTGAAAAAGCAGATTCACACAATTTACAAGAATATGTTTTATCTCCAGTGTGTGTACAAATGATTTGTGCCGTGTTTATTTAAGAGTTAACAACAAAAATACAAACTGCTTAAAAAATATTTTTGTACTAATTACCATCCATATCTTGTCCATCTGACAAATGATTCAGATTTGGTTAAAGAAAGA
Source organism: Acanthosepion lycidas (assembly GCA_963932145.1). Classification (NCBI taxonomy): domain Eukaryota; kingdom Metazoa; phylum Mollusca; class Cephalopoda; order Sepiida; family Sepiidae; genus Acanthosepion; species Acanthosepion lycidas. The sequence goes on along the minus strand of OZ010575.1, from coordinate 123,409,062 downwards.
ATATATAAGTTACATTTGAAATTAAACTGATGGCATTTACTTAGTATCAACCAAAAACAAGTTCCTTTAACTATGTTATAATTGCTATGGGATGGTTTTGTGAAATGTATCACTTTTCATGGGGAAATCTAGTTATGTCCCTGGGATGCACATATAAGGAAGTTACTGCATTAAGGTTTTATGCAACTGCAATGCAAGATATGCATCTATCTGCACTACAGCATGTCTATTGCATTTTGCCATATTTTAAATTTTTTAATTTCTAAGTGTTTTTACATGATGCTATGAAAAACGAAATTTTCTACTGATTCAGAAATTAAATGTGCACTAAGATAAGGTTTCTGCCCATTATGTATTTACATAATGCACAAACCATTGGTCTGAAAATATAAACCACCCCAAATCACAAAAATATTTTTTCTCTCCAGTGTGTATATGCATATGATTGACAAAATTTGAATCACACAAAAATACAGATCCAGAAACATCAAAAGAATATGATTTCTCTTCAATGTATATACACGGCTGACTCACCAAATTTCAACACCATGAAAATGGAGAAACAAAATTATAGTTTTTCCCCCAGTGTGTGAATGCACACGATTGACAAAATCTGGATTCCATAAAAAAGTAGACTCTCAAACATTGCAAGAAATGCAGATCCACAAAATTCACAAGACTAAGTTTTCTCTCCAGCGTGTCCATGCATATTTTTTACTAAGTGTGCCTTCTGTGAAAATGTAGTTCCACAGACATCACAATACGGTTTCTCTCCAGTATGTGTATGCATATTTTTGACCACAAATGACTTGAGTGAAAATGCATACCCACAAACTTCATAAGATTAAGGTTTCTCTCTAGTATGTATCTGCATGTGATTGACCAAATTTGCTTTTTGCAAAAATGCAGATCCACAAACTTCACAAGTGTATTGTTTCTCTCCAGTGTGAGTACGCATATGTTTCACTAAATGTGGTTTCTGTGAAAATGCAGTTCCACAAACATCACAAGAATATGGTTTCTCTCCAGTGTGTGTACGCATATGATCAACCATAATTGACTTCCGTGAAAATGCTGTTTGACAAACTTCACAAGAATATGGTTTCTCCCCAGTGTGTGCACGTATATGTTTCACTAAGTGCGACTTCTGTGAAAATGCAGTTCCACAAACATCACAAGAATATGGTTTCTCTCCAGTGTGTGTACGCACATGTCTCACTAAGTTCGGCTTATGCAAAAATGAAAACCCACAGACTTCACAAGAATATGGTTTCTCTCCAGTGTGTGTACCCATATGTTTGACCATAGATGACTTCTCTGAAAATACAGATCCACATATTTCACAAGAGTAAGGTTTGTCTCCACTGTGTGTACGCATATGTCTCACTAAATTAAACTTCAGTGAAAATGCAGACCCACAAACTTCACAAGAATAAGGTTTCTCTCCAGTGTGTGAGCGCATATGTCGCACTAAATCTATCTTATGTGAAAATGCAGATCCACAAACCTCACAAGAATATGGTTTATCTCCAGTGTGTATGTGCATATGGGTAACTAAAGCCGACTTCTGTGAAAATACAGATCCACAAATTTCACAAGGATAAGATTTCTCTACAGTGTGTGTACGCATATGTCTGACCATATTTGACTTACGTGAAAATGCATATCCACAAACATCACAAGAGTAAGGTTTCTTCGCAGTGTGTGTACACATATGTTTCACTAAGTGTGACTTATCTGAGAATGTAGTTTGACAAACTTCACAAGAATATGGATTCTCTCTAGTGTGTGCACGCATATGAGTGTCCATACTTGACTTCTGTGAAAATGTAGTTTGACAAACTTCACAAGAATATGATTTCTTTCCAGTGTGTATATCTGTGTGTTAGACCAAATTTGGTTTCCGTGAAAATTCGAATCAACTTCACAAGAATATGGTTTCTCTCTCATATGCACATGTTACTAAGTATCATTTTCATGAAAATGTAGATCCTCAAATTTTACAAGAATATTGTTTCTTTGTAATATGTGTTTCCATCTGGTCTATTCTTTCTAACAACAGTTTAGCAGATATCACATGAATATGGCCTATGTTTGCTGTTTATTCATGCATAACATTAAATGATTTTTGTAGAAAGATAAACCACACATTTCAAAGGACATTAATTCTTGCCAGGTAAAGTTAATTGTCAGGATTTTAACATTTTAGATTGATGACATTCACATGGACCATGTAGCATATATTTGTCTATTTTTATGGAAAGTGAATTGTCCTTTCTTTCACTGGAATTCTTAATAATAATTAGTGTGGTTTTTGTACAGCCAAAATATCTGTAAAAAAAAAAAAAAAGGCATAAATGAAATATTAATAGGCGCAGTAAATAGATATGAAAGCAGTCTATATTATGTGTCAAATAAAGATTTTATTTAGAAAATAACCTGTGATTCATTCAGATGTTGTTCTCTATATTCTTAAAAATCAAACAAAGATCCGTATCTCTCTGGAATTTGAAACTTTACAATTTATTATTTAAATTCATTATTTCATAACACGTGTATCTCAATTTCTAAAATGTTTGTCATGCAAATTACCTCCCTTGCTTAAATACTGTGATAAACATCATTTCGCATAAGACCCAGCAGATAACTGTGATCTAGTGTCCGTAGTGGTCCCATTATAGATTTTTATAAAAAGCCAATTAGCCTAGCAACAATCTGGATCTTCAAAGTTTCATCAATATTGATTCATGGGTTTAGATGGCAACTTGATTCAGATAAACAGACAGAAATTGCCATTTATATATATATATATATATATATATATATATATATATATATATATATATATATATATAGATAAATACAGTTTTAATTCAGCATCACTTGACTACTACAAAATTCTACAGAATTTAAAAGTTTATTATTTTAATAAAAATTATAAAACATAACAATTCTTGTAAAAATTTATTATTCCTTCAAAAAAAAAAAAAAAAAAAAAAAAATCAAATCAAGCAAAAATATGTTTTTTAATAACTGAAAAAAATTATTTTCCTCCTGGACAAGCTGCAACTGGCTTGGTATAACAAAATAATTTTGGGAATGAAAAAGAAATTGCTATCCCCTATATTCAAACATTAGCCAACAATCAGTGAATTATCTTATTCAAACAGCATTTTCAGTACTTATTCAGTAACTAATTAATTCTATACTGAATAGATTGTTTTATTGGAAAACATTGAGGAAATATATTCATAGTGTCTGTTTCCCCTTTTGATATCTTGTGTGTACTTTTTATTCTTCAAATTTTCTGACAGTTATATAAAGAAAAATCCCTTCCTTTTGCTCATGGTTTTTCTGTTTCTTTCACAAAATTTCAATCCCATTCTGATATATTTTAATATTAGAATGACAAATGACCATTCCATGACACATACATAACCATCTTTTTGAGCTAAGAGTTTTTGAGACATGTTCATGTTGATTTCTATATAGTTATGCCTCTGTTACATGATCAATTACAATTATCTGTCAAAAACTTTCTCCTATAAGCTAAAGTATTTAGAAAAGCTACAGTATTAGTATTCTTTCAAGATGTATTAAAAAAATATGTTATGCTCACAAAAATTAATAATAAAACATGCTGAATCTAGAATTTCAAAATGTTAATAGATGTCCCAATAGACAGCAGACTGTAGTGGGACCCTTCAGTATTTTTTCTGGAATATATAACTACTCATATGAAAAAAATGGACATTATTTTCATAGACAAATTCCAGTGTCAATGACAGATGAAATGAAAAAACTATTTTAAACATTCAGAAATTATTCCAAAAAGAATGAAATTATTTTTGAATCATTTAATTTTTTAGAAAATCCTAGAATTACATTTTAATCAATTCTATTCAACTACTTTAATTATGAAATTATAAGAAATACTTTTCTGCATTGCGTAATGATTCAGTATCTGTCTATATTTCTGAGATGAGGTATTATGCACAAATGGCATGTGGAACTAGAACAGTCTACCCTAATGAGCAAATAAAGGGTTCAATTCAACATTCCAACCACCTGAAGAAGGCCAAAGTGTACATCAGCCGAAACATTGTGATAAATATGGCAACAAAGATGAAGACAAATAGTATGCATAATATTTATATTTGTTATAAGTCATTACAGCATTTAAATCATCCAATGTTTTGTTTCAATTATTACTGTTTAAATGTCTTAATTTTATTATAAAATTAATCATGTTTATGTTTGACCTTTCAGCATTTAAATCTTTATGTTTTGCTTCAGTTATTATTGTTTAAATTTCTTATTTAGGTATCTTCAATCATTCACCAAAAAAACAACATAGCATGATGAAAAAAAAAGGCCTCAAACTTCATAAAAACCAAAGTTTAGCATCAAAATGTTTATGTTATTATTAAGAAGAGAGACCAATAAATTTTTTAATTAGTTTTTGAAACTTTTAAATCTTTTTTAGCATGTTCAAAATTTTGGTAAAAAATTGTGTTGTTTTTTTTTTTTTACATCAGCATTGGTGTTGAAAATTTTTCAACACTGATTTCTTTTATTGAAGAAAATAGAAAATTAAAAATGTATGCTTCACGTGTCAAAATTGACTGAAATTGATAAATATTTTAGCAGTTGTTAAGTAGTAGTTAGTATTAAGATTGCAGTATATTTTAATTATTATAAAACTTTTCCAAATCAATGTCTTTTTCTTGTTTAACTTTATTTGAATTTTTTAACTTTTAGATGGTGACAACAGAAGATATACTAAAAAATTTCAACAGCATAAACTGTGGAGAACATATTCTCTGTGGCCATATTTTTGAGAGATTTCTCAACAAATATGGATCATTTTCAAAGATAGCACAATGGGTCACCCTGGAGAATGTCAAAATTAATTTTCCTAAAATTACAATAAATTTAGTTAGGAAACTTTTTGTAGTTTACAAAATATATATATATATATATATATATATATATATATATATATATATATTTTGTAAACTACAAAAAGAAAGAAATTTCCTTGAATTTGAAAAAAATGGAAAGGTGATTCATTGTTGCTAAATCTGCTACTGTCACATTTTCTATTGCCTCTTTTGAACCTGTCAACCCAGTCTGCTGCAAATGCAAACCTTTCTGCTACAGCTGCAACCCTGTCCAGTGAGGGATTGCAAGGTAACTACAAATGTGAGTGAATGCCTTGCATGACAAATTCTTGTAGCCATAAATTCCCTAAGAATCCTGCTGCAACTACAACCCTGTCTTTTGACCCTGTCAACCCTGTCTGCTGCAAATGCAAACCTTTCTGCTACAGCTGAAATGCTGTCCACTGAGGGATTGCAAGGTAACTACAAATGTGAGTGAATGCCTTGCATGACAAATTCTTGTAGCCATAAATTCCCTAAGATTCCTGCTGCAACTACAACCCTGTCTTTTGACCCTGTCAACCCTGTCTGCTGCAAATGCAAACCTTTCTGCTACAGCTGAAATGCTGTCCACTGAGGGATTGCAAGGTAACTACAAATGTGAGTGAATGCCTTGCATGACAAATTCTTGTAGCCATAAATTCCCTAAGATTCCTGCTGCAACTACAACCCTGTCTTTTGACCCGGTTAACCCTGTCTGCTGCAAATGCAAACCTTTCTGCTACTGCTGAAATGCTGTCCAAAGTAGCTGAAACCGAAACACTGCCTGATGCAACTTCTAACTGGTGTTCATCTGCGATTACTTTATCCCAATTTACTAACATCATAAATTTTAGAAAAGTGTTGACAATAAAAGACAAAATGATTTATCAATGGGCAAAAAATTAAAAGAACTACAAATTTAAAAAAAAATGTTCTCATCCTTTTGTTAACAGGAAACTCCATTAGGACTGTCTTTTAAATGGAGTTTCTGCTTCTCATGTTTCTGGACTGTTAATATCTTTTTCGAGAACATTGTACATGGAACATTGCTCTTTCAAAAAAAATTCCACAACAGTTTACAGAATGGTGGGGAAGCTTGGCTTTCTTTCAGATGTGAAGACATTTGAGGCTGCATGAAGGGCAGAAAACTGCACTTTAGTTTGCAACTCTACAAGACAAGATGGAAATCACGTGACCTGTGTGGTATTGACAACAATATTCTTCCTATCTTGTGTTGCTGGATTTGTGACTGCATCAAAAACTTAGCTAACGTAGGCTCACTATCTACTAGCATAAGTGCTAATACTAGTTTAAAACTCATACTTTCAAAAATCAAATGCTGCTTAGCAGACTGGGCTCCTGCTATTGGAAAAGGAGTGGCATTGTGTAAATCTACTGCAATTTGAATCCTTTAGAAACATTTGCAACAAAGACAAGGAAGATCCTGAGGGAACTAAAAATGTGAGTGAGTGCCTAGCATGGCAAATTCTTGTAGCCATGAATTCCCTAAGATGTAGTGATAAATTAGGCCTCATTCAGAAATTGAGGTTCTTTATTGAACAACAAAGGTTTCCATGGTCCAAAGTAACTAGATTCCAAGGGAATTGTTTGCATCTAAGTTTTCATCTAGGTACGACTTTCCTATTTTTGAACAATACAAACAATTTCGCTTGGGACCTTTCTCCATAAATAATATCATCACAAAATTGAAACGGATATTTAGAGAAGAAGCCGCTATAGTAGAGATGCAAGTGCTGGGAACCATTGGTATCAGGGCCTTGGATGAGTACTTTCTCTGCCATCTACACTACTACTATCTGAAGGTACTCACTGAGGACCCCATGTCTATTTTCATCTGCATAGTGGATTTCTTTGGAAATACATTACCAAAGAAAAGTGATTGCCCCGTCAAATGAACTCTTATTTCAACAAATGATGATTGCCTGTTTAAAAGGGATTGTGGAAGTTTTAAGCAGGGAGTATGCAAAATCATTCACCATGGTAGAGTCTTCTTCCAAGTCAATCTTAACATAGGGGAGGCAGTACACCATGCTAGCTAAAAGCCTCATTGGTGAATTTAGTGAAAGGCAGAAGCATGCACCTAATGCTTATGTATCCAGCATAAGTGATGTCATCAAGACCAAGAGAAAAGTAAGGAAATTGATGATCTGGATGCTGAGCAGTTCTAGGAACATCTACAGTTGGCACTGATGTGTAGCAGACAGAAGACAGCGATGAAGATGATGCAGTACCAAGAAATCAAAGAAGAAATTGGTAGAAGGATAAAGGCTAAGGATGTCCAGTTTGAAAAAAAGGAGAAGAGCCTTGATCAAAAAGATTCTAAAGAAACAGAATGATCTGTCAGATTCTTCTTTGCTTTCTGATACCCAGAGTGTGCACAAACACTGCATGAAATACTCACTGGGCTCATAGTTGGACGTACAATCAGACAAAATTGGACAATTGATGGTGTCAAATGTGAATATGTCAGCTATATCATTAGTTTTGCAAATCCATTTTATACAATTCTATATCTCAATGATGTGGCTGACTACTATCAATTGAACAAATACAAAGTTGGCACAAACTGTATCATGCAGGACTTGTATTTTGAAAATCAGCCCAGCAATGGTAATGAATGAAGGGGAAGTTGAAGATAAAAACAGCCCTTTTTAGGGCCACAAAATATTTCTGAAAGTCTTTTCATCGTTACACAGCAATTTCTATAAAATATTATTTAGGGTATTGGGTTAAAATAATAAAAGTTTAAACAATTACGAAATTAATAATAAAATTTAAGGTACTATAAAAATTTAATAATAAAATAACCATCACGAAATCAATTAATAATAAATACGATAACATTTCATAAATTATTGATTTTTTACCACTATCATGATATTTTATCTCAGTTATTAACTCTTAAAATTGATCTCAGAAAATTTTATATTATTTTAAATTTTATTATTTTTTGTAAAGCAGCTTCAAACATTACTAAATATCAATAAAAAATTAGATAATTGCTGAAAATATGTTGATTTGTAAAAATTACTATGTAGTTAAAAAACCCCCAAAAATGTGTTCACTTACATTTCATAAATTTATGTCAATTCTGGTCATCCAGAGTAGCTATCAGCACCTTGTAACTTATCAATAACATTGATAACATCAATAAAGACATGAGAAAAACAAGACCCATTGTTACGAAATGTTTGTATACTATATATTTTATGCTATAAGTAAATAATATCTGTTTCAAATTCGATTAATTTAGGTACCTCCACTAATTCACTGAAAAGGCAGCATAGCATGATGAAAAAGGCCTAAACATAATAAAAACGAAGTTTTATTGCAAAAATGTTTAAGTTATTAATAAGAGGAAAGGCCAAAGTATTTTTTAATTATTCAAAAAAAATTTATAATCCTTTCTATCATGTTCAAAATTGTAGTCAAAAATCTTGTTTTTTTTAGGTCAGCAGTGACATAATAATTTATAATTAGTTATTTTTTGCATTTTTTTCAGTTGAAAAACACATTAATTTGGAAATTCTTGCAAAAATCAAACAATTGTCAAATTTTAATGTAAGTTTTAGGACTTATTCACAAATAAATTAATTTATTTTTGACAATATTATTTTAGAAAAACTTGTTAAAATATTTTTTTCATCTGTTAACCACCCACTTAATTAATTTCATACATTTTTCTAAAATTTAAAAGACCAAAAAAATGGTTTCATATTGGTTAAAAGCAGGACACTTTGGAGAATGTAAATCATCAATTTTTTTTAACTAATTTACACCAACTTTTCTAAAATCAGCACTAAATCATAAAATAAAAGAATGCAATAAAACTATTATTTAATTATATAAACTTTTAATTGTATCTTTAAATAATATATATTAAGGACATCATAATGTGAAGAAAAATAAAAAGCAATAAATAATGAATTTTTACAAGAATTGTTTGCATTGTTTTTTTAATTATAAAGTTTCAAAAATGTTTTAAAATTCTTCTAAACACGACAACAATAAGTTATTAAATTATTAAGTGAAGACTATATTTACTAAGTAAAAATTGAAAAGCTTATCACACAAAATCAAATTGAAAACCTCATCACACCAAAGATTTTTAAAATAATTTTTTGTGCAGTAAAGTTTTCTTTTTTTGAGTATGGGGTTTCAAAACTGACATTATTAATAAAATTTAAAATACTATGAAAATTTAATAATAAAATAACTGTCACGATAACAATAATAAAAAAATTTAATTGAAAAAGTATATTAAAAAAAAACAAATTAATAATAATTAAATTACTATAACATTTCATAAATTATTAAGTTACATCTATTTCATCCATTATTACATTTTAAATTAACTTTAATAAAATTTTATAGTATTTTAATTTTTTTATTTTTCATAAAGCATCTTTGAAAGGTAAATAAAAGTCAATAAATTGTTAGATAATTGATGGAAATATGTTCATTTGCAAAAAATTACTAGGTAGCTAAAAACCAAAAAAAAAAAAATAATAATAATGTGTTCACTTAGAGTTTGTAAATTTATATCAATTCTGGTCATCCATACTATCATCATTCTGTAAAGTGTCAATACATCAAACATCATCTCAGAAAAATGGGACCTGTCATTAAGAAATGCTTGTATATTAAGTTTTTATGCTTTAAGTAAGTAATGTTTATTTCATTTCTGATTAACTTAACTTTAAATTTGCTAATTTTACTCAACGTGTCACAAATATATATTTTGTTTTGGAAGATTTTTAAAACCAATAATTTTGTTTTGTTTACAAATTTCTTTTAAGTATGCTCAATACTTCACTAAAAAAAAGAGCATATCCTAATGAAAAAAAGCCCTAAACTTGAATAAACAATTTTTTTATCAGCTAAATGTTTATGCTATTATTAAGAGAAAAGACCAAAGTATTTTTTGAATATTTTAAAAAATTCTTTAATCCTTTTGAGCACGTCTGAAATTTTAGCTAAAAATCTTGTTTTTTTAATCATCAAAATTGGTGTAAAAACAATCATGTCAACCATTATTGACAGTTTTGTAAACAAAAGTGAATTTCTGCATTTAAAAATCTTGTAAAATTCAATTGTACTTTTTTTCAAAAGTTATTTTAGGAAAATTAGAAAATAAAGTATACTTAATGTAATTTGAAACAAACATTACTTAATTTTTTATTAGAAAAAATTTAGTTGGAAATAAGAGAAGCATATCTAACAGTGGTGATTGGTTTTGGAGGTGGGAATTGGCGTTTACGCCAATGTACCGACAACGACGGAAGGGCAGAATTGACAGTATTTTTAAGTGAACCAGCTTATTTAACTATAACGTAATTCTTAAAAATTAAATACTTTCAAACGTCTACTCTAGTATTTATTGATTTCTTTTAGGTACTTTTTTGACGAACATATGTCCAAAGCCTGCATTGTTTCCGTCACTAAAATTGAATCTAAAAAAGAAAAATTAATAATTGTACTTGCAGTATATCTTTCACTGCAGTGAAAAAATATATATATTTAATTTAAAAAATGAAAATATTTAGTGACAAATATAAAAAAAAAAGAAGAAAATTAAATAAAAGGAAAATTAGACGATGATATTCGGTCAGTCAGAGAATTCGATATGCTATCAGGAGAAACAACTCAAGCACACGTGGCATTATTTCAGAATCGAGTTTCCGTGATTTCGCCAATAGTATTATATTAATATTTTAAATATGTAAGCTTTAAAATTTAAGATTTGTAAAGTTAAACAGTAGATCTTTTCTGAGACACCTCTGCTTCAAATTTAATTTTAAAATATTTAACAAATTTTATCACGTTTTGCAAAAAGAAAATTTTTGTAAAAATTCATTTTTCATCGAAAAAATTTTTGCGGTTCAAAAATTAAAAGACATTAAAAAAACTTTTTAATTGAATTAAATAATATCTTAATTTTAAATCTGTCTTTCTTTTGTATTCAAAGCTAAATTTTCGGTAAAAAAAGTTATCAATGTTTTATGCTTTAAAAAGCTTATTTATATATTAGGTTGGTGCAAAAATAATGACGTAATAATGTCGTTTTTTGACGTTATACGCCAAAAAACGACATCATTATTACGTCATTATTTTTGCACCAACCCAATAATAAGAAAGTTAGTTTTCCTTAAATTCACATTAACTTCCTTCAGGCTTTTACTTCTCAAATGAAACCGAAAATTAAATTCAAAGAAAGCATTTTTATTTAAAATACATTTTTATGGGGCTCTTTGCTTTTGTTTAAAATCCGTGATATAGTAAAAACTTAATTCAAATGTTTTTTTGTGGGGCTTTTAAGTCCGTCTCTTTTCTGGTCAAATCTCTAAAAACCTTCTCATAGAAAAAGAAACAGGATTAAGTTGCTGTTGGGCTTGATGTTTCTTTCTGAAGATCGGCAATATTTTCGAATCGGTTAATTTGCAGTTTAGCACCCGTACTCAGTTTGCACGAAAAATTTCCAGAATACTTAAGTTAAAGTATTCTGGAAAAAAAGTTTGACGTCTTTCTCATCAGACTATGCGCCTTTTTTTAGCGATCTCATGGAGGTACCTACTTATATTCATGTGCAATTGTAAATGCTTCATTCGAATCTGGCTTGAACATAAAATCTACCGTTTTGGAGTTATCGACAGCAAAACTTCGGATTCATTCGCGTCGCGGACAGCCATTACTGATCTTACTTTACTTGTCTAAATTACTGCGCAAGAGAACTATTTACGTACACAAGCTCAATAATCAAGACAAGAATATTTACACTCGATATCTATTCCGCAGCAAATGTATGCAAACAACGCCAGTAATGGCTTCCGCGACACGAGTAAATCTGAATTTCTACTGTCGATAACTCTAAAACTGTAGATTTTTTTATCAAGCCAGATACGAATTAAGCATGTAAAATTACATTAATTACAATGTAAGTATTATTCTGGAAAATTTTTAATGCGAATTGAGCGCGGTTGCTAAACAGTAGTAAATTAACCTTGTAATCAATTTAAAACTTATTATTTTTAAAGAAAGTGCAATTAAAAAAATATTTATTATTTCAAAATAAAAAAACGGCACGTAGTTTCTGAACACAAAAACAGCAAACAAAACAAAGGAATTAACAGAGAACAGTGTTACATTTTTAAACCTTATAACGAACTTTTGGAGACACTAAGTAAATTGAATTTTAATAATTTATCTTTCAATTAAAGCTAAAATGAAATCTTTAAGAATACTTCTTAATTTCAAAAAATTAATTTTAAAAATTTAGTATCTAAAGTAACATAGAGAAGTATTTTTAACTTAAAAAAAATATTCAATATACTGTTCTTCTTTCTTTAGTAAAGATCGCATTTCTTAGCATTCAAAAATAAATACCTGATGTTTGTTCCCCACAAATTTGAACAACATAATCGTTTTGTCTTTCAAGGTCCAAAGTGTGAATCTGAAAAATTGATTAAATTACTAAAAATTATGTAGTAAATAGGGCAGCATCAATTTAGTTCAGATCATCTTAATGACATCAAACTAAAAACTAACAGTGAGAGAAATCAATTAAGTAATGAATTCTTTATCATTATTGCTTCACTTACCTTACAGACGAGAAAATTCAATGAGAAAAACAAAATCGTCTGATTTATTTGTTTAGTTTGTGTTTTCAAATGATTTCCTTGAGATTTCTCCTCCTTCAACCGACGACCCAAGTTCTGTATTGTTCGTTCAGTTGATATAATAATGTCGAAATTTTAACGAATGTGACAAAGAAAGTATTAAGAAATGGAAAAACACGAAATTACTTTGGTTTTTCAGACAATATTTCGCTTGATAATAACAGACGAACGAGATATGGCGGTGTTAGACAAGATGTGGTTCCTCGTGTTTAAAAATCCTTAGATTTCTTGTTCATTCAACAATAAATGCCTGATATTTGTTTCTGGCAGCCGACACTGCCAGAATCCAGAATCTATGATACGAGACCCCTAAAGATATATCGACCTTGCAAGTAATGGCTATAATTTTATTACTACATAATGGCCCACTCTCTACAGGTAATTTACCTTATTTGGTTTATTCGACTTGCTATTTTGCTGTCTATTCAGTTAGCGTCATATCAATGTACAACATTTTTAATTTTATCTACAGGCCCCTTTAAGAAGCTTCCTGAATATAAAAAATTGTTTTAATTTCCTTCTCTTAATTTTACCCATCCACTTCAACAAATAGAATGTCATATTTGGCTACAATCACAATATATTTGTCGTTGCCATATTCTCCACAATTGTCAATGATGCCATGTCTATTGTGGAAGTTTATTGTGACATGAAAAAATAACTTACCCACGCCACCAACAGAGCTTATTTTTCTATTTTGCTTAGATCTGACATTTAATTGATTAATCGAGACATACCCACAAGTATATTTTTAATTTTGACCTTATGCCCTCTAGTTTAACTTTCAGAAAAGAGGTAACGATTTGTTTTTAAATTTCCCTAAAAAAACTAATTTTAGCACCAGTTATGAACCATCGCCTGAGGAAGTACAATCATAATTTTGAAACATGAAATTTTTTGTGTATCAATTTAAAATGTTTTTATTATAATCTCTTATATATAAATTACTTGTGCATAAGATATTTTTTTCTATTTTTAAAATGAAACCAGTTAGCTTCCTAAATTTTCCCTCTAGAAAATTTTATTTGCTTAAATATCAAAATTATTTTTAAACATGTTTTATTACTTGAGACCAAAAAGCATTAAAAGTGGTTCTTAAATTCTTTCTAATTAAAATTTTCATTGAACAAAGTGTGTGCCGCATTTAAATAAAATTGACTGTTTACATAATGTGTGTGTTTTTTTTTTAATAATTTACTTATTATGGGCCACCATATTTACAAAGGGAAACCATTCATATTCACATTGAAAATTTGCTGCTTTTTTTCCTTTTTAGAATCATCAGAAATATGTTTCATTGTGATTATTTAAAGATATTTTTATTTATGGGTAAATATGTTATTTTTAATAAAATCATTCGGTATAAATTTTCAATGCCCATTGTTTGTTTTTTTAATGAATTTTTAAAAATGAAAGTCATTCTTGAAAATTTCATTTTCTTGTCTTTCATTGAATCAGAAAAGAAAAATTATTAAATACAGAATTTTAAAAGATTTTAAACAAGGTATGCCTAAAATTTTGCTAAAAAATGGTATACTCTGATGAAAAAAAGCCCAAAACTTAATTAAAAAAATTTTGTATTGTCTAAATGTTTATGTTATTATTAAGAGGGAAGACCAAAGTATTTTTTGAGTATTTTTTTAAATTTTTTTAATCCTTTCTAGTATGTTCTTTGACATAAAATCAATCATCTTCCATTATTGACAGTTTTATAAACAAAAGTCAAATTTCCCATGTAAAAATCTTGTAAAATTCAATTGTACTTTTTTCAAAAGTTATTTGATGAAAATTTTAATTTTAATGTAATTTGAAAGAAACATTACTTACTTTTTTATCAGAAAATTTTTTTAAAGCAACATTTCCAACCGTGTTGCTTGGTGTTTTTGGCCCGACTGAGAGGTGTTAACTGATGTACATCAATCTATCAACAACTTACGTCAGATGGTAGGACAAAAGTGTCATAATTTGTACTAACCAGCTCTACTGACCAGTGAGCCTGGTTAATAGAACTATAAAAAAATACACATCCCAATTCTTTTTTTTTTTTTATTACCTTACGTTTGAAGGAGAATTCTGGAATAAAAATAACATTTAAACTTTTAACATATATTTAATTTTGACAAAAAAATTATGGAATAAAATTAGCATTTAAACTACGAAAAATACATTTATAATTCAAATTTTATAAGACTAAAAAGAGTAACAATATTGTTACGTACACATAATTTTTTGTCTTAATTATCTTGTAAGTGGTGGGATTTATTACAAGCTCTTGACAGCTTGTTCTAAATGTTTATTGCTGGCTGGCCTTTGACCCAGACATGTAAGAGTCAATTTGGCTTAATTTTCCTTATCACTGCTATCTTTTTGAAACAGAAAAAAAAAATAAGGACCTCCTGGTTTCCGGTGGTCAGGAATTGCGGATAAATCTTTTGCCTTTTACTAAAGATTTCTATGGCCTGGTGTCAAATTTTAAGCTCTGGCAGCCATATAATTGAAAATTGCCATTGAATTTTGTTGCATTTTGACCCCCTAGGAATGTTGTTTTCCTTCAAAATCTCAATTTTATGCCTGAAATAGTTTGATTATTATTTAGGTTTCCGATTTTCAAGAAAAAAAAAATAACTCTAGCAATATATTTTTTTTAAAAATGTGCATCCATAGTTTTGTTAGATGATTTTAATACATTTTTTGGCATAATAAAAAAATTTCTTTAAAAATATCATAAATTTTAATAAACTTTCTAATTTATGATCTGTAAAAATAGACCTTTTTAATAAGAGCATTTACAGAGTCTTACAGTTTTAAATTTAATTTTAAAACAATTATCAATTTTATCACTTTTTATTTATAATTGAAAAAGAGAAAACAATTCTTGTAAAAATTCATTTTTCAACCGAAAAAAACGTCCTTAACATATATTATTGATAAAAGCCATTAAAAGCTGTTTTCATTAATGTCTTAGTTTTCTTGAGTTTTGTATTTTAAAGTTTGGGTTGTTGCAAGTAAAAATTTTACATGAAATTGATGATTTAAATTCCTCAAACTATTCTTCATTTAATTAAAAAATTACAGAGATATACAGTTACTAGTTTTAAAGTTTTCATAAAATTAAGTAAGGTGGGGTATCAGACAAAAAAAAAAAATTTACCACGATTTTCTAAAAACCAAACATTTCTAAAATAAATTAATTCATTTTTGAATAAGTTCTGAATGTTTCATTACATTCCGAGAATTATTTCATTTTTGCAACAAATTTCTACATTAATGTGTTTTCAACTGAAAAAAAAATACATATTAGGTTACCGCTGACTTAAAAAGAAAAACAAGATTTTTAACCAAAATTTCAAACGCGCTAAATAGGAATCAAAAATTTTTTTAAAATAATTAAAAAATACTTTGGTCTGTTCTCTTATTAATAACGTAAACATTTTAGCAATAAAAATTTTTTTTTTATTAAGTTTTGTGCCTTTTTCATCAGGGTATGCCATATTTTAGCAGAAAAATGGGCATACTAATTTTAAACATTTATATATAAATTATTTTAATGAATTTTTTTTTAAATGAAAATAATTCTAGTAAAAATTGATTATAGATCTAAAAAATAAATTTAATGATCTAGTTATCTCCATGAGATTGCTGGAAAATGAGCATAGCATTATAAAAATGGCTTTAAACTTGACGAAAACAAAATTTTATCATCAAAAGGTTTATGCTACTATTAAGAGAAAAGAACAGACTAGTTTTTAATTATCTTTTTAGAACATTCTAACTTTTGATTAAAAAATTTTTTGTTTCTCTTAGTCAGCAGAAGTACTAAATAA
The DNA here is from genome assembly GCA_963932145.1 of Acanthosepion lycidas. NCBI lineage: Eukaryota > Metazoa > Mollusca > Cephalopoda > Sepiida > Sepiidae > Acanthosepion > Acanthosepion lycidas. Next base: position 123,392,616 of record OZ010575.1, on the reverse strand, counting down.
CAGCAATTTTTTGTGCATTTTTTAATAACAAACATTAATTTGGAAAATCTTGCAAAACTAGAAATAATTGTCGGATTTTAATGAAACTTTCAGGAACTATTTACAAATGATGGAAATTATTATAAATGTTATTTTTTAAAGTCATGATAAATATATATTACCCCCATAAATAATTTTATGAAGAATCTAGAAATTCAATATTGAAGCATACAAGGCTTTGAGGAAAGTAAAGCATGTTTTTTTGTTTTTTTAAATCGAACCTCATCTACCTAAAAATCAGCTCTGAATAGTAACATACAAAACTCAATAAAACAAAGATATTATTCAATTTCAAATGCTTTTAGTTATTTTTGTGAATATGCATAATATTGTTTGATGGCAAAAAACTTTTTAGATGAAAAATGAATTTTTAAAAGAATTATTTATTAAATTATTGTTACATTGAATTTGTTAAATATTGTAAAATTAGTGGAAATCGCAAACTTTTTATTTAATGGTTTTATTAAGTCAATCTATCTGTACAGATTATAAATTGCACAAGCTCTTTACAATCAACAAGCATCCAGTGAGAAAAATCTGACTTTCCTTGCCTTTTGTGTCCATAAAACAGCTGTAGTCCAAATGTACGGAAGCCTGGAAGAACCAAGAACCATGATACAATAAAAACATCACGTGATTTGATTTTGTATATAAATGTTGTTCAGTGCTGTTAATGGCCTTTTACATTTTTACATTTACATTGGGTGAAACACAAAAATTTCACACTAGTTGCATTGAATTTCTAAACCTCTGTTCTATTTGGCTATAAAAAATAAAATAAAAAGTGTATATGATTATGTAACTATTGGAAAAAATTGCCTTTTCAATATTGTCATATAACTTAAGATTAAAACAATTAACAAAAGCATTTCAAATTATAAGGGTACCTAGAAAGTATTATGTATCAATCTCGTGAAATTTATATGATCTCAGTTTTATATTGTCTCAGTTATGTCATTTTTCCATAAATAATAAAATGAGGGAAAATTCAAATAATACCGTAAAATGTAATAAATGTACATAAAATGTATACTTCTGATAATATTTCATAAGAAAGGTAACTAATTAATTAGGTACCTTTCTTATGAAATTTTAACTCACTCTTCATGTCTTATTTAAATTTCTATAGCATTATACTTTTTCATAAAGCATCGTAAACGTAAATGTGAAAGTTACGTACCAAAAAACAAAAAAGAGATTGTCTTACTTAAAAATAACAAGGTAAACTAATGTGGATTATCAGAATTGGCATAAATTTACAAAATCTAAGTGAACCTATTTTTTTTTACTTTTTAACTACCTAGTAAGTTTTATTAAATAACATATTTTCAGCAGTTATTTAATATTTTATTGACTTCCCCAAAATAAAAAGTACACACAAGATATCAAAAAGGGAAACAGACATGAATATATTTCCACAAAAGTTTCTAATAAAACAATCTATTGAGTAGAGAATTAGTTGCTAAATAGTTACTGAAAATGCTGTTTGAATAAGATAATTCACTGATTTTTGACTTGTGTTTAAATATAGAGGAAGCAATTTTTCTTTCTTTACCAAAATTATTTCATGATACAAAGACATTTTGAGTTTGTCCACAAAGAAAATCATTTTTTTCAGTTATCTTAAGACATATTTATGCTTGATTTTTTTTTTAATAAGAAATTTTTACAAGTATTGTTACTTTTTATACTTTTAATTGAAATAATAAACATTTAAATTCTGTAAAATTTTGTAGTGGTCAAGTGATATTGAATTAAAACTATTTATCTGTATATATAAATGGCAATTTTTGTCGGTTTATCTGAATCAATATTGATGAAACGTTGATGATCCAGATTGTTATAAGGCTAATTGTTTTCTTTTTATAAAAATTTGTAATGGGACGACTACAGACACTAGATTACAGATCTCTGCTGGGTCTTACATGAAATGATGTTTATCATTGTGTTTAAGCAAGGGAGATTATTCATCTGAGAAACTTTTTAGAAATTAAGATACACATGTTATGAAATAATAACTATTGTAAAGCTTAAAATTCCAGAGAGATATGGATCTTTGTTCAAATTTTAAAATTTAGGGAACAACATCTAAATGAATCACAGGTTATTTTCTAAATAAAATCTTTATTTGACACATAGACTGCGTTCATATATTATTTACTGCTCTTATTAATATATCATTTATGCTTTTTTTCACAGAGTTTTTGGCTGTGCAAAACCACAGTGATTACTATTGAGAATTCCAAAGGAAAAGATAAAGTTGGACATAACAGGCAAGATGGAAAAACATATCACAAAGAAACCATATTCTTGCGAAGTTTGTGGATCTGCATTTTTGCGGAAAGGGAATTTGTTTAATCACATGCGTATTCATAATGGAGAGAAACCATATTCTTGTGAGGTTTGTGAATTTGCATTTTCACATAAGACAAACTTAGTGACACATATGCGCACACACTCTGGAGAGAAACCTTATTCTTGTGAAGTTTGTGGAACTGCATTTTCACAGAAGTCGCACTTAGTGAAACATATGCGTACACACACTGGAGAGAAACCATATTCTTGTGAAGTTTGTCAAACTACATTTTCACAGAAACCACATTTGGTCAAGCATATGTGTACTCACACTGGAGAGAAACCTTATTCTTGTGAAGTTTGTGGAAATACATTTTCACAGGAGGCGCTCTTAGTGAGACATATGCATACACACACTGGAGAGAAACCATATTCTTGTGAAGTTTGTCAAACTGCATTTTCACAGAAATCTTATATGGTCAGTCATATGCGTACACACACTGGAGAAAAAACATTTTCTTGTGAAGTTTGTGGATTTGCATTTTCACGTAAGTCACACTTAGTGAGACATATGCGTACACACACTGGAGAGAAACCATATTCTTGTGAAATTTGTGAAAGTGCGTTTTCATCTAAGTCGAATTTAGTGATACATATGCGTACACACACTGGAGAGAAACCCTATTCTTGTGAAGTTTGTGGAACTGCATTTTCACATAAGTCTCACTTAGGGAGGCATATGCGTACTCACACTGGTGAGAAACAATATTCTTGTGAAGTTTGTCAAGCTTTGTTTTCACAGAAGTCAAGTATGGTCAGTCATATGCATACACACATTAGAGAAAAACCATATTCTTGCAAAGATTGTGGATCTGCATTTTCAGAGAGGTTGGCTTTAGTGAGACATAGGCGTAATCACAATGGAGATAAACATTACTCCTGTGAAGTTTGTGGAACTGCATTTTCACAGAAATCAGATTTGGTCAAGCATACACGTACCCACACTGGAGAGAAACCTTATTCTTGTGAAGTTTGTCAAACTGCATTTTCACGGAAAGAGTGTTTGGTCAATCACATGCGTACACACACTGGAGAGAAACCATATTCTTGTGAAGTTTGTGGATTTGCATTTTCACAGAAGTCAATCTTAGTGAGACATATGCTTACACACACTGGAGAGAAACCATATTCTTGTGAAGTTTGTGAAACTGCATTTCCACAGAAGTCACACTTAGTGACACATATGCGTACACACACTGGAGAGAAACCATATTCTTGTGAAGTTTGTCAAAATGCATTTTCACATAAATCAAGTATGGTCAGTCATATGCGTGAGCACACTGGAGAGAAACCTTATTCTCTTGAAGTTTGTGAATCTGCAGTTTCACTCAAGTCAAATATGGTCAAACATATGCATACACACACTGCAGAGTAACCTTATTCTTGTAAATCTTTATAAACATTTTCACAGAAGTTATACTTAGTGTGATATATGCATACACACACTGGAGAGAAACAATATTCTTTTAAAGTTTGTGGACCTATATTTTTATGGAAGCCAGATTGTCAATAATATGCAAATACACACGGGGAAAAACCTACAATTTTGTGCATCTCTATTTTCATGGTATTGATGTTTGTCAAGCCATATGTATTTATGCACAGCAAAGAAATCATATTCTTTTGAAGTTTCTGGATTTGCATTTTTTCACAAGTCAAATATGGTCAATCATATGGAGAGAATAAATATTTTTGTGATTTTTGGTTGTATGTATTTTCAGATGAACCATTTGTGCATCATGTGAATACACTATGGACAGAAATCCTATCTTAGTGCACATTTAATTTCTGAATCGGTAGAAAATTCTTTTTTCATTGCATCATGTGAAAACCCATAAAAATGAAAAGAAAATTTCAAATAATGCAAAACTCAATAGACATGCCACACTGATTCTGGGTACACATTTTGCATCACAGTTGCATAAAAATCTTAATGCAGTAACTTCTCCATCTGTGCATCCCATGGACATAACTAGATTTTCCCATGAAAATTTATACACTGCACAAAACCAACCCATAACAATTATAACATAGTTAAAGGAAATTGCTGCTGGTTGATACTAAGTGAATGACATCGATTTAATTTCAAATCTATCGTATATATTCTTTCTTTAACCAATTCTGAATCATTTGTCGAATGAAAAAAATATTGATGGTAATTAGTAGATAAACATTTTATTTTTTAAGCAGTTTTTATTTTGTTGTTTACATTTTAATAAACACTGCACAGATCATTTAAAGTTACTTGTAGACACACAGGAGATTATAATTTTTAATTATGCATTAAAAGATAAGAGATAAAAATATTTTTATCATAATTTTCTAAACAAAATCCTTTTTAAAATAATTCCATTTATTTGTGAATAAGTCATGAAAGTTTCATTAAAATCCAACAATTATCAGATTTTTGAAAAAATTTTAAATCAATGTGTTTTTTTTACAGTAAAAAACGATCAAAAAATAAAATTTAATAATCAAAAACTCCTTTGGTCTTTTCCCTTAATAATAACATAGCGATTTTTGATGATAAAACTTTATTTTTATTATCTTTGCATAGTTTTGTCATTATGGTATGCTAATTTTTTAATGAGTTATTAGTGGTATCTACTTTGAATTAAAACTGAACTTTATGTTCAAAGAAGCTTATTTAAAATGCATTTTTAGTTTTCTTTTGATGTCTGACAGCTCATCTGACTTACCTTTTTAGGGCAAATCTCAACTTTTTCATACAAACAATAGGAAGTTGATGTTGTTGCTAGACTCCATATTTCTTCCCAACCTCAAGAATATTTTTGTAATCAATAAAATTTCCTATTTTCAAAGTAATCAAAAAAAAAAGTTAAATTTTTTTGAAAATAGAACACAGCAAACAAAAAATTGCAGTAACCAGGGAAAAATCCCTTGTTCAAAAATAGTTTGTATCGCAATCTCAGTCCGTTTTTTTCATAACATTTCATTGACAAAAAGTGAAACAATAAAATTAAAAACCTAATTTTTTATTTATCAGTATATAATTCATAACGAAAAGGATATGTCCGTGTTGATGCTGAGGCAAGTCCAATACTACATCTTGGGTGGGAGAGAGAAAAAAATCCGTTTCTTTTTACCTAAACAGTGCAACTCAACAGTAATGAAAACCAAGGGATCAATAAGTGATCACTTCAAACACCTTTGCAATCACCATTAGACTCATTGCATAGGAAATTTGTCACATGAAAAGGTTATGGGTAAAGGTGACAGATTTGATAAAAGCAACAACAGCTTGAAAGTTTACAGTGGATATTTAATTACATGCACAAAAAAATGTAAAGGGATATACACAAATAGGAGAGAAAGAAAAGTAGAAGAAAATTCCTTGAACTTCAAGGAAGAAAAAAATGTTCATATAAAGGCTTTGCTCAAAATATTTCTCTGACTGCCTGAAAGTTCTTTAAGCAAATAAATTGTTCTTAATAGTTGCATAAGGTTTTTCAGAGCTCTTGTGGAGAAGGAATCAATCAGAAGATCTGTAGTTTGTAGTTGAAATATTGGGAACTTACCCTCAATATTTACTTTACACTTTCCCATCCCTCACATTTTTGAAAATATATTATTTTTTCTAAGAATCAAAGTTTTTGGAGCTGAAATTGAACCTTATTAAACATATCAGACTTGACATTGATAGGAGTAAATAGTTGTATCACTGGCGCAGAAAACAAGTCAAGAATTGATGACATCAGGAAAGTTGATAAAAATTATGAACAAAGGTCATTTAAAACTGGTGAGAAGTGCAAGAGAAGAAACTACAAATAAAATGATGAGATTTAGTTGCCAATCAAGTAAAAGGCTAAAATTAATGAAGACAAGCTGATAAAGAGGAAAGGTCATCAGAAAAATCACCACAAAAATATTTATAATACAAGGATAGGGAAAGATATGTTATGATGGTTGGTAAGTAACTGAAGCTGAAATGCCAGTGTATTGACCCCAAGAGTACACGTGCAGTCTTGAAGACGGTCAGAGAAACTCCTTAATCAATCAAAACTCAGAAGACAAAGTTTCACAATTGGCAGGCTTATAGATAAGCAAAAGGGTAAAAATAGAATAAAATACATATAAATAAAACTAGTTAGTCTAAAAATATAAACGAGGTTGACAAGAAATAAAAAAAATCAGCTGGAGGCTTGAACATAAAACTGTGATTTGTCCAATAAACAGGTAAAAAAGGTAGCAAGTTCTTTGTATACATGAATATGTATAAAGTTTTCTTTGAGAATGCATTCCAATGTTGCAGTGAATTCATAGGAAAAAAAAAGCTAAGGTTACATTTTGCAGCAGTGTATGAGGACGTGTTGAATGGATTTTACATGGAGAAATACAAATGTAAAATAAACATATGAAATAAGGTGACATTAAAGTTTTTAAACAAGTATTCAAATAACAGAGAAGGAAAATAGACAAATGTAAGGAGAAAGTTAACAAAAGCTACAAACTGATGATGATTAATATTGGCAATCAGGACAATAGAAACTACCAACCATATATGTTGACTTTATTTTGTTATTTCCTTGTGCCAAGGGAAGTCATCAGGAGGCGTCAAAATGATGACCAACATAAAAAGCAAACAAAAGGGGGAAATAGACAATGTAGTTTCTGCACAGTGTAACAGAATATATATATATATATATATATATATATATATATATATATATATTAATAGGAACACAAGATTGACAGAATAATTTAACCAATTCGTTATATATATATATAAAAAGTTGTAAAATTATGAATACTCTGTAAATGTTTCTCTGAATGTATATCAGTTTTTTCAATATAGAATCCTGAAAATGTTTTTATTCCTTACAAAACATTTAATATTGGTTCTGTCATTGGAATTATAGGAGGTAATATTTATCCCATAAAATTTTAAGATTATTTCAAAACTTTTAGGGCTGGTTCTTAAATTACCTTACGAGAATTGAACAGTAATTTTTAAAAAAATATATCTGAGAATTACAGTTGCATAACATTTTTGTATGGAAAAAACATTATAAAACAAAGAAACACCCAGTGACTGATATCAGTAGAATTTTAAAATTATCACAATTTATGTATTTAACGCTGTCAGATGTTAAGTTCTTCCAAAGACATTCTTAACTGCCACATGTGATTAGTAATTAGGATGATATATTCGTCCTTACAATTGGTTCCCTGAAACGGAAATTACTTATGACTCAAACTAATGTGTGCAATGAACTAGGAAAAATCGTGCTTACCTTTTCTTTATAGAACCAGTTTTTATAGGTCTACATTCTTCTGTGCAGGAAATTTTGCTGCCAAACACACACACACAAACATATATATATATATATATATATATATATGGAACGAGAAGTGTCTAGCTCTGTAGATTAAATAAAGTGTTCAGTTCAGAATTCCCTGTAGGTTACATATATAAACACCTGATGAAGGCTGGAGGGCACAACAGGCGAAACGTGATAACTTTGCTACAACACCAAAACAACCACAAAAGCATATGTATGTATATTCAAACACATCTATACATGTTTGCACCTTGTCCCGCATTGTTGATATATGTATAAGTTTGTGCAAACTATAATGCATACATCTGTACGTATATATGCATGTCTGCATACATATGAATACAAAATGGACAGAGGAGAATTTTCTTCTTTCCAGAACCACCAGAGATCACAAAATATATTAAAAAAAAATTGACAAATACATTCAATTTTTAGAAAATGAATCAGTTTGTCTGATGATCGCAATAGCATGAAACCCAGGGTTACAAACTCACATCCATACAATTATGTTAGCTCTATCACTGATACACTCGTATTGAGCACATTCAAATAAGTACCACATATACATATATATATTACATGAATCATTCATACAAAAAACAGATATAGAAGTTAATGATTTAAATGGCAAAAATACATCTTTGTAAAAAATTTTAATAAAGTACACTAACCTCGAACCTGTATATGAAAGTTATGATCCCTGTTTATAAATTCCAGTTGCATAAGGTCTTTTTTAGTTTTTTTACAAGCTTTTGTCTGTTCCTACAGACATCTTCAGGTATGGAAATAGATTTATTTTTGTTCTTTACTTCTCGGTAATAACAGGACAACGAAAATATAGATGTAATCCAAAAAAATGTTTTTAGAAATGTGTTATTGTTAATTGTAAGAAATTTTTTTGGAGTGTGTGGTCGCAATGCTGAGGTTGAACTTTTAAATTTTAAGATTGTGAGTTTTTGTCCTAATATGGTAATAGAATTCTTTTGTACTGGTAGGTTTTTCAGTCAATGTGGCACGAACTAAATTGTTCAATAAATACAGGAATATCACAGTTATCTGAAAGTTGCACGTCGGATCAGTTGTTTTAATATCAAGTATGACGTGCAGTTCAATTTACATTACATGAATCATTCGTGCAAAAATGTACAAATGATTCATGTAATGTAAATTGAACTGCACATCATACTTGATATATATATTAATATATGTCATATAATATAGATAGATAATGTAGAATAAGTTGGTTAATAAAAAAAGGCCAATCAAGAAGACACCAATTCGATATTAAATATCAATCATTTGACAGAAATGAAGCACAGAGAGAAAGGATTTAACTTCAGAATATTTGGACACATCTGTGTCCTTTATCAAAGATCTGTGGAACAAACAGAGAAATGGGAATTCCAGTGGAAATTGTATTATGAACAAAGCCAGAACTTGATGTGTGAAACTTTTTTTGAAAATAAAATTAAACTTAATCAGTGTAAAACTGTCAGCAGGGAGTAAAATTGTAAACTTTGATTAAGAGAGTTATAGATTGGTGACAGGGAAAAGTGTCACATGTGTAGCAAGTTGTAGCAAAAATTTACAGATCATGTTAAAAACTAGGGCACTATGATTTTGATATGTTGTGATAAGAAGGAAGAAAGAGAAAAGGAAAGAAAGAAAATAAGGGGGGAAGGGAATATATAATAATAAAATAAAATGAAACATAAATATCATATGAAAGAACAAAAATATTGATAAGAAACTGGAAATCTTTTCTAAGAAAATATTTTAATAAAATAATGAAAAACAGGTAGTAAAAAGCATGTATATACATAGATGCATATATGCACAGAAATGTATCTACATACAGACAAGCCGACAAACATATGTACATACACACAAGCCCACAAACAACCATATGTACATGCTGTATTTATATCTATACATATACAAAATTAATATGTATCTTCACTAAATTTCCCTTCTCATTACATAAGCTTTATTTTTAATTTATTTAAGCATTTCACCCCAAGCAAGGCAGGAGTGCCACTAACACGAAAAGGGTTACAGAGAGTGGGAGTAAAAGTAGAGGCATGATAGAGGAAAGGATGAAGAGAAGAATAGGGACTTGGATCGAGACATCTGAAGATGACAATTGACATTTCATTTGAATATTTGAAGATTACAGTTATCAGAAAAGCAAGTAAGAAGAAGGAAACTCCAGAGATGGGAAGTGCGAGACATAAAGATATTGGCATAGAAGAGACGACTACATTTAACCATTTCAAAAGTGAAAGGGTGGGACTGAGATTCCAACCTAGTAGCATGTTAAATTCCTTCAGTTTGGGAACCATCAAAAGTATCTCATCAGAGCAGTTACAGGGAAGTTAATTGTAGAACAGACAGAGGGAAGAGACAGCACATCTGTGAGAAAGTGATGTAGACACACTGCAAGGTCAGGACCAATCACATTGCATACCCGTCTCGTGTAAAGGAGCATTAATAATAGATTCTATGATGTTATAAAGTCGGTGATTCCAATCAAGACAATGAGAAATTGAAAGCATAGGTGGTGTGTGTAACATAAAATACAGAAGGTAGGTGGGGGAGTGATGGTTATTAAGATAAGTGGGGAAAAGTGGGTGTAGGACTTACTCATCCAAAGAATGGTGTAGTTGATTATAGTTCTCCCTGTGGAAATTGTACTCTCTGAGTAAACATAAATCCTTGTTTAGTCTTTCAATTTGAAAATTTACTTTTAGGATAGACTTTAAATCTGACTTGCATTTGTCCCACTGCTGTTGAAACAAAACGACAAAGGCACACATCCGACGTTGTCAATACCATGACCAGATTGAGTGAAGTCCACACAGACAGAGAAATTGTTGTTGTCCCTGAATTTTTTGTGATTATTGAACCGGAGATGGAACTCTGTACCAGTTTTTCCTACATAATTCCTCTTCTCGCATCAGTGACAGAAAAGTAAATATACAAGATTGTGTATTACCTGTGTTTCATGCATACACTGCCTTCTTTCACTTGAATCACAGATTTTTAATGGGGTTTAGATCAGGAATTTGACAAGGCCATTCCAAGACTTGAACCCATGCATTTTTTGGATTTGCTTTGATGCTTCAGATCATTGTCCTGTTGGAAGTTGCAGCCTTGACATAAACCCAACATTTGAACTGAGGATAAGACATTTTCATTCAAAATTGCTTGTTATCTTGCAGGCTCTATTGTGCCATGCATATTATTTTGCCTGTTCAAGCTGCAGTAAAGCACACCAAATCATAATGCTGTTACTGCCACATTTAATGGTTGCTATCAAATTCTTTTCTTCAAAAGCCATATTTGGAGCTCACCAAATATACCATCTATTGTTCTTCCAAAAAAGGTCTAATTTGGTCTCATCTAACAATAAAACTTTTTGCCAGAATGTTTCTAGCTTATTGATATGAATTTTGGCATAGTTAAGGCAAGCATGCTTGTGCTATTTCGTAAGCAGTTACTTTTTCTATGCATGCTGCCATGAAGAAGGATATTGTATTGGAAAACTGCAAAGGTCACAACAGGATTTGCTAAACTAGATGTCTACTTGCTCTTGTTGATATTTTTTGTGGATAGCCAATAGATTTTTATAGCCTTTTCCATCATTATAGGTTTTAACTATAAAGATTTCTTAAAGCCTCAAGTTATTTTGATATTTGTATATATATTTTTTTAAATCTAGTCTCTACCTGAACACCTTTGTGTATCCAATGAGTTATTAAACAATGTATATACTGTTTAACTACAGTATATACACTGCTTACCAAAAAAATGAATGTGTCATTTTGATTTATACATGTGCACAAAAATTATTTTGCCCTAGCAAACATGTAAAACAAAAATACAGTCAAGAATATTTAAATACATAACAGAAGCACCAAAGTTTAAGTGTGCTACTAAATTGACAACTATTTTAATGCAACTACCACTTCTATTTTAATAGTTTCTTTTCTTGCACTTCTCACCTGTGGAACTCCCTTCTGATTTCTTTCCTCCCTGACACTTACAATCTTCAAAAATTTAAAAGCAATATCAGTCACCATCTTCTTTCTTCCTGAACCCTCTTCCTTTATTGTCCTTTCCTCACTAATGTCTTTCCATTCTCTTTGATTCCCTGCTCCCATACAATCACCAGTCAAGCAACATCCAGCTGGATCAAGTCCCTAGATGAATGACCACTCAAGAATAATACCAGGTGCTGTAAGTTTGGATGTGCAGGTGGTGTAATGGATAATGGCTTGGAATCGTTAATTGGATAGCCAAGCTTAGATTCCATTTGTGTTCAATATCTTACTTAGGTGTAAATACCTTTAGCAAAGATAAAAAATAAAATTAATTATTCTACTAATTTTCATTAAAGTGTATAGAATCAAAAAATACATTCTTAAACTAATTACAACTAATGTTCTCTGACCTCGCTGGCTATTTATATTGTTTTAGAGAGAAAAAGTAATCATTACATTAACAAAATTCAGTTCATTAATCTTTAAATTTACTTAGGACCATATCTCTTGCACAAATATAGTATTTTTAAGAGATTTTGAAATTTTTTGTTTGCATTTTATAGGTACCACCAAAATGAAAACTGTGTCCACAAAGAAAGTAAAAAAATTGATGTTTTAACATATTTGCCAAAAATCAGGGAATTCTGGTTTAAATGAAATTTTCAAGACATGAATGGTTTATTTTATTAAAAAATCTGAGGAATTATTTTCTTTGTTGCAGGTGGGAAGATTCCCACCTCTCTTTTCAATATCAAGTGTATATGTCTTAATATTGGTTTAGGACGTTCATCCAATTTTTGTACAGTTATATAAAAGATCCCTTTTCTTTTTTCAAGATAAACGGTAAAATGCACAGTTAATAGAAACATACAGAAAAGCTAATGGTTGATATGTTTTATTTTTACATGATCCTTAAGACAAGGTTTGAATGAAATATTTACCACTAATATTCTCTGAACTCACGGGCCATTTAAATTGTTTTAGAGAGAAAAAGTAATCATTACATTTACAAAATCCAGTTATTTAATCCTTACATTTCCAAAATTAGAAACAAATCTTGAGCACAAATATTGTATTTTTAAGGGACTTGGAAATTTTTAGTTTACATTTTATAGGTACCTCAAAAATGGATACATTTTCCACAATGAAATTATAAATTTGACACATTGTTTTAAAATATTTCCAAAAATCAGGTAATTACCTGGTTTAAATGAAAGTGTGTGTATGTATACGTTTGACCAAATCTGAATTCTATGAAAATGTAAATCTACAAACTTCCAAAGAACATGGTCTTTTTGTAATGTTTTTCCATTTTGCCTATTTGACTTCACAATTGTTTAGCAAATGTCACATGAATATGGCCAATCTTTCCTGTTTATTCATAACACTAAATGTGTTTGTGTAGAAAGATAGAGCACACCTTTCAAAGGACATTATTTCTTGCAAGGTAATTTCATTGTCATGGTTTTTTTGAAAATGTAGATCCATGACTTTCACATAAAGTATGTAACATATATTTGTGTCTTCATGGAAAATGAAAAGTCTTTTCCTTCCTTGGTTCTGAGTAATGTGTTGCTTTTCATGGGAACATGTGATGCACAGATTGGGGAAGATAATGTGTAAGATTTTTACGCAATTGTGATGCAATATGTGCACATACCAGCAGTGCCGCAAGTCTGTTGTATTTTGCAGTATTTGAAAATAATGCATTACAGTTTTTACAAGAATATGATTCATATTTTACCCAAAATATAACTTCTCAGAAAAGGTATATCCACCATATTTCATTTCTACAGTTTTTTACATGATGCACCACAGAAGAATTTTCTTCTGAGTCAGAAATTAAATGTGGACTATGATAAGGTTTCTGTCAATTGGGTATACATATGATGCAACAATATTTCTCTGAAAATACATATCAGTAAACATCATAATATTTTTCCTCTCCAGCATGTATACACAAATGGCTCACCAAACATCATTTCCATTAAAATAGAGATCCACAAATTTCAGGAAACTATAACTTTTCTACAGTGTGTGTACGCATATGTGTGACTAAACCTGACTTCTGTGAAAATGCAGAACCACAAACTTCACAAGAATATGGTTTCTCTCCAGTGTGTGTACGGATATGTCTCACTAAAACTGACTTCTGTAAAAATGCAGATCCACAAAATTGACAAGAATATGGTTTCTCACCAGTGTGTGTACGCATATGTCTCACTAAAGCTGACTTCTGTGAAAATGCAGATCCACAAAATTCACAAGAATATGGTTTCTCTCCAGTGTGTGTACGCATATGTCTCACTAAAGGTGACTTCTGTGAAAATGCAGATCCACAAACTTCACAAGAATATGCTTTCTCTCCAGTGTGTGTATGCATATGTCTCACTAAATGTATCTTCACTGTAAATGCAGACCCGCAAACTTCACAAGAATAAGGTTTCTCTCCAGTGTGTGTACGGATATGTCTCACTAAAACTGATTTTTGTAAAAATGCAGATCCACAAACTTCACAAGAATATGGTTTCTCTCCAGTGTGTATACGCATATGTCTCGTTAAAGCTGACTTCTGTAAAAATGCAGATTCACAAACCTCACAAGAATATGGTTTCTCTCTAGTGTGTGTCCGCATATGTGTCACTAAATTTGACTTCTTTGAAAATGCAAATCCACAAACTTCGCAAGAATATGGTTTCTCTCCAGTGTGTGTACGCATATGTGTCACTATGTGTGACTTCCGTGAAAATACAGTTCCACAAACATCACAAGAATATGGTTTCTCTCCAGTGTGTGTAAGCATATGTTTGACCATACTTGACTTCTGAGAAAATTCAGATTGACAAATTTTACAAGAATATGGCTTCTTTGTAATATGTGTTTCCATCTTGCCTATTGCCTGACTTCACAACAGTTTAGCAGCTGTCCTGTCTTTTATATTTATTTGTAAATACCATTAAATGTGTTTTTGTAAAAAGATAAATCACACATTTCAAAGTACTTTATTTCTTGTCAAGTAAATTTCATTATCATGCTTTTGACAATGTAGATCCATGACATGCACAGAAACCTTGCAGCATATATTTGTCTGTGTTTTCATAAGTGAAATGCCTTTCCTTCAATGAAATTCCCATTAATAACCAAATTGGGTTTGTACAGCCAAAACATCTGTAAAGAAAGAAAGCATAAATGATATAATAATGGCAGCAGTGAATAATATATGAAAGCAGTATATTTTATAAGAGGTACATGCAATTATCATTTTAATAATACATCAGCAGCAGTTACTTGTAAAGATCAAATATTTTCATTGTGTGAACCAGTGAAACAAGATAGCTTCACCATCACATCATATCTTATGAAATGTGTGTGATTAAAATTAGAAAATTTCAATTAAGAAGCAATACAAATATGAATCTTGAAAAATATATGTTAATTTTTAACGTTTTAGACCTCTTCTTGGACTAATGACACCAGCAATATGATCATGTCCAGATTATTTATTTAAACTGAGTAAATTATAACTAAGTGTATGAAAGTTTTGATGAGAAGATTTATTTCAACTTAAAAATGCTAAATAATTCTGCATATATTGTTGCAAAAATTGAAGCAAAAGACAAAAATATCTAGAGTGTAAAATGTCAAACTACAACCTTAAATTTGAGTGCTATATCATGGTTCCAAGATCTGCCAGCCTTCATGAAAAAGTTCATAGCAAACTGCTGTCAGTTTATCTATTCCATGAATTTCTGCTAACTAAAAACAAATCAATATCATCACTGCAAAAGAGATCATTTGTTAAGTTCCCCTTAATTGGCCTCGCAGCAACATCAGACATGGGATCTGGTATTTCATCTGCAAAAAAAAAACAAAAAAAAAAACACCCATCATTTCTATCAGTGCCAAGAAGAAAAGATCTTTTGCTAGGACCGCTTTCTTTGGCCTGTCAGCAACACAAATACAAGAACTGACAGCTTACCTATCCAATAAAAACCACCCCTCATTTCCATCAGTGCCAAAGAGAAGAGAAGATCCTTTGTTAGGACCCCTTTCTTTGGCCTGTCAGCAGCACAAATACAAAAACTGAGAACTTACCTATCCAATAAAAACAAACCATCATTTTCATCAGTGCCAAAGAGAGAAGATCTTTTGGTAGGACCACTTCCTTGGGTCTGTCACCAATAGAAATACAAGAACTGACAGCTTACCTATCCAATAAAAACCACCAATCATTTCCATCAGTGCCAAGTAGAGGAGAAGATCTTTTGCTAGGACCCCTTTCTTGGGTCTGTCACCAATAGAAATACAAGAACTGACAGCTTACCTATCCAATAAAAACCACCAATCATTTCCATCAGTGCCAAGAAGAAGAGACTATCTTTTGCTAGGACCCCTTTCTTGGGTCTATCAGCAGCACAAATACAAGAACTGAGAGCTTACCTATCCAATAAAAAACACCAATTATTTCCATCAGTGCCAAGGAGAGGAGAAGATCTTTTGCTAGAACCCCTTTCTTGGGTCTGTCAGCAGCACAAATACAAGAACTGACAACTTACCTATCCAATAAAAACCACCAATCATTTCCATCAGTGCCAAGTAGAGGAGAAGATCTTTTGCTAGGACCCCTTTCTTGGGTCTGTCAGCAGCACAAATACAAGAACTAAGAGCTTACCTCTCCAATAAAAACAAACCATCATTTCCATCAGTACCAAGTAGAATAGAAGATCTTTTGCTAGGACCCCTTTCTTGGGTCTGTCACCAATAGAAATACAAGAACTGACAGCTTACCTATCCAATAAAAACCACCAATCATTTCTATCACTGCCAAAGAGAAGAGAATATCTTTTGCTAGGAACCCTTCCATGGGTCTGTCGCTGATAGAAATACAAGAACTGAAGGCTTACCTATCCAATAAAAACCACCAATCATTTCCATCAGTGCCAAGGAGAAGAAATCTTTTGTTAGGACGCCTTTCTTGGGTCTGTCAGCAGCACAAATACAAGAATTGACAGCTTACCTATCCAATAAAAACAAACCATCATTTCCATCAGTGCCAAGGAGAAGAGAATATCTTTTTCTAGGACCCCTTTCTTGGGTCTGTCAGCAGCAAAAATACAAGAACTGAGAGCTTACCTATCCAATAACGACCACCAATCATTTCCATCAGTGCCAAGGAGAGGAGAAGATCTTTTGCTAGGACCCCTTTCTTGGGCTTGTCAGCAGCACAAATACAAGAACTGACAGCTTACCTATCCAATAAAAACCACCCATCATTTCCATCAGTGCCAAGGAAAAGAGAAGATCCTTTGTTAGGACCCCTTTCTTTGGCCTGTCAGCAGCACAAATACAAGAACTGAGAGCTTACTTATCCAATAAAAAAAAACCATCATTTCAATCAGTGCCAAGGAGAGGAGAAGATCTTTTGCTAGGACCCCTTTCTTGGGTCTGTCACCAATAGAAATATAAGAACCGGACAGCTTACCTATCCAATAAAAACCACCAATTATTTCCATCAGTGCCAAGGAGAGGAGAAGATCTTTTGCTAGGAACCCTTTCTTGGGTCTGTCACCAATAGAAATACAAGAACTAACAGCTTACCTATCCAATAAAAACAAACCATCATGTCCATCAGTGACAAGGAGAGGAGAAGATCTTTTGCTAGGACCCCTTTCTTTGGCCTATCAGCAACACAAATACAAGAACTGACAGCTTACCTATCCAATAAAAACAAATCATCATTTCTATCAGTGCCAAGGAGAGGAGAAGATCTTTTCCTAGGACCCCTTTCTTGGGTCTGTCACCTATAGAAATACAAGAACCGGACAGCTTACCTATCCAATAAAAATCACCCATCATTTCCATCAGTGCCAAAGAGAAGAGAAGATCTTTTGCTAGGACCCCTTTCTTGGGTCTGTCAGCAGTACAAATACAAGAACTGACAGCTTACCTATCCAATAAAAACAAACCATCATTTCCATCAGTACCAAGGAGAATAGAAGATCTTTTGCTAGGACCCCTTTCTTGGGTTTGTTACCAATAGAAATACAAGAACCGGACAACTTACCTATCCAATAAAAACCACCAATCATTTCTATCACTGCCAAGGAGAAGAGAAGATCTTTTGTTAGGACCCCTTTCTTGGTCTGTCACCAATAGAAATACCTGAACTGACAGCTTACCTATCCAATAAAAACTACCAATCATTTCTATCACTGCCAAAGAGAAGAGAATATCTTTTGCTAGGAACCCTTTCTTTGGCCTGTCAGCAACACAAATACAAGAACTGACAGCTTACCTATCCAATAAAAACCACCAATCATTTCCATCAGTGCCAAGGAGAAGAGAAGATCTTTTGCTAGGACCCCTTTTTTGGGTCTGTCACCAATAGAAATACAAGAACTGACAGCTTACCTATCCAATAAAAACTACAATCATTTCCATCAGTGCCAAGGAAAAGAGAATATCTTTTGCTAGGACCCCTTTCTTGGGTCTGTCAGCAGCACAAATACAAGAACTGAGAGCTTACCTATCCAATAAAAACAAATCATCATTTCCATCAGTTCCAAGGAGAGGAGAAGATCTTTTGCTAGGACCCCTTTCTTGGGTCTGTCACCAATAGAAATACAAGAACCGGACAGCTTACCTATCCAATAAAAACCACCAATCATTTCCATCAGTGCCAAGGAGAAGAGAAGATCTTTTGTTAGGACCCCTTTCTTTGGCCTGTCAGCAGCACAAATACAAGAACTGACAGCTTACCTATCCAATAAAAACAAACCATCATTTTCATCTTTCCTAAGATATACTGGGCCATTTAGCAACATCGCAAATACAAGATTTGATAGTTGATCTGCCCAATAAAAACAAATCGTAAAACAAGAGAAGATCTTTTATCAACAGCACATTCTATTTATTAAACCAATAGTTAACAATTGAAAACAAAAACATAAATAATGAAATAATTTCCACTATTAATAGGCTATTGTTCACTTGATTTAATTATATATTAAATGAAAAAATGTTTTTATTTAAGAATACTTTGTGTATATAAACATTCTGAATTTTGTAAATATGGGTGTCCATAAATGACATTATCAATAAATAAGAGCAATAACTATTTAAAATTTCCAGGGCATTTTCTAAAATGTCATGAGTAAGTGTCTTTATAAGTAAGGTTATAAAGCCAAAGTAACTAAAACTTATCAACTCTGTAAGGATTTCTTACTGCAGAATCACAATGACACTATATATGCTGTCAGGGGTGGGTGGGAACAAATATTTGTCATACATTGACAAATTTTTAATTTATTGTATTTCCAATTCATGAATTAACAGTTTTCCTATAACTAACTGTACACAGATGCATAATAAGTAAATATACGTAGAGAACAAAATATCTTGATATAATAGAAATAAATCCCATTTTAATGGTTGAAAAAAGTATTTGTACAATACAAAAAAAAAAGAATACTAATTTGTAGAATAGCCATTATTCACTTCTACAGCAACCAACCTCTTGTAGTTCTCAATGATTTGCAAATTTTATTTGGTATTTTGTTCTATTCTTCTTCGGAAATGGTTTTCAGATCAGGGATGCCTGCTGGAACTCTTGATTGGATTTGAATTTTAAAATAACACCATAGATTCTTGATTGGGTTTAAATCTAGAGGTTTACTTGGCCATTTCAAGATATTTACATCATTTCAGCAAGCCATATCTTTGTAGATTTTGCAGTGTGCTTGGGCTCATTATCTTGTTGGAAGATCCACTCAGGAGGAAGTTCAAGATTTTCCATTAAAATCATTAAATTTGCTTCAAAAACATTTTGATATACTGCAGCATTCATTCTACCATCTATTACTGATATATTGCCAGGACCTTTTGCAGAAAAACATCCCTAAACCATGATGCTGCCACCACCAAATTTAACTGTTGGAATTGTGTTCTTTTGTTTGAAGGCATCGCCATCTTTGCTCCATGCATAATTTCTAGAAATTTGCCCAAACAACTTGATTTTGGTTTCGCTTGTCTTTAATACTCTTTCCCAATATGATTTTGTGTTAATGAATTCCTACCTGGCATCTCTGTCTTTTCAATAGCAATGGAGTTTTCCAAGGAGAGTGATTTTAGATTGTGCCTATGAATTTCATTGTTTATTTTCCAGTTAGTGACACAGATTCCTGATGAAAGCAACCTATTCTGCAACTCTTGGCAAGTTACCATGAGATTGTTTAATTTGATGCTTTAATTTTCTCAAACATCTTGAAGAAATCTTCCATTGACTATGTGTTCTTCTTTGGCTTTCAACAGTTTTGAGGTTTTTTGCACCTTGCAATGAATTAATTAATGGTAGTAAATAAAATATTCAGTTTGAAATTTTCCTATAAATTTTACCTTCTTTCCAGAGATTAAAAATCGGTTCATTTTGCAAATTTATCAATTCTTCACCTCTTGTCATGATAACCTTTTTGCATGAACATCAATTACAGAATATTCTGTTTGTATTTTTTAGACAAAAATAATGACTGATTACATTATTGGAACATTCTAGAATATTCCACTTGAATAATCTAGATTATTAAAGCAATTTAAAAGTTTTAAAATCTAAAATTTGCATCGTATGAATAATTTTTTTTCACCTATTAAAATGGATAAATAGGATTTATTTGTATTAAATCAAAATATTTTCCTGCTTTCTATACATATTTAGATATTACGCATCTGTGTACAGCTAATTATATGAAAATTATGTTTATTCATTAGTTGGAAATACAATAAATTAAAAATTTGTACAAATATTTGTCCCCACCCCTAATTATACTTTTTTATCTCCTCCACCCTCCTCCAACTCACTAATGTAAATTTTGAGAAATCCTTTTTTGTATTGGTTCATGTTTATATTCGTTATATGCACAAGTCTTTGGAGAATGGAAATAATCAATTTCTTTTTTAAAAACAGGACCTTCCTCACTTACTGAAATTCTGCTCTGAATCAAAACATAAAATATGTAATAAAACTAAGGCATTATTTAATTAGAAAAGTTTTTAATTGTCTTCATGAATAAGAAATGCAACGATCTCTGTCTTAAGAAAAAAAAAATTGATGAATAATGAATTTTTACAAGAATTTTCATTTTCTAAAAATTTTAATTAGAATAATTTATAAAGTTTTAAATCTTTTAAAATTCCATAACAGATGTATACTGGTTATGTGGTACTGTTATAAAGTAAAATCTAAAATCATAAATGGAGAATGCTTACTACAATACTGTGACCCCCATATTTTAAAATTTTGAATTTTTTGTGTGTATAAATGAAATAAAGTAAATTTAAAGGCAAAGTACCTAAAATTCAATAAATCACTTGATTATGCAGAATATTTTCCTAAATTGGTAAGATTACTGAGTACTTAAAAATTATATAAAAAAAGGTGCTCACACCTTTTGCTTCAATTATGTTTTATGAATAAAGACTCTGTAGAACAACATTAGACCTCTCATTAAGCTGTCAACACATCAAAATAAGTACAACAATTTCTTCATAGGTTAAATCTTCCAACATTTTGGGATACACCAAGACAGAGATTTTTTTGTGGCTTCACACTCAGCTGAGGCCAAAAACAAATCCATAATTTCATTTTCTCCCCCACTAGCTTTGGTATCCTTTAAATTTTGCACTCTTGCCAATGCTGCAGAAAACCTCAGCCATTTTTTAATATATTCAGGTTCCTCCATCGTGTTTAAGTCACCGATCAAATTGTTATGATCGATATTCTGACAGATGTAGTTTCATCAAGATTACACTCTCATAGGTATATCAATACTGCCTTTTCTACAGTACCTCATTTACATCTCTCTACTAGGTGTTTATGATTTAACTGCACTATTTGTCAGTGATATGAAACATTTGTTAATCTATATGTTATTCTATTTTTAAATCTCTATAGAAATCTATTTGCAGATCTATTGTGTACTATAAATCCGTCAATGATACTTACTTTGAATTGTTGTTTTCCGATAACCAAACAAAGGATATGAAAACTAAAACTGGTGACGACATCTGTTTTCCCAAGAATTGCCAGGTACATCAGATAGTACTGGAGCAAAATGGTGGATCAAGTAATATGAGAAAAAAAATCAGCCAGATTGGTAGCAGTTGGGTTTCACCCTGTGTGACGATACCCAAGTCCAATGGAGATTTAAGAATTTATGGCATTATAGGGTGGGTGTGAATTTATCAGATCTATTTGAATACATTTCCATTGCCGAACATTGAAACAGCGTATCATGTATTTTTCTGGTATGAAATCCTTTGTTAAACTTGACCTTAACTCAGCATATAATCAGATTAAAATTGATAGCAAGTTTCATGAAGTCACCACAATAAATACCCCTATTAGCTTAATAAGATAGGATCATCTGCCATTTGAAGTAAAAAATATAACTGTATATCAGGATGACATTGGCACTGATGTGCATATAGTAAAGAAGAGCTTAAAAGTAAAGTGGAATAAGTTTTGAAAAAATTAAAAAAGCACAGGTATGACAATTAGTCAAAAGAAAAACGTGTTATGAACGAGGGTGTGGTTGCAGTCTCATAACTATCAACTGAAATGCCTTGAATGAGTTTTGATTCACGGTCCGTGAATGAATATATGTGTGTGTGCGGCACATGGAGAAACGGGTGATGCGATAAGAAAAGAGTAATTTGCTACTCACGGTTGGCTTGAAATTGCCTTTTATTCACTGGAGAACATTACAACATTTATTTAGGTATGTACAAATCACGGTCCCAAGTTACTGGGTTGTGTGTCACAACCATTGGGACAGGAGAATATATAGTGTCCTTATTGTCTGGTAGCCAATCTGCTCCCTTTTTGCATGTCCCACCTCTCAAAGTAGCGTTGATCACGTGACTCACGTGGTTTGGACAGGGGCAAAAGGGAGGTATTCTGTTTGAAACAGGAAAGAGTTATTTCCCTTGGAATATATATTTTTTTTATCTGTCCTAACATCTCCCCTTTAAAATTGTCGCTTGTACGACTTCAGGTGAGGATCAACCTGCAAGTGCTGTGCCAGACGGTGGGTGCAAACTGACTTCCAGATGTTCAAATCCTGTGTTTCAGCTTCGGTGTTCTGGAAAGTTGCTGGAGTTTGCTGTGGCAAGTCAAAGGTGTCCAACAAGATGTTAAAAGGAATGGTAGGGTCTTGTTGTATTCCTGCTGGAAGATGTGATCGTCTCAGTTGGTTGGAATGTCGAACCCAAATGGAATTTTAGACATTTACATTGTAAGTGACATTGCCAGTTTGGCGTACAATATGTCCTTGGGTCCATATTTCTGTGTTGTTCTGGTAGTCTCTTGCCAAGACTTGTTGACTGGGAAGGAATTTTCTTTGAATAGAACCATGGTGGTGATTGTACTGCCGTTCCATTTTTGTGTTTCTCCTGATGGAGTTATGTGATTTTGGATGTAAGACATCAATGTGTAATCGGATTTTTCGATTCATCAAGGATTCGGCAGGTGAGCTACCATTTGGCGTGTAAGGGTTTGGTGTTGCCCTCTAGCTTGTCAAAAAGGTTTCCAGTATTTCTGATGTTGTCCCCTCTCCTCTGAGTTTTAAGAGGGCTCTCTTGAAGGTATCCACAAGGCGTTCAACCTGACCATTTGACTGTGGATGAAATGGTGGTGTACGAATGTGGTTGATACCATTTTGCTGGCAGAAGGTGGAAAATTTGACTGAAGCAAACACGGTGCCATTGTCAGAGACCAAGGTCTCAGGAATGCCAAATCTACTAAAAATTTTCTGAAGTTTGGAAATTGTTTCTTCAGAAGTGATGCGGGACATTGGAAAAATCTCAGGCCATTTGCTGTAGGAATCTACAAAAACGAGAAAGGATTTTCCATTGGTGGGTCCTGCAAAATCTATGTGGATGCGTGACCAGGGGGAATCTGGAATAGGCCATGAAGAAAGAATAGATTTCCGAGGAGATTTAGCTGCTAGCTGGCATTTGGTGCAAGTGCATGCAAGGTCTTCTAGCTGCTTATCCATATTTGGCCAGTAGACATAACCACATGCTAAAGCCTTCATACGACTGACGCCTTGATGACCAAAATGAAATTGTTTGATAATCCTGTTTTGCAAGGATGAAGGAACGATAACCCATTTGGCAAAAATAAACCCCATCAACCTCAGATAAGGAAGATTTCCATTTGAAGAATGGTAGTAACTGTTTATTCGGGGATGCTGTTGGCCACTTGGTACGGTGGTAGCGGATGACTTCCTGTAGTAGAGGGTCAGAAGCTGTGGCTTCCTTAATCATGTGGGAAGTAACTGGCAGTTCCCTTACTGTAGCTGTGAGCATTGAAGAGATTTCTGGCTCCAAGGATATTGCTGCAACAATTGAATCTTCGGGTTGTTTTTGGTGCATATTAACGAGTCTCGATAGGGCATCTGCATGTCCAATCGAATTGGTTGAAAGGTACTTGATCGAGAAATTGTAATCCAAAAGTGTGGTAGCCCATCGTTGTAACCGATTGGCAGTATACACTGGAATACCTTTCTTGGACCCAAAAATGCTTATCAGAGGTTTATGGTTTGTGACCAAAGTGAAATGATGTCCATAAATCATCTTGTGGAATTTCTTTATGGCATATATTATTGCCAAAGCTTCTTTCTCGATTTGGCCATAGTTCCTTTCTGCAGGTGTCAATGATCTAGATGCATGAGGAATAGCTTTCTGACTGCCATCAGGAAAGATGTGTGACATCACGACTCCAACGCCATAGTCAGAAGCATCAGAAACTACAACAATGTCCAAAGATGGGTTATAATGTGTCAGAAGAAAATCTGAAGAAAGTGAAGCGTTAATTCTGGCAAAAGCAGCTTTGCATTGTGGTGACCAGTTCCATGTAATCTCTTTTTTTAGAAGGTGGTTCAGAGGAGACCGGATCCAATGTAACTCTGGCAAAAATGAACTGTAATGGCTTACTAACCCCAGAAAAGAATGTAGGGTTTTGATGTTTGTTGGAGCTGGCATGTTTTTGATGGCTGAAATGTTCTCAGTGTCCGGTCGTCGACCTGTTTTGTCAAAAATAAATCCAAGATATTTTATCGACATCCAGTAAAATTGACATTTTTCCGCCCGTACACGAAAAGCATATTGTTGAATACGTTCGAATACAGTGATTAGCCGTTGTAAGAGTTTGTCCTGGGATGTGCCTGCGACGATGATGTCGTCGATAAATGCTGTGGCTCCGGTTATACCTGTGAGCATGGCGTCCATAGTCTGCTGGAATATAGCTGGTGCTGTTTTGACTCCAAATGGGAGACGGTTACATCTAAATAACCCTTTGTGAGTGTTGATTGTAAGGAGCTCTTTGGAGTCCTCATCAACTTTCATTTGCAGAAATGCATCTGAAAAATCAATTTTTGCAAAACAGATTCCACCATTTAACTTGGCAAAAAGGTCTTCAGATATTGGCAGGGGATATTGGTGTGTATCTAGCGCATTATTTAATCCTGTGGCGTAATCAGCACAGATGCGGACTTTACCATTTGTTTTCCTCACCATAACAATAGGAGCCGCCCATGTGGAGTAGTATGTTGGCTCGATTACTCCCGCTTCTTGAAGGCGATTCAGTTCCTTTTCGACTATGTTCAGAGCTGCATAAGAGACAGGGTGTTTGGGCCTAAATATTGGCTTGTTATCTGCTTTCAACTTGAGCGTGGCTTGAATTTTCGTGCAACACCCAAGATCCTCTCAAAAAACATCACTAAACTTAGACTTAAGCGTCTGACTAAAATATCTTTCAACGTCTTGAACTGACTTGAGAGAAAATGTGTTGAAAACAGATTTCAATGGAACAGTGAAGAGATCAAGTTCTTCAATCCAGTCTAAACCAATCAGCTTTAGATCTGTATCTGTCACATAGCATGTTCCAGTGAATTGTTTGTCTTGGAAAGACAGAACAATTTAGTTCACCAGTGAGTCGAATGTCATTTCCAGATGCACTCTGGGCAATGTGTTTTGTTTTTAGCAGATCAGGTTTGCCAATCTTTGTCCACGTGTTCCGTGAGATATGGGTGATATCAGATGCTGTGTCAAATTGAAAACAAACTGGGAGATCATTTAAACCAACACTGATGTATTTCCTGCGGGATTTGAAGTCAATTTTGAAACAAGCGGACACTGAATTTGATTTTCTCCACTGATTCATTTTTTTTATGAGTTCCGTGAGCAAACTTACTAGGAGTTTGATGATCAGCAGATTTGGCCTTTGGAGAGTGACAAAACTTTTCTTTATGGCCACGTTTATAGCACACCTGGCACTTGTGTTTTTTGAATGGACAAAAGCGTGCATAGTGCCAGTCACCGCAAGACCAGCATGCAGACTGTGGAATTTCTTTTCTTTAGATTTGTCATGTGACTAACTTGAGAAGGCTGGGAAGGTAAGGTGGATTGTTGTTGAACCAACATGGTATCTTCTCTTAAATTTAACAACCTGTTGCATTCTGTTGTCAAATCCTGGACTGTTACTTTTGTGTCTGTTTCAAGCTTCACAAGTAGTCAAGAATGCATTTCTGAATCGTGGGGTGATTGTAGACCTGCTATGAATATTAAACATTTAAACTGGTCTTCTGTGAGCATCTGAAGATGAAACCTCTCACACTCGCAATTCACACATCTGGCATAGGTGACAAAATCATCTGACTGGTTTTTGGCTAGTTTGAAACAGTTGTAATGGACATTGAACAGAGATTGTTGTTCTCCGAAAATGTCTATTAAAATTGTAATAGTCTTGGTGAGGGTCAAATCGGAAGGTCGTTTGGGCAAAATAAAATTCACAAACCTTTCATTTTCTTTTGTACCTAATTTTTTAAGAAAATTAAATTCAGCTGTTGCAAGAATTCAATATCTGAAAATGATGATGAGGAGAAATTACCTGAAATAAACAGTTATATTCTAATGATATGATAAGGAGGAGAAATCACCAGAAATAAACAGTTATATTCTAATGATATGACTACAAATGTTTTTTATAGTTACTGGAAAAATGACAAAACAATTCTTCTCTTCATCATTCAATAAATCAAAAGAAATTAGCCATGAGCATATCCTTGAATGGTTTTGCAAAATAATGATCATCTTCTTGATGTGGACTTGTGGAGTTGACTCTTGATACAATATTGAAAAATTAGAAAGAATGCTTGTCTGGAGTGCTTCAAATTTCCTGTTGAATAATTTTTGTTCAAGGGAAAATAATATTACTAGAAACAAATTAACCTCCCAAAAAACTTCAAATATTCAGATGAATTTCCTATATTCCTATGTAACATCTTTTTTTCTGCAATTATTTAAAATTTGTATTTTATTTTCTTACACAACAAAAAATGTCAATATTGTAAATCTACTTACTACAAGATAATTAAAAAAAATAAAACATGCAAATTAAAATTTTTACTGTCTTTAAATACGAGTATGAATAAACATTTTTTCCAATCATCGTCTTTGTTTGGAAATTCATGGTGAAAAGTGTCTTTCCATCGCGAAAACATGAATCAAATGTGTAGCCGTTTTCGGCGTCATATGAAAATTCTGAAATTGGGTTCAAGAGATCGACACTAGATGAATTACCGGTGTCTTGAAACTGACATTTTTGAGTGTCGTTATTAAATTCAGTTGAGCTCTTTCAAATTGTTCTTGCTGTTCTGACAAAATTTGTTTCAGAACTTCTGCAGAAATAGACATTTTTTTTTTTTTTTGTAGTTCTGAGTTTTGGCTGTTCAAAATCAAAATAAATCGTTAATAATTAATTTTTTTTTTTTGAAATCCAAATCCTCGTTGGCAGTTGTTATGAATGCGGGTGTGGTTGCAGTCTCATAACTATTGAATGAAATGCCTTGAATAAGTTTTGATTCACGGCCCGAGGATGAATATGTGTGTGTGTGTGTGTGTGTGTGCGCAGCACATGGAGAAATGGGTGATGCGATAAGAAAAGAGTAATTTGCTACTCACGGTTGGCTTGAAATTACCATTTATCACAGGAGAACATTACAACATATATTTAGGTATGTACAAATCACGGTCCCAAGTTACTGGGTTGTGTGTCACAACCATTGGGACAGGAGAATATATAGTGTCCTTATTGTCTGGTAGCCATGTTCCAATCTGCTCCCTTTTTGCACGTCCCACCTCACAAAGTTGCGCTGATCACGTGACTCACGTGGTTTGGACAGGGGCAAAAGGGAGGTACTCTGTTTGAAACAGGAAAGAGTTATTTCCCTTGGAATATTTTTTTTTTATCCGTCCTAATAAAACATATGTTTAATTTTCATATCTAGGATATTAAATATCCAAAGATTGTATATTGCCAGATGACAAACTGATATGGTATCAGATATAACTGCACAGAGGAATAGAAAAGAATCTTTTTTTGGATTAACCAATTTCTATAGCAGATAGTTGCCAAGATATAGTGACCTTGTGGAACCATTTAATAAAATAAGAAAGAAGAATATACAGAGTCTCAATGGACAAAAAGACATGAGGTTGCTTTTGAACAATTAAAAAACGCCCTTATAAAAAAATCAGTTGTAAAAAATTTTGAATCAACGAAAGAATTGACATTAACTACTGATGCCCGTCACTGTGTTATAGTTGAAATATTGTTGCAGGAGGATCACCCAGTAATGTACTTATCCAGAAAACTAACATCAGTGGAGGTTAATTAATTGAATATTGCAAAGTAGGCATTGGCAATTGTGTGAAGAATGGCAAGAGCTAGAAATTTTTTGCTGGGAAGGAAATTTCTATTAGAAACATTAGAGAATTTTAGTAAATGCTAAGAAATTGTTCCTGTTATATAATACATAGCAGGTGATTGCCGTTATGCAGTTTTTAAGAAAATTAAATTCAACTGTTGCAAGAATTCAATATCTGGAAATGACGATGAGAAATTACCTGAAATAAACAGTTATATTCTAATGATATGATAAGGACGATAAATCACCTGAAATAAACAGTTATATTCTAATGATATGATAAGGACGATAAATCACCTGAAATAAACAGTTATATTCTAATGATATGACTACAAATGTTTTTCTCTATTATTTTATAGTTACTGGAAAAATGACAAAACAATTCTTCTCTTCATCATTCAATAAATCAAAAGAAATTAGCCATGAGCATATCCTTGAATGGTTTTGCAAAATAATGATCATCTTCTTGATGTGGACTTGTGGAGTTGACTCTTGATACAATATTGAAAAATTAGAAAGAATGCTTGTCTGGAATGCTTCAAATTTCCTGTTGAATAATTTTTGTTCAAGGGAAAATAATATTACTAGAAACAAATTAACCCCCCAAAAAACTTCAAATATTCAGATGAATTTCCCATATTCCTATGTAACATCTTTTTTCTGCAATTACTTAAAATTTGTATTTTATTTTCTTACACAACAAAAAATGTCAATATTGTAAATCTACTTACTACAAGATAATTAAAAAAAAAAAAAACATGCAAATTAAAATTTTTACAGTCTTTAAATTACATCACTTTAGAAAATAAAGCTTATTCTCAAGCAAGGATGGCCATAAGTAGCACATTGGATCCTTACAAGTAGTGCATTGCATCCTTTTGATGAAAAGAAACTAAGCCACTTCTACTCATTCATTTCAGTGATTTTATATTTATTGCATGTCCTTTCAAAACTCCTGGATATGCCCCTGGTCATAAGCATATATTTTTCAAATAAATAGATTTATTATAACTTTAAAATATGTCCATATTACAACACGTGACAGAGAGGAAATGAAAAAAAAAGATGTTATAATGAAACTCTCAGAGCTTATTCAGAAAAGAATGAAGTTATTTTTAATCATTTCAGTTTTTATAAAATGCTAAAATTTCTTTTTTTTTTTTAAAGCCATTCTATCCAACTTCTTTAATTATGAAATTACAACAAATTCTTTTCTGTATTGCATAATGTTTAAAAATGTTATAATTCCTTGTAGCATTTAAATCATCATGTTTTCTTTCAATTATTATTGTATAAATGTTTTAGTTTTATTATAAAACTGAGTTATTTATAATAATAAAATAGGTATGTCCCAGGTAACGCTAAAAAAGTGGTATACCCTAGAGAAAAAGGTCCCCAAATTGATAAAAAAAAGTTTAACGTGTAAAATGTTTATGTTAAAATTAAAGAGGGAAGACCAAAGTATTTTTTTAATATTTTTTCAGATTTTTTAATCCTTCCTATAAATTTAAAAAATTTTATTTAAAAAACTAGTTTTTCTTGAATAAAAAAATTTAGTAAATTCGATTTATCGGCCATTTCTGCCCGTGTTTGTAAACAAAAAAAAATCAAAATTAGTTCAAAAATCAATTAAAATTCAGTTACACCTTCTTTTTTTTTGTTATCTTAGGAAATTTAGAATGATTAAAGTATACTTAATGTAATTTGAAAGAAACATTACTTACTTTTTTAGCAGAAATTTTTTTAATAGAGATATTTCCAACCGTAGTGCTTGCTTAGGTGCGTGATTGAAGGGTGTTAATTGATGGGCGTCAATATATTGACAACTTACAAGTCTTACATCAAGGGAATTTATTGTACGGTCGCGCAGAAGTGATGTAATTCATTCTAATTTTAAGTGAACCTGGTTAGTAAATTTAAAAAAAAAAATTACTTTCAATTTTTTTTTTTTTTTTTAACCTTACGTTTGAAGAAAAAATTCTGCACTGAAAATAACATTTAAATTGTGAAAAAAAATCAAATTTTACAAGTAAAAATAAAACAGTAACAACATTTTTTTAAAATGAGTTATACATATTTTAATTTAAAATTAATATTGAAATGCTATGCAATCGATTTCAAATTTTGCTTTGTTGTTAACTGAATGAATGTAAAGTAATTTCTGAAGTAAAAAGAACTTGCTTCTATCTAGGGAAACAACTCTACCTTATGTGACGTTATTTCAAAGCTGCGCATCCACACTTTCGTTGGAGACTATTTTAAATACAATTTTAGAATATTAAAAAATTATTTTAAAAATATCAACGGTTGTCAGATTTTAATAAGCTTTCAAATTTATGATCTATAAGAAGTAGAGAACATATGTCATTTCCATAAAGCTTCATAAAGAAACTTAATTTTAAAATATATAACATTTTGTCATATAGTGTATTTAAAATAGAAAAAAAAAGAAAAAATTATTGTAAAAATTCATTTTTCATGAAAATTTTTTTTTTTTTCAGATAAGAATTTACCTTATGTTATTCAGGAAAGTCATAAAAAGTTTTTTAAATTAAATATTGTCTTAGTTTTATTGGGTTTTGTATTTTTACAATTGAGGTAAAAGTTTGGACAATTTTGCACATTTTTTTACCAAAAAATATCGATGATTTATTAGGTTGGTGCAAAAATAATGACGTAATAATGCCGTTTTTTGACGTTAAAAAATACGTCAAAAAACGATATTATTACGTCATTATTTTTGCACTAATCTAATAGAATCTTCAGAGTCTTGTGCATAATTGAAAAAAAAAATTCAGGCTTTGAAAATAAATTTTTGAAGTTTTCATAAAATTAAATTCGAGGGGTGTAACAAACATAAAAAAAATATTTATACCATGACTTTCAAAAAGACAGACATTTCTAAAATAATTTCATTCATTTGTGAATAAGTTTTGAAAGTTTCATTATCCAACAAGTACTTGATTTTTGCAAGATTTTCCAAATCAATGTGTTTTTTTCAACTGAAAACAGTGAAAAACAATTAATGTTAATATTACCTAATTTTTGACCCCCCCCCCCAAAAAAAAAAACAAAAAAAAAAAAAACAAGATTTTCAACCTAAATTTAAAATATGCTGCAAATGAAAAAAAAATTTTTTTAAAATACCTTGCTCTTCCCTCTTCAATTTTTTTTAACATAAACATTTACACGTTACAATTTTTTTTTTTATCAATTTGGGGACCTTTTTTCTCCAGGATACCACTTTTTTAGCGTTCGTTACCAGGGACAAGCCTATTTTGATTTTATTAAAAATTTCAATATTAATAAAATCAAAAAAATAATCCATTATTTTAATTTAAAAAAAAATAATGGACTATTTTTTTGATTAATAATGAATTATTACTTAAAACTTCATTAGAATAATTATAGTGATTTAAATTTTTTTAAAATTCTGTATTAAGAAATGACGATGAACATAATTTACACTGTTTTTTTACAGGTAATATGAAATAGAAATATTAACAACAATTAGAGTCTCTACAATATTCAATCAATATTCATGTTCTCTGGAGATGTATGACAATTGAAATATGCAACACTTAATTATCTTCGTATTATAAAAAAAAATCCAAGTCAGAAAAAATTATATCAAAACACGCCTCTAAAATTAAAAAAAGTTTTAATAATATTTTCAGAGACACGAAATTTCATTGACTTTTTCAGTGTCAATGACAGCGAGGAAAGGAAAACAAAACTCAATGAACTTTCAGAACTTAAATCTTGTTTACATTTAAATTATTATTGTTTAAAACATATCTTAATTTTAATGGACATTATTAAATGACGATAAAAAATGTCAATGTTTTAAAATTGCTTTAAAAAGCTTATATATATATATATATATATATATATATATATATATATATATATATATATATAAAGTTAATTTTTCTTTTAATTTACATTACCTTCCGGCTTTTCAGGTCGAATCTAAACATTTTCATAAAAACAAACAGGATTGAGTTGCTGGACTTGATATTTTTTTCTCAAGATCGAAAATATTTGGGAATCAATAAAACTTCCTATTTTTAAAGAAATTGCTATTAAAATTTTTATTTTTTTTTATTTTACTAATCTACGATTTTTTTAATATGTGTATGACTCACTGTACAAAGAAGCGGAATTAGGATTTACGCGATTATCTCCCTTGACGCACTCTTTTGTCTCCAATTTCGTGGTTGTGAATCATTGAAACATTTTTCTTCTCAAGCGAATGATATTGTACAACGGTAAGTTTAAATATTTATTTTAATATACTTAGAAACAGTTAATTTCGGACGTGCTAGGAACGATTAAAAATACTTTGATCTCTCCTCTTAATAATAACATGAACATTTAGACGATAAAATTTTGTCTGGGTCAAGTTTGGCGTCTTTTTCATCATGCTCTTTTTTAGCGATCTCATGCAGGTACCTTAGAATGGCATGAAGCAAGCAAGTAAGAAAATGAAAGAAATGAATTAAACTCCAAAATATAATTTAACTAGTTTTTGATTAAAAATGTTGGTAAATGTACTTTGTAACATCCGAGCGCTAATAACCCATCAAATTTTTCCAAAATAGTCATAATTCCGTGCAAATGCATACGCTTAACTCAAATCAACAATTAGATATTGAAGAAACCTACCTTTTTGGATGTTAACAACCAGAAATAATTGGACTTCTTCTCGTTCTTCTTGTCATCCCTTACCAGCTTATTGAGAGACATTCGCTGCTGAACCATTTTGCGCACTTATACAATTTTGGCCTATTTACCCCCTTAACGAAATTAATACGCGGTCTTTTCTTTTTAATTTAAAGTTAACTTTTAACTTTCAAATGTATGAAAATAAGTGATAAGTGTAGTTTTTACTTAATCTTTTATGAAAGATAACTTTCAAATATATGAAAATATCGATGAAAATACTTATAAATTATAAATAACAAAAAGAACAAAATACGTAGTACAGTAAAGCATTTTTTTTTAATATTATACATTGAAAATAAAATAATAATTAAATCAATTGTAAGAGGAAGTTAAGTTTCATATCAATGGAAAAAATGACATTGACAATTTAAAAACAAATGCAATAATATAGATGTCTATAATGAAGTAGGTCCTGGATACAGTCTGCTCGCCTCTCTCAGGAAAATGTGAAGGCACTGACTATGTTTAGGGACTGCTTTTAAGAATAAAAAATGAGTAATGTATTGTTTTAAATACGAAGTTCTGTGTCCTGGTCTTTTAATTATATCCTTAGTCGTCCTCCATAGTCATTCAACCGTCTGCGTGTGGATAGTTTGATCTGTTGGATCTACAAAATGTTCAGAATGGTTGATTTGTTTGTGCGTGTACCCATGTTCCGTTATCCGCACATACGCCGACCAACAATCACTCTAAATGATTGATCCTGGTCGGATGTGTTGCATAATCAAGGGAACGAGGGCATGGGCATCCCTGGCTTCTCTTTCCCCACAATCAGACGTAAGTGGTACCATGAAGGTCTTCTTCGAGACTCTTTCGATCCCGCCAAATAGCCAGACCGTTTTCATTAGACGTCCCCGGTTATATTTTCTCCTTGCGATAACTGTTTTGTCGATTTCTACCTCGACACCGGGTCCACCCAACTTCTCCTGCACATTTTCCAGCCAAAACTGGCACACCTCACTGCAGAAGGAGTGCCAATTCACTGAAGTGACTTTTGTAATTTCCAAGTTTTTGTACATTATCATGTGGCACCAGCTAAGATCAAGGAAATGTGTTACAAAAAGTAGCACTTTCCACGCAGGCAAGCGTGACTTCTCCCAAAAGTGTATTTTTTCTATCACTAACACTGAAGCCACATTCTGTTTTCCGCCTGTTAGGATGATTCGAACTGCTAGGAC
This sequence comes from Acanthosepion lycidas, assembly GCA_963932145.1. NCBI lineage: Eukaryota > Metazoa > Mollusca > Cephalopoda > Sepiida > Sepiidae > Acanthosepion > Acanthosepion lycidas. The sequence goes on along the minus strand of OZ010575.1, from coordinate 123,358,207 downwards.
CGGAGACAGGTTTTCTGCAATGCCATACTTTCTGGTTGGCACGCAACGAGCAAGGTGAATGGCATCGAGGGCATTCCACGGAGGATGGTAATATTCGTGTAGTCGAAGAAATTCTACTGAAGCCTCTTCATTCATTCGAAAGCATTGAATTGCTTCATACATGTTGATCGAACAATTTGTGCAATTCAACATTTCTGCGGTAGCGTGTAGTGTAGATGAGGATGTGGATAGTATTCGGAAGAGCAAATAGACTGGCGACAACCCTGCTGACAGATATCCGTATCATGACTGGGGACCACAAATTGCGACTTTTTATACACGCAAATAACTCTTAGTTTTTTCACTTGTTTCAAGGAAATGGAGTTAGGGACAGAATGACTAATTATCTTCGGGGTTCTCTCACTAACCCCAAAAAGATTACGGCAAAGTTTCACTCTCCCTAACCCCAAAGATAATTAGTCATTCTGTCCCTAACCCTATTTCCTCGGGTAAAGTAAATTATCGCGTAGTCTTGTGAAACTTTGCATTGATCTTTTCTGTAGCTTGGTAGCCACTGAATTAAATGGCTTCAGTGTTAGTGATAGGAAAAATACACTTTTGGAGAAGTCACGCTTGCCTGCGTGGAAAGGGCTACTTTTTGTAACACATTTTCTTGATCTTAGCTGGTGCCACAGGATAATGTACAAAAACTTTGACATTACGAAAGTCACTTCAGTGAATTGGCGCTCCTTCTGCAGTGAGGTGTGCCAGTTTTGGCTGGAAAATGTGCAGGAGAAGTTGGGTGGACCCGGTGTCAACGTAGAAATCGACGAAACAGTTATCGCAAGGTGAAAATATAAGAGTCTCAAAGAAGACCTTCATGGTACCACTTACGTCTGATTGTGGGGAAAGAGAAGCCAGGGATGCCCATGCCCTCGTTCCCTTGATTATGCAACAAATCCGACCAGGATCAATCATTTACAGTGATTGTTGGTCGGCGTATGTGCGGATAACGGAACATGGGTACACGCACAAACAAATCAACCATTCTGAACATTTTGTAGATCCAACAGATCAAACTATCCACACGCAGACGGTTGAATGACTATGGAGGACGACTAAGGATATAATTAAAAGACCAGGACACAGAACTTCGTATTTAAAACAATACATTGCTCATTTTTTATTCTTAAAAGCAGTCCCTAAACATAGTCAGTGCCTTCACATTTTCCTGAGAGAGGCGAGCAGACTGTATCCAGGACCTACTTCATTATAGACATCTATATTATTGCATTTGTTTTTAAATTGTCAATGTCATTTTTTCCATTGATATGAAACTTAACTTCCTCTTACAATTGATTTAATTATTGTTTTATTTTCAATGTATAATATTAAAAAAAAATGCTTTACTGTACTACGTATTTTGTTCTTTTTGTTATTTATAATTTATAAGTATTTTCATCGATATTTTCATATATTTGAAAGTTAACTTTCTTCTTAAAAAATTAAGTAAAAACTACACTTATCACTTATTTTCATACATTTGAAAGTTAAAAGTTAACTTTAAATTAAAAAGAAAAGATCGCGTATTAATTTCATTAAGGGGGTAAATAGGCCAAAATTGTATAAGTGCGCGAAATGGTTCAGCAGCGAATGTCTCTCAATAAGCCGGTAAGGGATGACAAGAAGAACGAGAAGAAGTCCAATTATTTCTGGTCGTTAACATCCAAAAAGGTAAGTTTCTTCAATATCTAATTGTTGATTTGAGTTAAGCATGTACATTTGCACGGCATTAAGACTATTTTGGAAAAATATGAAGGGTTATTAGCGCTCGGGTGTTACAATATACATTTACCAAAATGTTTAGAATGGAAATTAATGTCATATAAAAATAAAATTAATTCTAATTTTCATAATTTTTTTTTATCTTTTGGTTACATTGTCAAAATAATTTATTTTTAAAGAAATTCAATTTCTAAATTATAGTCCATTTAATCTTCCACATTTTCTAACCTTTTCACTCATTCAATGAGATGGCATAAAAAGTGAGTCCTTTGGAAATGACAATATAAAACATTATTATTGTCATGAACCTGTGACCTTGATGAAACAACATGGGTTACGGTGCATAGCTCCAAGGTACCTCCACTATTTTCAGTATTTTCGATAACTAATGTTTAGAATGAATTTTAAAAATGAAAAGAAGCATTCTTGAAGATTTCATTTTAACTTTAATTGAAAGCTAAATGATTAAATTTATTATATCCAGTCAGTAAAATATTCTGGTGTAACTCAAATAGAAAGTATGTAGATTGCAATGTCTAATATTTTCTCGATTTCTTAGAATTTTCTTAAAAGCAGACATTTTTTAATTCTAAGAAATTTGTAAACAAAAGTATCGATTTTAAGAATCTTCTAAAAATAAAATATATATTTATGACACCTTATTTTAATAAAATTAGAAAATTTAAAGTTACCTTTTGTCTCACATATCGCTAAAAAAAAAGTGGTATACCCTGGTGAAAAAAATCCCGAAATTGATAAAAGAATTTTTAACGAGTAAATGTTTATGTTAGTATTAAAGAGGAAAGACGAAAGTATTTTCTGAATATTTTTTTCAGATTCTTTAATCCTTCCTATAATTTTAAAAATTTTATTTAAAAATGTTGTTTTTTCTTGATTCAAAAAAATTTTGTAAATTCGGCCTTATCGGCCAACTTTGTAAACAAAATCAAAATTAGTTTTAAAATCCTGTAAAATTCAGTTACACCTTTTTCTTTTGTTATTTTAGGAAAATTAGAAAATTTAAAGTATACTTAATGTAATTTGAAAGAAATATTACTTACTTTTTTATCAGAAAATTTTTTAAGAGAGACATTTCCAACTGTGGTGCTTGCTTTTGAGCGTGTTTGAGAGGTGTTAACTGATGTACGTCTATATATCGACAACTTACATCAGAGGAATTTATCGGACGGTAGGGCAGAAGTAATATATTTCGTTATAGTTTTAAGTGAACTTGGTTAGTGTATAAAATACACTTCCAATTTTTTTTTTACCTTACGTTTGCAGTTTGAGGGAGAGGGATATTAACCATTTTTATTTTTGGAAAATCAGAAAGCCTAAATCATAATCAAACTATATATCAGGCATTAAGATTGAGTTTGAAAGGAAACAACTTTCCTAGGGGGTCAAAATGCAACAAAGTTCATTGGTAATTTCAATTTAATGCCCGCCCAGGTTAAAAAAAAATTAACACCTTGCCACGGAAATCTTTAGTAAAAGGCAAAAGTTTTATTTGCAATTCCTAACCACCAGAAACCAGGAGTGTCATTTTTTTCTCAAAAAAAATAGCAGTGATAAGGAAAAATTAAGCCAAATTGACTTTCATATATTTGTGACAGAGAGATAGAGAGACCCCAACCCCCACCACGAGGTGGATTTAGTAATGAACAGTGCTAAAGAATTAGGATGAAGGTGCTAATTACTTGGGTAGAAGGGATTCTGGAGTAATTCCAGAAATAAGTTTATTTTTTTTCTCTTGTTTTTTTTTCTCTTAATAATTGTTTCTGGGGTTGAGTTATTAGTTAATTACATGTAATAATTCCAAAGTGATTAAGAGACGGATTCGTTAAAGTAAAGTTTGGGATAAATGGCAAATTGGATTTTTGGGTGGTCTGAATAGCGGAATTCAACCAGATGGGATACGTGGTTTTGGCAAAATTTAAGTATACGTTGTCTGCGGAAGATCCAGCAGGAGGTCCGAATCCGATTTTAGTACCTCTTGAAAACTGGTTGCCTGCGGAGATCCGGAGATTAAGCGGAAACACATGGTGGTCCAGGCGATTTGCATATTAAAATTCGGTGGCGGTGCCTAAAGATGGTTTAGCTCCACCTCTCTCAAACTGTTGGTTATGGATAACGGTTCAGAAAATGTGAATCAGATTATGAGGGAGACATTGGGAGAACTAAATATTCAACCCATAACCACCTCCCCATACCATCCCCAGAGTAACGCTAAGGTGGAGAGATTCCATAAGACTCTTGCTAAATTAGCAGAACATAATAGGGAGAATTGGGATCTGTTTTTAACCCAGGCCTTAGCAACTGTGAGATTCTCGGTGAACGAAACGACCAAGTTTTCCCCTTACTATTTGGTATATGGCTGAGACGTGGTCTTACCCATAGACAATCTATTAAGGCCTAGGAGGAAATACTTAAGGGAGGACCATCATAGGATAATTTTAGAGCAGCAGCACAAAATCTTTACACAGGTGAGAAGAATTCGAAAAGCCCAGAAAAAGCGAAATGATAGGATAAATAAGAATAGAGAAGAGGTTTCCTTCCAAATAGGTGACTCGGTATATTATAAAATACACCTGAGAGACGGTAAACTGGACCAGAGGTGGAGCCCCTACTAGAATAGTAGAACAGACAGGCCCAGTGTCCTTTGTGACATGGGATCAACTGACTGGGAAAGTGAACAGAGTACACGCGAATGACATAGTCAGCTGAGATAGAAGACTGGGAAGTGGGCAGCATAAAGACAAAACAGAAGAAACTGAGGAGGACCACACTGGTGGAGCCAGAACCACTAGGAAGTGATAATGAAGCTAGCGAGGAGGTCGGAATTAGTCCCATTACTCTTCAAAGGCTGAGGGAGATAACTCGATCCCCGGTTGGACAACCCGAGGAAAAGAATATTAAACCTAGTAATAGCGGAGAAGAAGACAGATCGAGCAATTGGGATCCTAACGACGAGATTCCATTAGCTCAATTACGTAATCAATGGTAGTCCGAACAGGCGCCTGATAATGAGAAAGAGCTGCCAACGAAGCGATGGTTGCAAGGAGCAGCGCCTTTCGAGTCGGATGATTGAATAGAAAATCTGTGCAGAGGTTGTGTTGAACGAGTGACAGTCTGGGGTCGATTGTGCAGTTGTCGTCGGCGTTACGCAGGCCTTGTAGAAGAGCCCCTGCATGGACTTGGTGGTGGTGGATGTGTCACTCCACAATGTAGCCGTCTGATGAAAAAAAAATATGAAGAAATAAATAATTATGTAAGACTATTCTCTTCGTCTCTTTTAGACATGGACGAGAGAAGGCCCTGGGCGTTGGTGATACTGATTTTGGCTGCTAATGCCTGGAAGCGCAGTGAAAATACAGTGTTTAGACGAGCAAGGTGATCCTAACTAGATCAAAGTGGTTAATCACATTAGTGATAGATTTACAGCCGTATGAATTGCTACTAGCCCAGTTAAGGGTCGAGGTAGATAAGTTAGAGACAGCCAGGACACAAGTCGTCGGAGAGTATTCACAAGGTCTAAACTACCACCGGGTGTTGTACTCCTTAGCACAGGAGTCCCTAATACTTGAGAGGCAATGGAAGGAGATGAGCGATTATTTAAAGAGAATTAAGTTGTTAAGAACTAGACAAAAGTGGGCAGTATTACCTATCATAGGTAAAGCATTAGGTGTGTTATTTGGCACGGTGTCTGAAGATGAGATAAGGTTGATCAAGAGGACGCTGACGCAGGTAGAGCAGAGGCAGCAATCGATGGCCCAGGTAGTTAAGGAAAGTGTATCAATACTTAATGTTACTAGGTTAGAAGTGGCTAAGAACAGAGAGAGTATTAATTGGTTAATTGCCTACCTACATGATCTTAGGCAAGAGCTGGCGAATGTAACCACAACTATCACAACTGAGTACCAGGAGCTGAAGGGTTTCTTGCTAAAGCATCTCCAGTTGTTAGCTATAGTGAATACGGTGTGCCAAACCAGTCATACGTTAACAGTGATATTAGAATATGTTAGAGCACAGTTGGATATGCTGTCTATGGGACACCTATCCCCGAGCATAATAACCCCAGAACGACTAAGGTCGGTACTGCTGGAAATACAGTCCAAACTCCCCCATCATCTTGGTTTGCCGGCAGACCCCACTCAACAATTATGGAAATATTATAGTGCCTTGGGATGTGTTACCCTGTTAGAAAGAAGTAAATTGCTAGTACTAGTGTCAGTTCCCCTATTAAACTGAGACAGCCCTTTCAAAGTTTACCAGGTATTAAATCTGCCCCTTCCTTACCCAAAACCAACCCCAAGGTTAGAGGCAGTGGCTAGGTACAAAGTAGAGACGGAATTCCTCGCTCTAAACATAACCAGGACAAAATTTATGTTACTGACAAGGGAAGAAGCACAGAGGTGCGAAAATAATGCTCTGGGCACATGCATGTCTGCAAGTCCCATTTATGTAACGGGTAGCCATGAATTGTGTCTGATAGACTTATTTAGAAAAAATAAGAAAGGAATCGGAGACCATTGCCAGATAGAGATACTGACTGATGTAATGCTACCCGCAGCATTGGAGACAGGATCTGGGCAGTAGCTACTTGGGGTGAAATGGAGCTCTCTAAGGTCTGCGAGAATGAGGTGACAATGACAATGAGAGTTATTCCCCCCTTGACCATTTTAGCTTTACCCCTTGGCTGTGGTGCACACGGGCTGACTCTATCCTTACCCACCTGCTATCAAGCATAAGAGAGATTCGAAGGGAATGAGGCATTGTTGAAATTGGTAGGATCAAATGAAACTGGATGGGTTGAATTATAGGATCCAATTACAAAAGAGTTTCCTCAGTTTTCGTTAAGGAAAATGCTGGGGCTTACTGAAACCTGTTGATAAGACTGATTCCGGGCAACTGTAGTTAGAATTAATTAGGCTAGGTAGGCAAGACTTGGACTGGAGAGAGAAAATGGTTACCATAGTAACCTGGCCAACTGTTGTGGGGATTATATTAATTATAGGTATGGCTTCTTTGAGTTGGTGGAAAAAGGGACAAGTGAGAATGTCGAGTGTGGAAGTTGAACTGGCAGAAAGTGGAAATTTAGAGCGTGCTGGGAACCCAATTGGTGCGCATTACCTTGACTGAGATGCATTAGAACCTGCAGCCAATGTGGGAGAACAGCCCACAGCTGCTGTGAGAGAACTGGAACCCGTAAAAAGGCTAATGAGGCTTGTTGTGAAGACCTGGACCAGTCGTAAGACAGGATTTTGGGAAAAAAAAACAAGTGTTGTTGAAAAAAAAAGGTGTGTTTAATTTTTGAAAAAAAAAAAATGAGTGTTTAACTTTGAAAATGGTGTAGATACAATACATATGTAGATGAATGAAGAGACAAATGAGTTGGTGAGGATATGGGAGTATCCTAAGTAGTGAACTGGATGGAAATACCAATAGTTGTGGGATCAATGAAAACATATATTCTCATAGTAACCAAACTTTTTTTTTTGTTTTGCATGTGAAAATCTGAACAATGAACCTTATTCAGTGAAAGCACGACAATGTGCTTTATAAAGACGCTCTGAAAGGAAACAGAAAAGGACTCAGAACACTATATCTCGATTTTGTTTTCTCTTGTCTGTTCTTGTTCATGTTTTTATTTCTAGAATTGTTCGCAGTTGAAGACAGACCGGATTGCCGGAGAACCATAAACTTCCAGCAAGGACAGCTGAACAACCCTGTTTCTATTATCGTCTTATTTTTGGTATGACATCTCATGTGTCATTTACTAGTAAATGACGGGTGGGTAAGGGAGGAATTGTGACATAGAGAGAGAAAGGAGGTGGATTTAATAATCAACAGTGCTAAAGAATTAGCATGAAGGTGCTAATTACTTGGGTAGAAGGGATTCTGGAGTAATTCCAGAAATAAGTTTATTTTTTTTCTCTTGTTTTTTTTTTCTCTTAATAATTGTTTCTGGGGTTGAGTTATTAGTTAATTACATGTAATAATTCCAAAGTGATTAAAAGACGGATTCGTTAAAGTAAAGTTTGGGATACATGGCAAATTGGATTTTTGGGTGGAATAGGGGAATTCAACCAGACAGGATAAGTGTTTTTGGCAAAATTTAAGTATACGTTGTCTGCGGAAGATCCAGCAGGAGGTCCGAATCCGATTTTAGTACCTGTTGAAAACTGGTTGCCTGATCCGGAGATTAGGTGGAAACACATAGTGGTCCAGGCAATTTGCATATTAAAATTCGGGGGTGGAGCCAAAAGATGGTTTAACTCTGCCTCTCTCTATATAATCTGCCCGCACGCTTGAGTTAGTCAGATGAGTTCAGAGATCAGAACATGGAAGAGGCGGCTTGTTGGAATTTGCTGGTCTGGTCTGTTGGTTGCCCTGTGTCAAGAAGACCGATCCGAACCAAGAGATCGAAATAGAACCCGTACGAATCCAGATAACTTTGTCAACAAGGCTGCAAGAAGGCAGACTGCTATATCGTAGGGTGCAGACGAAGATCCACGAATTACTTCCCTTAGATCAGCCGAAATTGTTTCAGCAGAAATTTTCCTACTCTCTCTCTCTCTGACTTTCCGACCCAAACGAGTGAATCTCGTTACGACATTTTGTACTCGTGTAAATTCTTCGGTAGAGACATAAAAAACAGTGGCCTAAATAGGGCCCTTTGTACAGGAACAGGAGTTGCTTATTTTTTTCTTTTACATGTGTTTGTGGCTACAAGAAACTTTTGCTGCATGAATAGTGATTTCCTTTCAGCGAAATACTCAGCCATTTCCTCCCCTTCCACCGGATTGTTCTGGGGAGATCGATACACTGCTGTTTGGATCAAGAATTCACAACGTGACGAATAGTGGTGGTTCCTTCAGTTCACTGGAGGAAGATCAGGTGGAACAGTGAAAACAGTGAAAAGCAAGTAATGTTAATATTACCTAATTTTTGACCTAAAAAAAAACAAGATTTTCAACCTAAATTTAAAATATGCTGCAAATAAAAAAAAAAATTTTTTTTTAAATAATTAAAAAATACCTTGGTCTTTCCTCTTAATAATAACATAAACTTTTTCACGATAAAATTTTGTTTTTATTAAGTTTGGGGCCTTTTTTCTTCATGCTATGCATTTTTTGAGCAAAGAGAGGGACAGTACTACCTTAATCTGATTTGAAATGAATATTACTTATAGCATAAAAAGTAATATACAGTCACTTCTTAACGATGCATCCTGATTTTCTTTGGCATTAGGTACCTCCATGAAAATCAATAAAAAGAGCATAGCATGACAAGAACGACCTTAAATTTGATGAAAAAATTTTTTATCTGCTTAAGTATATATGTCATTATCAAGAAGAAATACCAAAGTATTTTTTGATTATTTTTTTTTTTTTTAATTTTTTACTCATTATTAGCATGACCAAAAATTTTAGTTAAAAATCTTGTTTTTTTTTGGTCAGCAAAATTACTAAAAAACTCAATATCAGCCATTTTTTTAAATTTTGTAAACTAAGTTAAAATCCTAGTTTAAAATTCTTCCAAAAATCAATTATACGTTTTTCAAAATTTATTTGAATAAAATTAGCAAATTTAAAGATTATTTAATATATTTTGAAAAAACTTTTGCTTACTTTCTTCAAAGAAAAATGTTGTTTAAAATAAAAAGGAGGTGATCTTAACATCGTTGGCTATTGACAAGTGATGAATGATTGCTGTCATCACATATCGACACCTAACGTGAGATTCAAATTATCATACGGAAGGACATAATTGATGTAACTTTTTTTTACACGAACCACCTTATGTAGTATCTCGTAATTATTAAAGTAAAAAAAAAATCTTTCAGCATTCCAATTTCTTTTATTTTGTTTTTTCTATTACTGTAGCTTACACCATAAGTTTGTTGATAATATTTGTAGAAATTATAAATACTATAAATAAATTAAAATACAAGTGCTGTACAGCTTTTTGAGGGCAACTATAGCACCCCCTAAAGTCAATACAGATCTGCTATGATAAAACATTTCTATCCCAAGTAAAAATCATCACAAACATATTAAAAGTTATTTTGTTACACTACAGCCAATTTGAACTGAAAAAAAAAATTGAAAAATGGCTTTTGTTATCATCTGAACAAAATATCAAGGAAACTTTTGATCTGCACTCCATGAAACTAGGTATTTCCTGAAAGCAATGAATGCTCTTTCATTTCTAAGTGTAAATGATTATAAAAATTTTTTCTGGGGATAAAATATTAAAAAATAGTTAGAATTGCTATTCCTGAACACTGGAAACCAGGATTTTTTTTATGTTCTTTTATTTTTATTTTTTTTTATGTTCTTTTATTTTTATTTTTTTTAAAACAGCGATAAGGAAAACTGTTCAAATTAAGCCAGAATTGACTTTGACATTGCTGGGTCAAAGGCCAGCCAGCTGATAATACCAAGCTGTCATCACCTTGTGAAAAATCCCATTTTTTTTTCTTTTTTAATTTATGTTTGAACAATGGCTTGATGTATTTTTGTTTTTTTAACACCTTTTGAGCCGGGTAATGACTACACTTACAGATAGAACTGAAAACAGTTTGTTTGAAATAAAATTGAAATAAAGACGACTCACTGAAAACTGTAAAACAACTTAAAAAAATTGAAATTGCAATGAAATATGTAAACGAAATAAATGGTACATTTAAAAATGTAATGTTGATGGTGAAAATGGCTTAGGATGATGTTCTTTTTTTAATGAGTAAAAAAGGCTAATTCAAAATGCTCAGCATATGTTTCCCACAAAAAATTTGCAATAATGTAATTGACTTTCAGCAGAGAAGGCTTTCACTCAAGCCATGTGACGTTTTATTGCTCGTGACCTTCCGTTCTTTTTAAATACAACCATTTTAACGATTGTTATGAACACAAAATTACATTTCTTAATTACCGCGGATCTTCTGATTTGTCAAAATGATACAATTTACAAAGCGCTAAAAAATGATCTATCTCATAAGGACACTTAGGAAACCTGATGTGGCTTTTAACTAATTTTATAATATTTTAACAACTTAATGTAAAAATCTATTATAATTAAAGAAATAACAAATAATTGTATTAAAAATTCAATTTTCATTGAAAAAATTCTTTGCTTTCAGAAAATATTATCCATATTCATAAAAACAACTAAAAACAAATTAAATAATATCTTTCTTTTATTGAGTTTTGTATGTTACAATTCAGAGCTGATTTTTAGCTATATGGGGTCCAATTAAAAAAAAAAAAAAAAAATGATTTGCATTCTTCAAAGCCTTGTGCTTTTAACTTGTAATCACTAAACCTGATGCGATCGAATTTCTAGCGTTTTCATAAAATTAGTTGGGGAGGGTTATAAATATAAAAAAATATTTCTGCCATGACTTTAATAAAAAAAAAAAAAAACATTTATAATAATTTTGATCCTCTGTGAATAGTTTCTGAAAGTTTCATTAACATCAGACAATTATTTTTATTTTTGCAAGATTTTCCAAATTAATGTGTGTCATGCAAAAAACGTGCTAAAAATTGTATATGTTATTTACTACTTCCGGTTGGTACAAAAAGAAACAAGGTTTTTTTAATCAAAATTTAGAATGTTCTAAAAAGAAGCGAAAATTTTTAAAAATAATTAAAAAAAACTTTGGTCTTTCCTCTTCATAATAACATAAGCATTTAGACGATAAAATTTTTTTTTCGTAAAGTTTGGCATCTTTTTCATCAGACTATTCTCTTTATTTAGCAATTTTCTATGTTAAAATGTCACATGATTCAGAGCTTGTCTCCCTTAGGGAAAACTCCTTCATGTATAAACTTTTTTGGCTGTGGGGAATTCTTTCATTTCACTTCCATGTTTCATTGTCCCTACATTTCAACAGGCTTCTTTGGAAATCATCCTTTCAAAATTTTAAAGTTTTTTTTTTTTCCCTATTTCACGAAATATTTTAATTTTGCTATGTATTCATCTTACTTTAGTGCATGTCATGCATCAAATAATTTGTTTTATTTATTAGTTTTTTACTTAGTTTAAGAAAAATAATTCATTTTAGTTTATTTTCAGTTTCTTTTCTTTTTTGCGAGTTAAATAAAATGACTTTAACAATTCATGACCATAAAAATATAGTAATTAATAATAAAGAATATAAATTAATACTAAATACTGCAAAATTTCAAATTAGAAAGTTACCTTTATCATTAGATTTTATATTAGCTTAGTTTAATAATTGAGAGTGAGATAATAATTTATTTTTAATTTAATAACTGAGATAATAAAATTAAAATTATTATATCATCTCAGTTAACAATTTGAAAATTTGAGAGTTATTAAATAGTTATTAAATTATCTCATTCTCACTTATTAAATTTATAACAGATTTTATCAGTTATTAAATTAAAAATTGAATTGAGATAATTTTATTATCTCATCAATTTAAACATTTAATAACAGATAATTTAATTATTGATATAGTAAATAATAATTTTATTATTATCGCAGATATTAAATTAAAATTGTAATAACTGATAATATAATAATTACTAAAATTATTTATCATTATCTCAGTTATTAAATAATGAAATAAAATTATAAAGGTAACACATCCTCTAGATAGATGTCTGATCCCATTCTGAAGCGTGGTGTTTGTTTAGAGAAAATCATGATCTCCATAGTTTATTGGTATTCTGGTCCATTCTCTTAAGATTGAGTCTGAGGCCAGTCTATCCATGATTATCAAGAGTGCCTCCTCCGTGGGTACCTTGGTGAAAAACCTCACCACATCCAGTCTCACCATCTGGTTGGTTATAGTGGGAGCATCTTTGATTATTTCCACGAAGTGGGCTGATTTTTGGACATCTGATAATGATTTTCCTATTAATGACTCAATGTTTTTTTAGTTTTTTTTTTTTTTCAAACTATTGCTGTTTTTCTGTAAATCTGCTCTGAATGGTAAACTAAAAAATGTAATAAAGTTGTGACATTATTTAATTAGAATACCTTTTAATTGATTTTATAAATAAGATATATTAAAGACATTCTTAACAGAAAAAAAATTTTTTCAATGAATGAATTTTTACAAGAATTTTTCCATTTTTAAAAATTAATTAAAATAATTTATAATTAAAAATCTTTCAAAATTCTGAATTACTCTCTTTTAAGTGATATTGTGAGAAGAACAAACTATATTTATGAATCAAAAATTGAAAAGCTTAATATAAATTGTTTTGCACAAACATTTTAGAAATAATTTTTAATTCGTTTTAATTTTAAACATTCCCATTTTTCCTTGTATGGGAGTCTATACTTGACATTATTTTTAAAATGTCTCTTGTAAGATTTGTCTGTTTGCAATTTGTTATTCATTGTATGTTTACATCTCAACAGGTTTTTCAAATCATCCCTTCAAAGTTTTAAAACTTGAAAATTTAAAAAAATATGATCATATCTCTCTGAGTCACCATTTATGAATTTTGCCCAACAAAACAATAACAAGCAGAAGATGATCTCTTTCTTTGCATGGGAAAGTGATGGGAGTGAAGTTGAGGTATTGTGTGGTAAATGTTAGCTTGTGATATAAAGATGTCTTGAGTCCATCCTCTGTCTGAAATTTTAGTACACACAGGAATGTGAGTTTGTTGTTGTTTTCTTCCTCCATTGTGAACTGTATCAATGTTTTTATTTAGTTCATATGGTCCAGTAGGAGCTGAACCTCTTTCTGTTGTGTCATCTACATACCTCAGTCATAGTATTCCATGCATATGTTTGCAATTGCTCCTGATAATGGTAAGCCCATTGCTAGGCCTTCATCCTGTTGTCCCATTCAAAATTTGTTTGTTTATAGAAAATCAGCATCTCCATAGAGTTTATTGTATACTGTTCTATTCTCCTAGGGTTGAGTCCAGGCCCAGCCTATCCCTAACTACCAAGAGTGTCTCCTCCGTGGGTACCTTAGTGAACAAATTCACCCCATCCAGGCTCAACCTCTGGTTGGATGGGATGGGAGCATCTTTGATTATGTACACAAAGTGGGTGGATTTTTGGATATCTGATGATGACTTTCCTATTAATGACTCGATTATATCCACAGATAGTGGCACACAGAGCATTGGCAGCTCACAATTGTCCTAAGCAGAAAACCATCTTAGGTGGGAAGTGGTCCTTGTTCTTGATTAGAATCTACAACCGTTTTTCTTCTGTTTTCATTATCTTTCTTTACTATATTTCTAATGAGATCTTCAGGTTTCTTGTATATTCCGTTTTGTTCTTGGTGCACTAAATAAAAGCTTTAGTTTGAAATTCCAATGTATATCACCTGAAGAAGACCTGTGCATACAATGGCTGAAGCATTGTGAATATGGCAATAAAAATGAGGACAACAACCTGAAAGGTAAAAATAGTGTAAATCGGCACAATACCCCATCTCAAAAATATAGACATATAATGTCTACTATATTTACAGTAATTATGTATTTTCTTCATTTGCCTACCAACCATTTCAGCATTAATGACACATTGTGGTTGAAATCCCAGTAAAATAATCGTCATTTACCTTTTTTCACTTCTTAATTTCCACATTTTTCCTATTCTTAAATAAAACCATTTTTTCATATAATATATAATCAAATCAACTGGAAAATATTACATTAATTGTGTAAATTATTTCATTATTCTTGTGTTTTTATTTCAATTATTAACTATTATTTGAACAAATTGTAGGTGATATTAACAAAAGATCTCTTTTCCTTGGCACTGATGAAAACTTTTTCTTTTCTTAGGCAGAGATTCCTGCAGCAGATAATCTCACACCATGTGAAACTGGCTGTGGAATCGATCATATTGCTAGTGACATTAGTCCAAGACAAGGTTGAAAAAAACTTAAAAATCAACAGATATTTTTCAAGATCCATATTTCAATTGTTTCTGAATTGACAATGTTCTGATTTTAATCGTATACATTTCATAAGATATGATGTGATGGTGAAGCGATCTTCTTTCACTGTAAAATTTTTGATTTTTATTGCTTGTGGCTGCTCTGCATTATTAAAGTAATAATTACATGTATCTCTCATAGACTGTTTCCATATATTATTCTCTACCCCTATTAATATATCATTTATGCCTTTTTTTCTCTTTACAGATGCTTTGGCTGCACAAAAACCACAATGGTTATTATTGAGAATTTTGTGAAGGAAAGGACAATTCACTTAGCATGAAAACACAAACAAATATATGCGACATGGTTCCTGAGAATGTTATGGATCGACATGGTCAAAACCATGATAATGAACTTCACCTGGAAGGAATTAATGTATTTTGAAATGTGTGGTTTAAGTTTGTACAAAAATACATTTCTTCTTATGTATGAATAAACAGGAAAGACAGGATATATTTCAATAAAAGCTGCTAAACTGTTGTAAAGTCAGACATAATAGGCCAGATGGAAACACATATTACAAAGAAACCATATTCTTGTGAGGTTTGTGGATCTGAATTTTCACAGAAATCTTATTTAGTGACACATATGCGTAGACACAATGAACAGAAACCATATTCTTGTGAAGTTTGTGGATCTGCATTTTTATGGAAATCTCATTTAGTGACACATATGCGTAGACACACTGGAGAGAAACCATATTCTTGTGAAGTTTGTGGATCTGCATTTTCATGGAAGTCTCATTTAATGACACATATTCGTATACACACTGGAGAAAGACCATATTCTTGTGAAGTTTGTGGATCTGCATTTTCACAGAAGATAATTAGGGATATCCATATGCATACACACACTGGAAAGAAACCTTATTCTTGTGAAGTTTGTGGAAATGAATTTTCACAGAAGCAAGGTATGGTCAAACATTTGCGTACACACACTGGAGAGAAACCTTATTCTTGTGAAGTTTGTGGATCTGGATTTTCACAGAAGCAAAGCATGGTCAAGCATATGCGTACACACACTGGAGAAAAGCCTTATTCTTGTGAAGTTTGTGGATCTGGATTTTCACATAAGTCAAGTAGGGATAACCATATGCGTAGACACACTGGAGAGAAACCATATTCTTGTGAAGTTTGTGCATCAGCATTTTCATCGAAGTCTCATTTAGTGGCACATATGCATGCACACACTGGTGAGAAACCATATTCTTGTGAAGTTTGTAAATCTGCATTTTCACAGAAGGAACATTTAGTCAGTCATATACGCATACACACTGGTGAGAAACCATATTCTTGTGTTGTCTGTGGATCTGTATTTTCACAGAAGTCAAATAGGGATAGCCATATGCGTATACATACAAGAGAGAAACTGTATTTGTGTGAAGTTTGTGGATCAGCATTTTCATGGAAGTCAGGTTTAGTGAAACATATGCATACACATGCTTGATAGAAACCATATTCTTGTGCAGCTTGTGGATCTGTTTTTTATAGAATCACATTTATTGTCACATATGCTTACACACACTGGAGAGAAACCATATGCTTGTAAAGTTTTTTGATGTGTATTTTCATGGAAACCAAATTTGGTCAATCATAGTTATACAGACACTGGAGAAAAATATAATATTGTGAATTTGGTTGTTCTCCATTTACATGGAAATGATGTTTTGTAAACTATCTATAAGTACACACTGGAGAGAAAAAATATTACTGTGATATTTGTATGTATTTTCAGCAAAATCAGTTTTGGTGACACATGTGAATACATAGTAGACAGAAACCCTATCTTATTGCAAATTTATTTTCTGAATCAGTAGAAAATTCTTTTTTAGTGCATCATGTGAAAGTATTTATCAATTTTACCTGAGGAGATAATTTCTTGTTTCATTCTTTTTTATTTGGAGCACCTGAACTCATTGAAGTATGTCAACAGTTGTTTTAAACTAATAATAAACCTTAACCACAAATTTAACAAAATAGAATTAATATATGACCCCAGAAATCGAACTCTACCCACATTCCTCACCCACACAAGACAGACATGCTTGTGGAGGTCTCACATTTATACACACATGCATACTAATATATAAACTTACATTATACAGACTCCCAAAGAAGAAATGATAACATACACTTAACATGCACATATCCCTTTCCCAGCAAACAATAAAACTGTCAAAATAACCAAGAAGGGAATTCAGTGTCGCATGAATCTCCACAGACTTTATCTTAAAAATAACTAAAAAAGGTCATTTGACCAACACAAGGACTGACCAAAATTAATGATAAAAAGCTACAGATCAAGTTCATTTTCTTTTTATATATATATATATATATATATATATATTGTTTGCTTTCTGACCCTGAGACACGGGTTCGAATCTCACCACCGTTGGTTTGTCAGGAAGGAGACTTCCTGATGTTATCAGTGTGTGGTACCTTTGGAAAGTGCCTGAAAACCATACCACAGGTTGACACAAGCATTGTGAGTGGAATTGGGTAGACAGAACACTTGGGGGTCATCAATAGCTGTGCTAGCACAAAGTCACAAGTCATTGTGACCGAGGCTTTGAGTGTGCTGGCCTTGTTGAAATTCTTGATCATTGTAGATAACATGCTCTCTCCCAGAAACTGTAACTATGGTATGTTCAGCATAGTTGCAATATAAACCTGTGGGTGTTGAACATACACAAATGTGTATGAGCGAGCGTCTGCAATAGGGATTGGCTAGCCCCCTCCACATTAGACGGTATCCTTGAATACGAGTGGCCAGCTGTTTTACACATATATATATATATATATATAATGCAAATCGATTGTAAATGTTTACATGTATCATGTTTGTACTTATTAGCCCCATACAAATGTGGAAAAAGTTAGGGGAGGAGAAATGAGAGCATTTAATAGATAACACACTCTCTCCCAGAAACTGTAACTAAGGTATGCTCAGCATATGCAGTATAAATCACAGGTTTATACTGCAACTATCTATGGGTGTTGAACAAACACAAATATGCTTGAATGAGCATCTGCAATATGGATTGGCTAACCATCCTAGTAGACTTGTATCCTTGAATACAAGTGGCCAGCTATTTTATATATGTGTGTGTGTGTGTGTATATATATATATATATATATATATATATATATATATATATATATATAAAATGTACATGTATCGTGTTTGTATTTATTGGCCCTGTACAAATGTGGAAAAAGTTAAGGGAGGAGAAATGAGAGCATTCACCCATTAGATTGAGGTGTGTGGTTGATTCCAATCTGCATTGGAATGATTGCAAAATACTTTCCCCCTCCCCAGTTTTTAGCCAGAAGCACGCAAATGATATTTGATTTCTTCCTAGTCAATAAAATACGCCGGTTCTTGGTTTCTTTTGACTCAGTCCTATTCTGTGTTGTCTTGAAGTAAATATGCCGTGTTTGCTTATCTGTATCAGCCTCAAGTTTTAATTGCTTTGCCTTATTACTGTTAATATATCTTATGTGTGTATATATATATATATATATATATATATATATATATATATATATATATATATATATTATTTGCTTGCTGAATATAAATGTTTTGCACTGTTCTTTTTTCTTGTTAATGTTTATTGCAAACTTTGTCAATTGTTTGTTGGACAGTTCTGCCACTCACTCTACAAATATAATTTAATAATCAAAATATCCTTTGGTCTTTTCTATTAATAATAAATATTTTGACAATAAAAGTTTGTTTTTATTACATTTAGATCATGTTTTTCATGACAGTCTGCTAATTTTTTAACAAATCAGTGGAGATACCTATATAGGTATCTCCACTGATGATAAAATTAATCCATTCAGTGGAGATACCTATGCTAAATGTTTAATTGTGATTGAGTAGATTAATTTTATCGTCAATGGAGATACCTATGCTAAATGTTTCATCATTGATTAATTTTATCATCAGTGAAAATCCCATTTGATGTAATTGATTATTTTCAGATTAAAAAATCTTAGTAAATATTTGCAGACACTTGCGGTGATAAGAATATTTTATTCAATACCTTTATTATTACTTTGGTACTACAATTATTCAATACCCTTATCATTTTTAGCTCTACAATCACCATTTTGTTTTTATTTGGTTCTGCAAAATGTTTTGTTCATATAAAATAGACTCCTATTTTATAACTTAATTTAGTGCAGTTTATGCTGTGACAGAAAAGATTGTTGGGAGCATGACTAATTAATTAGTTCCATATGTCTAAACGGATTCAAGGGAGATTACTTCATGCTTTTAAATGAATGTTTGCCTAATCTGATTTATTTTTTTTTAGAAACCAAATTTAACACATCCAATTTATTCAAAAACTTTGTTGCCGTAATTCCCACAAAATATAGTTTTTTTATTGAATTTTTGTATTTAACTTAGTTTTTTAATTTAAGCACTAAATTGGTGTAGAGATTTCATAAATTTACAGTTGACCTGGCTAGATGTAACCGTAAGTTCTATGCTAACAGTTTCTTCTCTTGCACTTCTTACTTGTGTAACTCCCTTCCAGCTCTGTGCTTTCAAGCCAACTTTAATCTGCAAAAAGTTAAATGCAATGTCAGTCACTATTGACTGTTCACCTGACTAGTCTCTTCTCATTCTGCTCATCACCAATGTTTCTGTTCCTAATTCTTCCCCACCCTGTAAGTCCTTGTATTTTAGTCAACTTATTGATTTGCTTGGGGTGATTCCAATTTAAAAAAAATCTAAAAACAGTATTATTCATGGCATTTGTTCTGCTGAGTTTTCCTATTTGGTCATTTGACTTCATGAATTTAAGCAGAGTATAAGTTCTTATTTTACTGTTGACATTGCTAGATGTAACTGTAAGTTCTATGCTGACATTTTCTTCTCTCACATTTCTTTCTCGTGAAACTCCCTTCCTGGTTCTTGTTTTCTATGTGATGACAACATTCCATGCACAGAAGAACATTAGTCTTATAAAGGAGATGCAAAAGCAAAGCCAGTAAGAAAGGATTTGGTCTTTTGCCATAAAGTAGAAACAGCTGTCAAAATGAAACATCTTTCTTTTATTGTATCTTACATGTTTTGTAGAGAGAGAAATTATAAAGGAGATGTGAAAGCATAGTCAATCAGAAAGGATTTGGTCTTTTGCCACAAAGTAGAAACAGCTGTCAAATTGAAACATCTTTCCTTTATTGTATCTTACATGTTTTGTAGAAAGAGAAATTATAAAGATGAGAAAGCATAGCCAATCAGAAAGGATTTGGTCTTTTGCCACAAAGTAGAAACAGCTGTAAAAGTGAGACGTCTTTCCTTTATTGTATCTTACATGTTTTGTAGAGAGAGAAATTATAAAGGAGATGTGAAAGCATAGCCAATCAGAAAGGATTTGGTCTTTTGCCACAAAGTAGAAACAGCTGTCAAAGTGAAACATCTTTCCTTTATTGTATCTTACCATGAAATTTTTGTAAAGTTCACTTGACTTGCAGCAGCATCTGAGATACACATCTCCTAAGATAGCTTCATTTCATCAAAGACTTTCTCACTTGTGTTGTTTTATTATTGACACTGTTCACATTCAGACTATTGTCCTCATCTTTGTTGTTATCACATTTAGGCTGCTATACTCTCCAGCCTTCATCAGGTGTTGATACGGGTAACCTACAAGGAATTCTGAACTGAACCCTTTATTAAATCTACAAATCTAAACTGTTCTTGTTACACTGTCTCATTCTTATTTTCTATAGCTTTTCAATTATTGTTTGCCCATTTTCACTTATTCCATGTACACACACTGCCTGGACCAGGGATTGTACTTACAATCACTATTTCTCTAAATTCATGAACCAATGCTTTAATCCTATAGGACAATTTACTGTAGGGAACTTGGAACCTTAGACGTCACCCACCTGCTTCATTTGGCTTTCTGTAAAGAGGAAGTAAACAATTTTTTCCTAGTTGATTGCACACATTAGTTTGAGTCATAAGTAATTTTCATTTCCATGACGCAATTGTAATGATGAATGGGGCAGTTAAAAATGTATTTGGATGACCCTAACATATGACTGTGAAATACATGAATTGCGGTCATTTTAAAATTCTACTGATACTACTAATTGGGTGTTTTTCTGTTTTATAATATTTGATGCTATGACATTAGAATTTGAAATTCTTTGAAATAAAACTTTATTATTTTCAGAACTGCACCATTTCAATATAAAAAAACCCACAGAAGTGTAATCCCCAAATATATTTTTCAAAAATTAATATTCAATTCTCCTAAGGCAATTTACGAACCAGCACTAAAAGTTTTGATATTAGCTTAAAATTTTATAGTCTCGACTTCATTCATCCAGTTAATCATGGAGTGATAGTTGTATTACTTCATAAAATTCCCTTTGAGATTACATAACCAAGTTAATAGTGAAATCTTTTCTTGTACAGAACCTGGGCATCATTTGCCTAGACAATAAAATTGCCTAATATATCAATCTCCCGCTTTGTATCCTGTCACTTCAGTGCAAGCTTCAGTCATTACTTTTATCCCTTTTTGGCTTCTGTGTACTGTATGGCCAATTGGGCACTATTAATGGTGTCTTAAGAATGTCATTAACCTGTTGATCTGATAGACAAGCAATGTAAAGAGGCTCAGTCTTGAGTTCAATTATCCAGTTAATCATGGAACCATATTTTTTTTTTTTTTTTTTTTTTTTTTGCTTGTCACTTTACTTTGGGAGTCACCAATTTTCTCATGTTGACTACAGGAGGCACATCTTCATTCCCATCTCCATCTTCACTTTTCTCCTCATCTTCAATGTGTTTTAACAAATCCTCGTGAACAGCAGCAGCAAAATCTTCCCCCACCTCCTCCAGATCTGTCAATGCATTCTTCCATCTGCCTATACTCTTTTCTAATTTTTCATATTATTAAGAGAGATTTTTCTCTAACAATCATGTCCTCATCTACCCAGATACAAAAAAAGAAGTTGATCTGTGAGATGAAGTATGAATTTCTATGGACAGTCTTTTTTTTTTTTTACTGTCATCTTCTTTTACTATTCAGGTTTTTCATACATAGCAGTGATTTGGATACGTTTCTTGAGCCGTGTGTTAAATAAGGATACGTCTTGATCTAGAACCACATTGGGGTGTTGGATATTGTTTGAGAAAGACTTTTGACCTCACTTCCGCTACATCAGTGTGGAAATCAAAATGGCTGATAGCATAAACAGGAAATGCATTGGGTGGATAAAATAAACAGGGCGTACATATTTCCCAGGTGGAAGGAAATGTGTTCTTGTGTGGGTGCATGCTGGAAGAGGCATTGACACACAAAGTTGCATAAGCGACATACTGGAAGAAGCTGTAGCCACATGATGTTGGGTGGGTATCCAAATGTTATATAACCAGTCCAATTTTTGGGCTGGTGAAGGGGTTCAGCGAAGATTTGTCTACGTCAGTTCATTGCACACAATCCTAAACTCTGTGATTCTCCTTCACTCTGCCAATATATATATATATATATATATATATTATAAATTAATTGACTTAAAATATGGTTTTTCGCTACACAGTTCCAACCATGTTTCAAAAGTGGAAGCTAAAAGCTTAAAATGAATTCTAACCTAAACTTCTTTTAAATTGTAATTAAATAAATAAATAAAGTTTACTAAATCAGAGAAATGGAAATTTTACTTAAATAATATTCAAATAAAAAATCTTTAAAAAAAAAAAAAAAAAAAAAAAAAAATAGTAATATACTTGATGTGATAATAATTCTACAAACTGTGAGGAATTCTAATTACATTTAATTGTTCTTGAAAGAAATATAGTATGTTAAAAGTAAAAATATTTCAAATCGTAGTTAAATAAAAAGTATTCTGACATAGACACCTCCCAAAAATCTTTAAATATACGAACGAAAAAAATGCCGTAAGAATTTTAGCCGTTAACAAAAAAAAAACAAAATCCAGACGACACGCTTTTAACGGATGTTAGATTTCATTGAAAAATACATCCCTACCCACTACCAAAACGTAACAATAACTGATACATTAAAATATAGACATATTGAACACCCAGACACCCCTAGTCTAGAAAAATAGATTTATCTGTAACCTTGGAAACATGAATTTTGTTTTAGCTGTGTATTTAAAACCCAGTAATTTTTAAAGTTACTCCAAAATTCGCTTGAGGATGAAATGGAACTACTGTCTTTAATTTAATTACAAATTTAAATTCGGGGCTTTTAGCTTCCATTTTTGAAACATGGTTGGAACTGTGTAGCGAAAAACCATATTTTAAGTCAATTAATTTATAATATTAATACTCTGTAAATTTACATTGAGCACTATTTTGTAAAAATAAAAATATCTATAAGAACACCGGATTATATATCTTACTGTTCTTTCTTTTTATTAATATACATATATATATATATATATATATATTTGTCAACTTATTCGAGTCCAGCAGCAATATACTCTATATTTGATAAACCATGATATCTTCAAACTGAAGAACACACTCAGATGATCGTGGGACGATACAAAAGGCAGATGTCTTTCAGTTTTACCTTGCATGTATTCTGATCTTGTTTATATATTAAAAAAAAAAATGTTGTTAGTGTTGTAAGATTTAATTATGGAAGCATACACTTTCACAGATTTTTCTCAGGTTCTGACCGTAGAATTAAGGAACGTGGTTTGTTCGTTGACGAGTACGCTGAAAGATGAGTCCTTTAAAAAATATACGACTGGTTCGTTTAGAAGATGGTGGGTACAGGACTTGGTTAGAGGACATGCAGCGGTATTTTCAAGTTATACGCATGGTAGATGAAGACAGTCAGCTCTTCTGACAATAGGTGGTACAGCCGGACAATATGTCTATAGGTTAATGTCCAATAACCCACGGCTTACAAGGGGCAAGTTAAAGAGGTCATTAGAAGACTATTACGGAGTGGCTTCCAACCCCAATGTGCGTATAGTAGAGTTAGCTAATGTTAAGCAGGGTAGAACAGAGGGGGTCCAGGACTACATGCAGAGAGTAGTACGAATAGCGGAGAGTGCCTACATAGGGGGTTGACAGGGAAAGTCAAGTGGTTAGGAAACAAGTGTTGGGATTCTTCATAGACAGCCTAAGGGACCGGGATATTAAGATGGCGGTGATAAAGATGAACCCCAAAACTTGGAGGCAGCTTATCAGAAAGCCCTATCCAAGTTGAAGTGGAAAATCTGGCTCTATGTGAACACCGAATATGAAGACGACCTCATGGAAGATTACTACTCTGGAAGGTGGGTACAAATTGAAGCTGCGAGTCCTGATAAATCCGAAATAGATAAGGGTAGGGCATAATGAAAAAATTAAGGGAATTATAAATGGATTGCGATATAAAACTTGTGGGAGAGAATCAAGCGTATTATTATGTGATGAAGAAGGCCATAACGAGAGATTCTGTACACAGCGAGCCCTGAGAAACGACAGGGGTCTGTTTGTAGGACGTCCAACGAACGGAAGAAGATGGTATTGACGCACATAGTTGGTAATATGAGCACACCAAATTCCATTTCCATTAAGGTAGAACTTATAGAGCTTTGATAGATATGGGAAGCGGAGATATCAATAATAGTAGGGTTTATAATACATTTCAACTGTGGCCTGAACAGCAAAGGAAAGGCGTTAATTTACGGACTTCCAACGGGTCCCCATTAAAGGGGTATGGTCTCTCTTGTTTACACGTCCAAAGAGGAAATCAGAGGAAGTATATGTGTTTCCAATCGGACGACATTTGATAGCCTAAAAATGAAACTCGCAGAGATGGTGATACTAGCTTTTCCCGACCCAACTAAGGACTATAGACTATATACTGACGCTCTCCGATCAATTGATTGGTGCAGGTTTGTCCTAACTAGTTTATGATCAGTAAGAGAAGAAAGAGGTAGAATCACCAATTTAATTTCTATCTCATAAGTAATAATAATAACAACGGGGTCAACTATAGAGAAGGAGGCTTATGACATACACTATGACCTTCAAAAACTAAACCGTTACATGCATAGCGCAACATTCATTTAGACAGATCATAGACTGCTAGAGCTTCCTTATCACTTCTCTTCTCCTAATAACTATAGAATTATAGAGAACAGCATTTGTAGCAGTATGATTAGGATATAGCAGAGGACCTTTATTAATCCCCAGAAAATAGCTGTTTATTTCAGGTGTTTTGTCCTCATTATCACTTCTCTTCTCCTAATAACTATAGAATTATAGAGAAGAGCATTTGTAGCAGTATGATTAGGATATAGCAGAGGACCTTTATTAATCCCCAGAAAATAGCTGTTTATTTCAGGTGTTTTGTCCTCATTATCACTTCTCTTCTCCTAATAACTATAGACATAGAGAAGAGCATTTGTAGCAGTATGATTAGGATATAGCAGAGGACCTTTATTAATCCCCAGAAAATAGCTGTTTATTTCAGGTGTTTTGTCCTCATTATCACTTGTCTTCTCCTAATAACTATAGAATTATAGAGAAGAGCATTTGTAGCAGTATGATTAGGATATAGCAGAGGACGTTTATTAATCACCAGAAAATAGCTGTTTATTTCAGGTGTTTTGTCCTCATTATCACTTCTCTTCCCCTAATAAGTATAGAATTATAGAGAACAGCATTTGTAGCAGTATCATTAGGATATAGCTGAGAACCTTTATTAATCACCAGAAAATAACTGTTTATTTCAGGTGTTTTGTCGTCATTATCACTTCTCTTCCCCTAATAACTATAGTATTATAGAGAACAGCATTTGTAGCAGTATCATTAGGATATAGCTGAGAACCTTTATTAATCACCAGAAAATAGCTGTTTATTTCAGGTGTTTTGTCCTCATTATCACTTCTCTTCCCCTAATAACTATAGAATTATAGAGAACAGCATTTGTAGCAGTATCATTAGGATATAGCTGAGAACCTTTATTAATCACCAGAAAATAGCTGTTTATTTCAGGTGTTTGTCCTCATTATCACTTCTCTTCCCCTAATAACTATAGAATTATAGAGAACAGCATTTGTAGCAGTATCATTAGGATATAGCTGAGAACCTTTATTAATCACCAGAAAATAGCTGTTTATTTCAGGTGTTTTGTCCTCATTATCACTTCTCTTCCCCTACTAACTATAGAATTATAGAGAACAGCATTTGTAGCAGTATCATTAGGATATAGCTGAGAACCTTTATTAATCACCAGAAAATAGCTGTTTATTTCAGGTGTTTTGTCGTCATTATCACTTCTCTTCCCCTAATAAGTATAGAATTATAAAGAACAGCATTTGTAGCAGTATGATTAGGATATAGCAGAGGACCTTTATTAATCACCAGAAAATAGCTGTTTATTTCAGGTGTTTTGTCCTCATTATCACTTCTCTTCCCCTAATAAGTATAGAATTATAGAGAACAGCATTTGTAGCAGTATCATTAGGATATAGCTGAGAACCTTTATTAATCACCAGAAAATAGCTGTTTATTTCAGGTGTTTTGTCGTCATTATCACTTCTCTTCCCCTAATAACTATAGAATTATAGAGAACAGCATTTGTAGCAGTATCATTAGGATATAGCTGAGAACCTTTATTAATCACCAGAAAATAGCTGTTTATTTCAGGTGTTTTGTCCTCATTATCACTTCTCTTCCCCTAATAACTATAGAATTATAGAGAACAGCATTTGTAGCAGTATCATTAGGATATAGCTGAGAACCTTTATTAATCACCAGAAAATAGCTGTTTATTTCAGGTGTTTGTCCTCATTATCACTTCTCTTCCCCTAATAACTATAGAATTATAGAGAACAGCATTTGTAGCAGTATCATTAGGATATAGCTGAGAACCTTTATTAATCACCAGAAAATAGCTGTTTATTTCAAGTGTTTTGTCCTCATTATCACTTCTCTTCCCCTACTAACTATAGAATTATAGAGAACAGCATTTGTAGCAGTATCATTAGGATATAGCTGAGAACCTTTATTAATCACCAGAAAATAGCTGTTTATTTCAGGTGTTTTGTCGTCATTATCACTTCTCTTCCCCTAATAAGTATAGAATTATAGAGAAGAGCATTTGTAGCAGTATGATTAGGATATAGCAGAGAACCTTTATTAATCCCCAGAAAATACCTGTTTATTTCAGGTGTTTTATCCTCATTATCACTTCCCTTCTCCTAATAACTATAGAATTATAAAGAACAGCATTTGTAGCAGTATCATTAGGATATAGCAGAGAACCTTTATTAATCCCCAGAAAATACCTGTTTATTTCAGGTGTTTTGTCGTCATTATCACTTCTCTTCCCCTAATAACTATAGAATTATAGAGAACAGCATTTGTAGCAGTATCATTAGGATATAGCTGAGAACCTTTATTAATCACCAGAAAATAGCTGTTTATTTCAGGTGTTTTGTCCTCATTATCACTTCTCTTCCCCTAATAACTATAGAATTATAGAGAACAGCATTTGTAGCAGTATCATTAGGATATAGCTGAGAACCTTTATTAATCACCAGAAAATAGCTGTTTATTTCAGGTGTTTTGTCCTCATTATCACTTCTCTTCCCCTAATAACTATAGAATTATAGAGAACAGCATTTGTAGCAGTATCATTAGGATATAGCTGAGAACCTTTATTAATCACCAGAAAATAGCTGTTTATTTCAGGTGTTTTGTCCTCATTATCACTTCTCTTCCCCTAATAACTATAGAATTATAGAGAACAGCATTTGTAGCAGTATCATTAGGATATAGCTGAGCACCTTTATTAATCACCAGAAAATAGCTGTTTATTTCAGGTGTTTTGTCCTCATTATCACTTCTCTTCCCCTAATAACTATAGAATTATAGAGAACAGCATTTGTAGCAGTATCATTAGGATATAGCTGAGAACCTTTATTAATCACCAGAAAATAGCTGTTTATTTCAGGTGTTTTGTCCTCATTATCACTTCTCTTCCCCTACTAACTATAGAATTATAGAGAACAGCATTTGTAGCAGTATCATTAGGATATAGCTGAGAACCTTTATTAATCACCAGAAAATAGCTGTTTATTTCAGGTGTTTTGTCCTCATTATCACTTCTCTTCCCCTAATAACTATAGAATTATAGAGAACAGCATTTGTAGCAGTATCATTAGGATATAGCTGAGAACCTTTATTAATCACCAGAAAATAGCTGTTTATTTCAGGTGTTTTGTCCTCATTATCACTTCTCTTCCCCTAATAACTATAGAATTATAGAGAACAGCATTTGTAGCAGTATCATTAGGATATAGCTGAGAACCTTTATTAATCACCAGAAAATAGCTGTTTATTTCAGGTGTTTTGTCCTCATTATCACTTCTCTTCCCCTAATAACTATAGAATTATAGAGAACAGCATTTGTAGCAGTATCATTAGGATATAGCTGAGAACCTTTATTAATCACCAGAAAATAGCTGTTTATTTCAGGTGTTTGTCCTCATTATCACTTCTCTTCCCCTAATAACTATAGAATTATAGAGAACAGCATTTGTAGCAGTATCATTAGGATATAGCTGAGAACCTTTATTAATCACCAGAAAATAGCTGTTTATTTCAGGTGTTTTGTCCTCATTATCACTTCTCTTCCCCTACTAACTATAGAATTATAGAGAACAGCATTTGTAGCAGTATCATTAGGATATAGCTGAGAACCTTTATTAATCACCAGAAAATAGCTGTTTATTTCAGGTGTTTTGTCGTCATTATCACTTCTCTTCCCCTAATAAGTATAGAATTATAGAGAAGAGCATTTGTAGCAGTATGATTAGGATATAGCTGAGAACCTTTATTAATCACCAGAAAATAGCTGTTTATTTCAGGTGTTTTGTCGTCATTATCACTTCTCTTCCCCTAATAAGTATAGAATTATAGAGAAGAGCATTTGTAGCAGTATGATTAGGATATAGCAGAGAACCTTTATTAATCCCCAGAAAATACCTGTTTATTTCAGGTGTTTTATCCTCATTATCACTTCCCTTCTCCTAATAACTATAGAATTATAAAGAACAGCATTTGTAGCAGTATCATTAGGATATAGCAGAGAACCTTTATTAATCCCCAGAAAATACCTGTTTATTTCAGGTGTTTTGTCGTCATTATCACTTCTCTTCCCCTAATAACTATAGAATTATAGAGAACAGCATTTGTAGCAGTATCATTAGGATATAGCTGAGAAACTTTATTAATCACCAGAAAATAGCTGTTTATTTCAGGTGTTTTGTCCTCATTATCACTTCTCTTCCCCTAATAACTATAGAATTATAGAGAACAGCATTTGTAGCAGTATCATTAGGATATAGCTGAGAACCTTTATTAATCACCAGAAAATAGCTGTTTATTTCAGGTGTTTTGTCCTCATTATCACTTCTCTTCCCCTAATAACTATAGAATTATAGAGAACAGCATTTGTAGCAGTATCATTAGGATATAGCTGAGAACCTTTATTAATCACCAGAAAATAGCTGTTTATTTCAGGTGTTTTGTCCTCATTATCACTTCTCTTCCCCTAATAACTATAGAATTATAGAGAACAGCATTTGTAGCAGTATCATTAGGATATAGCTGAGCACCTTTATTAATCACCAGAAAATAGCTGTTTATTTCAGGTGTTTTGTCCTCATTATCACTTCTCTTCCCCTAATAACTATAGAATTATAGAGAACAGCATTTGTAGCAGTATCATTAGGATATAGCTGAGAACCTTTATTAATCACCAGAAAATAGCTGTTTATTTCAGGTGTTTTGTCCTCATTATCACTTCTCTTCCCCTACTAACTATAGAATTATAGAGAACAGCATTTGTAGCAGTATCATTAGGATATAGCTGAGAACCTTTATTAATCACCAGAAAATAGCTGTTTATTTCAGGTGTTTTGTCCTCATTATCACTTCTCTTCCCCTAATAACTATAGAATTATAGAGAACAGCATTTGTAGCAGTATCATTAGGATATAGCTGAGAACCTTTATTAATCACCAGAAAATAGCTGTTTATTTCAGGTGTTTTGTCCTCATTATCACTTCTCTTCCCCTAATAACTATAGAATTATAGAGAACAGCATTTGTAGCAGTATCATTAGGATATAGCTGAGAACCTTTATTAATCACCAGAAAATAGCTGTTTATTTCAGGTGTTTTGTCCTCATTATCACTTCTCTTCCCCTAATAACTATAGAATTATAGAGAACAGCATTTGTAGCAGTATCATTAGGATATAGCTGAGAACCTTTATTAATCACCAGAAAATAGCTGTTTATTTCAGGTGTTTGTCCTCATTATCACTTCTCTTCCCCTAATAACTATAGAATTATAGAGAACAGCATTTGTAGCAGTATCATTAGGATATAGCTGAGAACCTTTATTAATCACCAGAAAATAGCTGTTTATTTCAGGTGTTTTGTCCTCATTATCACTTCTCTTCCCCTACTAACTATAGAATTATAGAGAACAGCATTTGTAGCAGTATCATTAGGATATAGCTGAGAACCTTTATTAATCACCAGAAAATAGCTGTTTATTTCAGGTGTTTTGTCGTCATTATCACTTCTCTTCCCCTAATAAGTATAGAATTATAGAGAAGAGCATTTGTAGCAGTATGATTAGGATATAGCAGAGAACCTTTATTAATCCCCAGAAAATACCTGTTTATTTCAGGTGTTTTATCCTCATTATCACTTCCCTTCTCCTAATAACTATAGAATTATAAAGAACAGCATTTGTAGCAGTATCATTAGGATATAGCAGAGAACCTTTATTAATCCCCAGAAAATACCTGTTTATTTCAGGTGTTTTGTCGTCATTATCACTTCTCTTCCCCTAATAACTATAGAATTATAGAGAACAGCATTTGTAGCAGTATCATTAGGATATAGCTGAGAACCTTTATTAATCACCAGAAAATAGCTGTTTATTTCAGGTGTTTTGTCCTCATTATCACTTCTCTTCCCCTAATAACTATAGAATTATAGAGAACAGCATTTGTAGCAGTATCATTAGGATATAGCTGAGAACCTTTATTAATCACCAGAAAATAGCTGTTTATTTCAGGTGTTTTGTCCTCATTATCACTTCTCTTCCCCTACTAACTATAGAATTATAGAGAACAGCATTTGTAGCAGTATCATTAGGATATAGCTGAGAACCTTTATTAATCACCAGAAAATAGCTGTTTATTTCAGGTGTTTTGTCGTCATTATCACTTCTCTTCCCCTAATAAGTATAGAATTATAGAGAAGAGCATTTGTAGCAGTATGATTAGGATATAGCAGAGAACCTTTATTAATCCCCAGAAAATAGCTGTTTATTTCAGGTGTTTTATCCTCATTATCACTTCCCTTCTCCTAATAACTATAGAATTATAAAGAACAGCATTTGTAGCAGTATCATTAGGATATAGCAGAGAACCTTTATTAATCCCCAGAAAATACCTGTTTATTTCAGGTGTTTTGTCGTCATTATCACTTCTCTTCCCCTAATAACTATAGAATTATAGAGAACAGCATTTGTAGCAGTATCATTAGGATATAGCTGAGAACCTTTATTAATCACCAGAAAATAGCTGTTTATTTCAGGTGTTTTGTCCTCATTATCACTTCTCTTCCCCTAATAACTATAGAATTATAGAGAACAGCATTTGTAGCAGTATCATTAGGATATAGCTGAGAACCTTTATTAATCACCAGAAAATAGCTGTTTATTTCAGGTGTTTTGTCCTCATTATCACTTCTCTTCCCCTAATAACTATAGAATTATAGAGAACAGCATTTGTAGCAGTATCATTAGGATATAGCTGAGAACCTTTATTAATCACCAGAAAATAGCTGTTTATTTCAGGTGTTTGTCCTCATTATCACTTCTCTTCCCCTAATAACTATAGAATTATAGAGAACAGCATTTGTAGCAGTATCATTAGGATATAGCTGAGAACCTTTATTAATCACCAGAAAATAGCTGTTTATTTCAGGTGTTTTGTCCTCATTATCACTTCTCTTCCCCTACTAACTATAGAATTATAGAGAACAGCATTTGTAGCAGTATCATTAGGATATAGCTGAGAACCTTTATTAATCACCAGAAAATAGCTGTTTATTTCAGGTGTTTTGTCGTCATTATCACTTCTCTTCCCCTAATAAGTATAGAATTATAGAGAAGAGCATTTGTAGCAGTATGATTAGGATATAGCTGAGAACCTTTATTAATCACCAGAAAATAGCTGTTTATTTCAGGTGTTTTGTCGTCATTATCACTTCTCTTCCCCTAATAAGTATAGAATTATAGAGAAGAGCATTTGTAGCAGTATGATTAGGATATAGCAGAGAACCTTTATTAATCCCCAGAAAATACCTGTTTATTTCAGGTGTTTTATCCTCATTATCACTTCCCTTCTCCTAATAACTATAGAATTATAAAGAACAGCATTTGTAGCAGTATCATTAGGATATAGCAGAGAACCTTTATTAATCCCCAGAAAATACCTGTTTATTTCAGGTGTTTTGTCGTCATTATCACTTCTCTTCCCCTAATAACTATAGAATTATAGAGAACAGCATTTGTAGCAGTATCATTAGGATATAGCTGAGAAACTTTATTAATCACCAGAAAATAGCTGTTTATTTCAGGTGTTTTGTCCTCATTATCACTTCTCTTCCCCTAATAACTATAGAATTATAGAGAACAGCATTTGTAGCAGTATCATTAGGATATAGCTGAGAACCTTTATTAATCACCAGAAAATAGCTGTTTATTTCAGGTGTTTTGTCCTCATTATCACTTCTCTTCCCCTAATAACTATAGAATTATAGAGAACAGCATTTGTAGCAGTATCATTAGGATATAGCTGAGAACCTTTATTAATCACCAGAAAATAGCTGTTTATTTCAGGTGTTTTGTCCTCATTATCACTTCTCTTCCCCTAATAACTATAGAATTATAGAGAACAGCATTTGTAGCAGTATCATTAGGATATAGCTGAGCACCTTTATTAATCACCAGAAAATAGCTGTTTATTTCAGGTGTTTTGTCCTCATTATCACTTCTCTTCCCCTAATAACTATAGAATTATAGAGAACAGCATTTGTAGCAGTATCATTAGGATATAGCTGAGAACCTTTATTAATCACCAGAAAATAGCTGTTTATTTCAGGTGTTTTGTCCTCATTATCACTTCTCTTCCCCTACTAACTATAGAATTATAGAGAACAGCATTTGTAGCAGTATCATTAGGATATAGCTGAGAACCTTTATTAATCACCAGAAAATAGCTGTTTATTTCAGGTGTTTTGTCCTCATTATCACTTCTCTTCCCCTAATAACTATAGAATTATAGAGAACAGCATTTGTAGCAGTATCATTAGGATATAGCTGAGAACCTTTATTAATCACCAGAAAATAGCTGTTTATTTCAAATGTTTTGTCCTCATTATCACTTCTCTTCCCCTAATAACTATAGAATTATAGAGAACAGCATTTGTAGCAGTATCATTAGGATATAGCTGAGAACCTTTATTAATCACCAGAAAATAGCTGTTTATTTCAGGTGTTTTGTCCTCATTATCACTTCTCTTCCCCTAATAACTATAGAATTATAGAGAACAGCATTTGTAGCAGTATCATTAGGATATAGCTGAGAACCTTTATTAATCACCAGAAAATAGCTGTTTATTTCAGGTGTTTGTCCTCATTATCACTTCTCTTCCCCTAATAACTATAGAATTATAGAGAACAGCATTTGTAGCAGTATCATTAGGATATAGCTGAGAACCTTTATTAATCACCAGAAAATAGCTGTTTATTTCAGGTGTTTTGTCCTCATTATCACTTCTCTTCCCCTACTAACTATAGAATTATAGAGAACAGCATTTGTAGCAGTATCATTAGGATATAGCTGAGAACCTTTATTAATCACCAGAAAATAGCTGTTTATTTCAGGTGTTTTGTCGTCATTATCACTTCTCTTCCCCTAATAAGTATAGAATTATAGAGAAGAGCATTTGTAGCAGTATGATTAGGATATAGCAGAGAACCTTTATTAATCCCCAGAAAATACCTGTTTATTTCAGGTGTTTTATCCTCATTATCACTTCCCTTCTCCTAATAACTATAGAATTATAAAGAACAGCATTTGTAGCAGTATCATTAGGATATAGCAGAGAACCTTTATTAATCCCCAGAAAATACCTGTTTATTTCAGGTGTTTTGTCGTCATTATCACTTCTCTTCCCCTAATAACTATAGAATTATAGAGAACAGCATTTGTAGCAGTATCATTAGGATATAGCTGAGAACCTTTATTAATCACCAGAAAATAGCTGTTTATTTCAGGTGTTTTGTCCTCATTATCACTTCTCTTCCCCTAATAACTATAGAATTATAGAGAACAGCATTTGTAGCAGTATCATTAGGATATAGCTGAGAACCTTTATTAATCACCAGAAAATAGCTGTTTATTTCAGGTGTTTTGTCCTCATTATCACTTCTCTTCCCCTACTAACTATAGAATTATAGAGAACAGCATTTGTAGCAGTATCATTAGGATATAGCTGAGAACCTTTATTAATCACCAGAAAATAGCTGTTTATTTCAGGTGTTTTGTCGTCATTATCACTTCTCTTCCCCTAATAAGTATAGAATTATAGAGAAGAGCATTTGTAGCAGTATGATTAGGATATAGCAGAGAACCTTTATTAATCCCCAGAAAATAGCTGTTTATTTCAGGTGTTTTATCCTCATTATCACTTCCCTTCTCCTAATAACTATAGAATTATAAAGAACAGCATTTGTAGCAGTATCATTAGGATATAGCAGAGAACCTTTATTAATCCCCAGAAAATACCTGTTTATTTCAGGTGTTTTGTCGTCATTATCACTTCTCTTCCCCTAATAACTATAGAATTATAGAGAACAGCATTTGTAGCAGTATCATTAGGATATAGCTGAGAACCTTTATTAATCACCAGAAAATAGCTGTTTATTTCAGGTGTTTTGTCCTCATTATCACTTCTCTTCCCCTAATAACTATAGAATTATAGAGAACAGCATTTGTAGCAGTATCATTAGGATATAGCTGAGAACCTTTATTAATCACCAGAAAATAGCTGTTTATTTCAGGTGTTTTGTCCTCATTATCACTTCTCTTCCCCTAATAACTATAGAATTATAGAGAACAGCATTTGTAGCAGTATCATTAGGATATAGCTGAGAACCTTTATTAATCACCAGAAAATAGCTGTTTATTTCAGGTGTTTTGTCCTCATTATCACTTCTCTTCCCCTAATAACTATAGAATTATAGAGAACAGCATTTGTAGCAGTATCATTAGGATATAGCTGAGCACCTTTATTAATCACCAGAAAATAGCTGTTTATTTCAGGTGTTTTGTCCTCATTATCACTTCTCTTCCCCTAATAACTATAGAATTATAGAGAACAGCATTTGTAGCAGTATCATTAGGATATAGCTGAGAACCTTTATTAATCACCAGAAAATAGCTGTTTATTTCAGGTGTTTTGTCCTCATTATCACTTCTCTTCCCCTAATAACTATAGAATTATAGAGAACAGCATTTGTAGCAGTATCATTAGGATATAGCTGAGAACCTTTATTAATCACCAGAAAATAGCTGTTTATTTCAGGTGTTTTGTCCTCATTATCACTTCTCTTCCCCTAATAACTATAGAATTATAGAGAACAGCATTTGTAGCAGTATCATTAGGATATAGTTGAGAACCTTTATTAATCACCAGAAAATAGCTGTTTATTTCAGGTGTTTTGTCCTCATTATCACTTCTCTTCCCCTAATAACTATAGAATTATAGAGAACAGCATTTGTAGCAGTATCATTAGGATATAGCTGAGAACCTTTATTAATCACCAGAAAATAGCTGTTTATTTCAGGTGTTTTGTCCTCATTATCACTTCTCTTCCCCTAATAACTATAGAATTATAGAGAACAGCATTTGTAGCAGTATCATTAGGATATAGCTGAGAACCTTTATTAATCACCAGAAAATAGCTGTTTATTTCAGGTGTTTTGTCCTCATTATCACTTCTCTTCCCCTAATAACTATAGAATTATAGAGAACAGCATTTGTAGCAGTATCATTAGGATATAGCTGAGCACCTTTATTAATCACCAGAAAATAGCTGTTTATTTCAGGTGTTTTGTCCTCATTATCACTTCTCTTCCCCTAATAACTATAGAATTATAGAGAACAGCATTTGTAGCAGTATCATTAGGATATAGCTGAGAACCTTTATTAATCACCAGAAAATAGCTGTTTATTTCAGGTGTTTTGTCCTCATTATCACTTCTCTTCCCCTACTAACTATAGAATTATAGAGAACAGCATTTGTAGCAGTATCATTAGGATATAGCTGAGAACCTTTATTAATCACCAGAAAATAGCTGTTTATTTCAGGTGTTTTGTCCTCATTATCACTTCTCTTCCCCTAATAACTATAGAATTATAGAGAACAGCATTTGTAGCAGTATCATTAGGATATAGCTGAGAACCTTTATTAATCACCAGAAAATAGCTGTTTATTTCAGGTGTTTTGTCCTCATTATCACTTCTCTTCCCCTAATAACTATAGAATTATAGAGAACAGCATTTGTAGCAGTATCATTAGGATATAGCTGAGAACCTTTATTAATCACCAGAAAATAGCTGTTTATTTCAGGTGTTTTGTCCTCATTATCACTTCTCTTCCCCTAATAACTATAGATTTATAGAGAACAGCATTTGTAGCAGTATCATTAGGATATAGCTGAGAACCTTTATTAATCACCAGAAAATAGCTGTTTATTTCAGGTGTTTTGTCGTCATTATCACTTCTCTTCTCCTAATAAGTATAGAATTATAGAGAAGAGCATTTGTAGCAGTATGATTAGGATATAGCAGAGAACCTTTATTAATCCCCAGAAAATACCTGTTTATTTCAGGTGTTTTATCCTCATTATCACTTCCCTTCTCCTAATAACTATAGAATTATAGAGAACAGCATTTGTAGCAGTATCATTAGGATATAGCAGAGGACCTTTATTAATCACCAGAAAATAGCTGTTTATTTCAGGTGTTTTGTCCTCATTATCACTTCTCTTCCCCTAATAACTATAGAATTATAGAGAACAGCATTTGTAGCAGTATCATTAGGATATAGCTGAGAACCATTATTAATCACCAGAAAATAGCTGTTTATTTCAGGTGTTTTGTCCTCATTATCACTTCTCTTCCCCTAATAACTATAGAATTATAGAGAACAGCATTTGTAGCAGTATCATTAGGATATAGCTGAGAACCTTTATTAATCACCAGAAAATAGCTGTTTATTTCAGGTGTTTTGTCCTCATTATCACTTCTCTTCCCCTAATAACTATAGAATTATAGAGAACAGCATTTGTAGCAGTATCATTAGGATATAGCTGAGAACCTTTATTAATCACCAGAAAATAGCTGTTTATTTCAGGTGTTTTGTCCTCATTATCACTTCTCTTCCCCTAATAACTATAGAATTATAGAGAACAGCATTTGTAGCAGTATCATTAGGATATAGCTGAGAACCTTTATTAATCACCAGAAAATAGCTGTTTATTTCAGGTGTTTTGTCGTCATTATCACTTCTCTTCCCCTACTAACTATAGAATTATAGAGAACAGGATTTGTAGCAGTATCATTAGGATATAGCTGAGAACCTTTATTAATCACCAGAAAATAGCTGTTTATTTCAGGTGTTTTGTCCTCATTATCACTTCTCTTCCCCTAATAACTATAGAATTATAGAGAACAGCATTTGTAGCAGTATCATTAGGATATAGCTGAGAACCTTTATTAATCACCAGAAAATAGCTGTTTATTTCAGGTGTTTTGTCGTCATTATCACTTCTCTTCCCCTAATAACTATAGAATTATAGAGAACAGCATTTGTAGCAGTATCATTAGGATATAGCTGAGAACCTTTATTAATCACCAGAAAATAGCTGTTTATTTCAGGTGTTTTGTCCTCATTATCACTTCTCTTCCCCTAATAAC
The DNA here is from genome assembly GCA_963932145.1 of Acanthosepion lycidas. NCBI lineage: Eukaryota > Metazoa > Mollusca > Cephalopoda > Sepiida > Sepiidae > Acanthosepion > Acanthosepion lycidas. The sequence goes on along the minus strand of OZ010575.1, from coordinate 123,320,402 downwards.
TATAGAATTATAGAGAACAGCATTTGTAGCAGTATCATTAGGATATAGCAGAGGACCTTTATTAATCACCAGAAAATAGCTGTTTATTTCAGGTCTTTTGTCCTCATTATCACTTCTCTTCCCCTAATAACTATAGAATTATAGAGAACAGCATTTGTAGCAGTATCATTAGGATATAGCTGAGAACCTTTATTAATCACCAGAAAATAGCTGTTTATTTCAGGTGTTTGTCCTCATTATCACTTCTCTTCCCCTAATGACTATAGAATTATAGAGAACAGCATTTATAGCAGTATCATTAGGATATAGCTGAGAACCTATATTAATCACCAGGAAATAGCTGTTTATTTCAGGTGTTTTGTCCTCATTATCACTTCTCTTCCCCTAATAACTATAGAATTATATAGAACAGCATTTGTAGCAGTATCATTAGGATATAGCTGAGAACCTTTATTAATCACCAGAAAATAGCTGTTTATTTCAGGTGTTTTGTCGTCATTATCACTTCTCTTCCCCTAATAACTATAGAATTATAGAGAACAGCATTTATAGCAGTATCATTAGGATATATAGCTGAGAACCTTTATTAATCACCAGAAAATAGCTGTTTATTTCAGGTGTTTTGTCCTCATTATCACTTCACTTCTCCTAATAACTATAGAATTATAGAGAACAGCATTTGTAGCAGTATCATTAGGATATAGCTGAGAACCTTTATTAATCACCAGAAAATAGCTGTTTATTTCAGGTGTTTTGTCGTCATTATCACTTCTCTTCCCCTAATAACTATAGAATTATAGAGAACAGCATTTGTAGCAGTATCATTAGGATATAGCTGAGAACCTTTATTAATCACCAGAAAATAGCTGTTTATTTCAGGTGTTTTGTCCTCATTATCACTTCTCTTCCCCTACTAACTATAGAATTATAGAGAACAGCATTTGTAGCAGTATCATTAGGATATAGCTGAGAACCTTTATTAATCACCAGAAAATAGCTGTTTATTTCAGGTGTTTTGTCGTCATTATCACTTCTCTTCCCCTAATAACTATAGAATTATAGAGAACAGCATTTGTAGCAGTATCATTAGGATATAGCTGAGAACCTTTATTAATCACCAGAAAATAGCTGTTTATTTCAGGTGTTTTGTCCTCATTATCACTTCTCTTCCCCTACTAACTATAGAATTATAGAGAACAGCATTTGTAGCAGTATCATTAGGATATAGCTGAGAACCTTTATTAATCACCAGAAAATAGCTGTTTATTTCAGGTGTTTTGTCCTCATTATCACTTCTCTTCCCCTAATAACTATAGAATTATAGAGAACAGCATTTGTAGCAGTATCATTAGGATATAGCTGAGAACCTTTATTAATCAGCAGAAAATAGCTGTTTATTTCAGGTGTTTTGTCCTCATTATCACTTCTCTTCCCCTACTAACTATAGAATTATAGAGAACAGCATTTGTAGCAGTATCATTAGGATATAGCTGAGAACCTTTATTAATCACCAGAAAATAGCTGTTTATTTCAGGTGTTTTGTCCTCATTATCACTTCTCTTCCCCTAATAACTATAGAATTATAGAGAACAGCATTTGTAGCAGTATCATTAGGATATAGCTGAGAACCTTTATTAATCACCAGAAAATAGCTGTTTATTTCAGGTGTTTTGTCGTCATTATCACTTCTCTTCCCCTAATAACTATAGAATTATAGAGAACAGCATTTGTAGCAGTATCATTAGGATATAGCTGAGAACCTTTATTAATCACCAGAAAATAGCTGTTTATTTCAGGTGTTTTGTCCTCATTATCACTTCTCTTCCCCTAATAACTATAGAATTATAGAGAACAGCATTTGTAGCAGTATCATTAGGATATAGTTGAGAACCTTTATTAATCACCAGAAAATAGCTGTTTATTTCAGGTGTTTTGTCCTCATTATCACTTCTCTTCCCCTAATAACTATAGAATTATAGAGAACAGCATTTGTAGCAGTATCATTAGGATATAGCTGAGAACCTTTATTAATCACCAGAAAATAGCTGTTTATTTCAGGTGTTTTGTCCTCATTATCACTTCTCTTCCCCTAATAACTATAGAATTATAGAGAACAGCATTTATAGCAGTATCATTAGGATATATAGCTGAGAACCTTTATTAATCACCAGAAAATAGCTGTTTATTTCAGGTGTTTTGTCCTCATTATCACTTCACTTCTCCTAATACCTATAGAATTATAGAGAACAGCATTTGTAGCAGTATCATTAGGATATAGCTGAGAACCTTTATTAATCACCAGAAAATAGCTGTTTATTTCAGGTGTTTTGTCGTCATTATCACTTCTCTTCCCCTAATAACTATAGAATTATAGAGAACAGCATTTGTAGCAGTATCATTAGGATATAGCTGAGAACCTTTATTAATCACCAGAAAATAGCTGTTTATTTCAGGTGTTTTGTCCTCATTATCACTTCTCTTCCCCTACTAACTATAGAATTATAGAGAACAGCATTTGTAGCAGTATCATTAGGATATAGCTGAGAACCTTTATTAATCACCAGAAAATAGCTGTTTATTTCAGGTGTTTTGTCGTCATTATCACTTCTCTTCCCCTAATAACTATAGAATTATAGAGAACAGCATTTGTAGCAGTATCATTAGGATATAGCTGAGAACCTTTATTAATCACCAGAAAATAGCTGTTTATTTCAGGTGTTTTGTCCTCATTATCACTTCTCTTCCCCTACTAACTATAGAATTATAGAGAACAGCATTTGTAGCAGTATCATTAGGATATAGCTGAGAACCTTTATTAATCACCAGAAAATAGCTGTTTATTTCAGGTGTTTTGTCGTCATTATCACTTCTCTTCCCCTAATAACTATAGAATTATAGAGAACAGCATTTGTAGCAGTATCATTAGGATATAGCTGAGAACCTTTATTAATCACCAGAAAATAGCTGTTTATTTCAGGTGTTTTGTCCTCATTATCACTTCTCTTCCCCTACTAACTATAGAATTATAGAGAACAGCATTTGTAGCAGTATCATTAGGATATAGCTGACAACCTTTATTAATCACCAGAAAATAGCTGTTTATTTCAGGTGTTTTGTCGTCATTATCACTTCTGTTCCCCTAATAACTATAGAATTATAGAGAACAGCATTTGTAGCAGTATCATTAGGATATAGCTGAGAACCATTATTAATCACCAGAAAATAGCTGTTTATTTCAGGTGTTTTGTCCTCATTATCACTTCTCTTCCCCTAATAACTATAGAATTATAGAGAACAGCATTTGTAGCAGTATCATTAGGATATAGCTGAGAACCTTTATTAATCACCAGAAAATAGCTGTTTATTTCAGGTGTTTTGTCCTCATTATCACTTCTCTTCCCCTAATAACTATAGAATTATAGAGAACAGCATTTGTAGCAGTATCATTAGGATATAGCTGAGAACCTTTATTAATCACCAGAAAATAGCTGTTTATTTCAGGTGTTTTGTCCTCATTATCACTTCTCTTCCCCTAATAACTATAGAATTATAGAGAACAGCATTTGTAGCAGTATCATTAGGATATAGCTGAGAACCTTTATTAATCACCAGAAAATAGCTGTTTATTTCAGGTGTTTTGTCCTCATTATCACTTCTCTTCCCCTAATAACTATAGAATTATAGAGAACAGGATTTGTAGCAGTATCATTAGGATATAGCTGAGAACCTTTATTAATCACCAGAAAATAGCTGTTTATTTCAGGTGTTTTGTCCTCATTATCACTTCTCTTCCCCTAATAACTATAGAATTATAGAGAACAGCATTTGTAGCAGTATCATTAGGATATAGCTGAGAACCTTTATTAATCACCAGAAAATAGCTGTTTATTTCAGGTGTTTTGTCGTCATTATCACTTCTCTTCCCCTAATAACTATAGAATTATAGAGAACAGCATTTGTAGCAGTATCATTAGGATATAGCTGAGAACCTTTATTAATCACCAGAAAATAGCTGTTTATTTCAGGTGTTTTGTCCTCATTATCACTTCTCTTCCCCTAATAACTATAGAATTATAGAGAACAGCATTTGTAGCAGTATCATTAGGATATAGCAGAGGACCTTTATTAATCACCAGAAAATAGCTGTTTATTTCAGGTGTTTTGTCCTCATTATCACTTCTCTTCCCCTAATAACTATAGAATTATAGAGAACAGCATTTGTAGCACTATCATTAGGATATAGCTGAGAACCTTTATTAATCACCAGAAAATAGCTGTTTATTTCAGGTGTTTGTCCTCATTATCACTTCTCTTCCCCTAATGACTATAGAATTATAGAGAACAGCATTTATAGCAGTATCATTAGGATATAGCTGAGAACCTATATTAATCACCAGGAAATAGCTGTTTATTTCAGGTGTTTTGTCCTCATTATCACTTCTCTTCCCCTAATAACTATAGAATTATATAGAACAGCATTTGTAGCAGTATCATTAGGATATAGCTGAGAACCTTTATTAATCACCAGAAAATAGCTGTTTATTTCAGGTGTTTTGTCGTCATTATCACTTCTCTTCCCCTAATAACTATAGAATTATAGAGAACAGCATTTATAGCAGTATCATTAGGATATATAGCTGAGAACCTTTATTAATCACCAGAAAATAGCTGTTTATTTCAGGTGTTTTGTCCTCATTATCACTTCACTTCTCCTAATAACTATAGAATTATAGAGAACAGCATTTGTAGCAGTATCATTAGGATATAGCTGAGAACCTTTATTAATCACCAGAAAATAGCTGTTTATTTCAGGTGTTTTGTCGTCATTATCACTTCTCTTCCCCTAATAACTATAGAATTATAGAGAACAGCATTTGTAGCAGTATCATTAGGATATAGCTGAGAACCTTTATTAATCACCAGAAAATAGCTGTTTATTTCAGGTGTTTTGTCCTCATTATCACTTCTCTTCCCCTACTAACTATAGAATTATAGAGAACAGCATTTGTAGCAGTATCATTAGGATATAGCTGAGAACCTTTATTAATCACCAGAAAATAGCTGTTTATTTCAGGTGTTTTGTCGTCATTATCACTTCTCTTCCCCTAATAACTATAGAATTATAGAGAACAGCATTTGTAGCAGTATCATTAGGATATAGCTGAGAACCTTTATTAATCACCAGAAAATAGCTGTTTATTTCAGGTGTTTTGTCCTCATTATCACTTCTCTTCCCCTACTAACTATAGAATTATAGAGAACAGCATTTGTAGCAGTATCATTAGGATATAGCTGAGAACCTTTATTAATCACCAGAAAATAGCTGTTTATTTCAGGTGTTTTGTCGTCATTATCACTTCTCTTCCCCTAATAACTATAGAATTATAGAGAACAGCATTTGTAGCAGTATCATTAGGATATAGCTGAGAACCTTTATTAATCACCAGAAAATAGCTGTTTATTTCAGGTGTTTTGTCCTCATTATCACTTCTCTTCCCCTACTAACTATAGAATTATAGAGAACAGCATTTGTAGCAGTATCATTAGGATATAGCTGAGAACCTTTATTAATCACCAGAAAATAGCTGTTTATTTCAGGTGTTTTGTCGTCATTATCACTTCTGTTCCCCTAATAACTATAGAATTATAGAGAACAGCATTTGTAGCAGTATCATTAGGATATAGCTGAGAACCTTTATTAATCAGCAGAAAATAGCTGTTTATTTCAGGTGTTTTGTCCTCATTATCACTTCTCTTCCCCTAATAACTATAGAATTATAGAGAACAGCATTTGTAGCAGTATCATTAGGATATAGCTGAGAACCTTTATTAATCAGCAGAAAATAGCTGTTTATTTCAGGTGTTTTGTCCTCATTATCACTTCTCTTCCCCTAATAACTATAGAATTATAGAGAACAGCATTTGTACCAGTATCATTAGGATATAGCTGAGAACCTTTATTAATCACCAGAAAATAGCTGTTTATTTCAGGTGTTTTGTCCTCATTATCACTTCTCTTCCCCTAATAACTATAGAATTATAGAGAACAGCATTTGTAGCAGTATCATTAGGATATAGCTGAGAACCTTTATTAATCACCAGAAAATAGCTGTTTATTTCAGGTGTTTTGTCCTCATTATCACTTCTCTTCCCCTAATAACTATAGAATTATAGAGAACAGCATTTGTAGCAGTATCATTAGGATATAGTTGAGAACCTTTATTAATCACCAGAAAATAGCTGTTTATTTCAGGTGTTTTGTCCTCATTATCACTTCTCTTCCCCTAATAACTATAGAATTATAGAGAACAGCATTTGTAGCAGTATCATTAGGATATAGCTGAGAACCTTTATTAATCACCAGAAAATAGCTGTTTATTTCAGGTGTTTTGTCCTCATTATCACTTCTCTTCCCCTAATAACTATAGAATTATAGAGAACAGCATTTATAGCAGTATCATTAGGATATATAGCTGAGAACCTTTATTAATCACCAGAAAATAGCTGTTTATTTCAGGTGTTTTGTCCTCATTATCACTTCACTTCTCCTAATACCTATAGAATTATAGAGAACAGCATTTGTAGCAGTATCATTAGGATATAGCTGAGAACCTTTATTAATCACCAGAAAATAGCTGTTTATTTCAGGTGTTTTGTCGTCATTATCACTTCTCTTCCCCTAATAACTATAGAATTATAGAGAACAGCATTTGTAGCAGTATCATTAGGATATAGCTGAGAACCTTTATTAATCAGTAGAAAATAGCTGTTTATTTCAGGTGTTTTGTCCTCATTATCACTTCTCTTCCCCTAATAACTATAGAATTATAGAGAACAGCATTTGTAGCAGTATCATTAGGATATAGCTGAGAACCTTTATTAATCAGCAGAAAATAGCTGTTTATTTCAGGTGTTTTGTCCTCATTATCACTTCTCTTCCCCTAATAACTATAGAATTATAGAGAACAGCATTTGTAGCAGTATCATTAGGATATAGCTGAGAACCTTTATTAATCACCAGAAAATAGCTGTTTATTTCAGGTGTTTTGTCCTCATTATCACTTCTCTTCCCCTAATAACTATAGAATTATAGAGAACAGCATTTGTAGCAGTATCATTAGGATATAGCTGAGAACCTTTATTAATCACCAGAAAATAGCTGTTTATTTCAGGTGTTTTGTCCTCATTATCACTTCTCTTCCCCTAATAACTATAGAATTATAGAGAACAGCATTTGTAGCAGTATCATTAGGATATAGCTGAGAACCTTTATTAATCACCAGAAAATAGCTGTTTATTTCAGGTGTTTTGTCCTCATTATCACTTCTCTTCCCCTAATAACTATAGAATTATAGAGAACAGCATTTGTAGCAGTATCATTAGGATATAGCTGAGAACCTTTATTAATCACCAGAAAATAGCTGTTTATTTCAGGTGTTTTGTCCTCATTATCACTTCTCTTCCCCTAATAACTATAGAATTATAGAGAACAGCATTTGTAGCAGTATCATTAGGATATAGCTGAGAACCTTTATTAATCAGCAGAAAATAGCTGTTTATTTCAGGTGTTTTGTCCTCATTATCACTTCTCTTCCCCTAATAACTATAGAATTATAGAGAACAGCATTTGTAGCAGTATCATTAGGATATAGCTGAGAACCTTTATTAATCACCAGAAAATAGCTGTTTATTTCAGGTGTTTTGTCCTCATTATCACTTCTCTTCCCCTAATAACTATAGAATTATAGAGAACAGCATTTGTAGCAGTATCATTAGGATATAGCTGAGAACCTTTATTAATCAGCAGAAAATAGCTGTTTATTTCAGGTGTTTTGTCCTCATTATCACTTCTCTTCCCCTAATAACTATAGATTTATAGAGAACAGCATTTGTAGCAGTATCATTAGGATATAGCTGAGAACCTTTATTAATCAGCAGAAAATAGCTGTTTATTTCAGGTGTTTTGTCCTCATTATCACTTCTCTTCCCCTAATAACTATAGAATTATAGAGAACAGCATTTGTAGCAGTATCATTAGGATATAGCTGAGAACCTTTATTAATGACCAGAAAATAGCTGTTTATTTCAGGTGTTTTGTCCTCATTGTCACTTCTCTTCTCCTAATAACTATAGAATTATAGAGAAGAGCATTTGTAGCAGTATGATTAGAATATAGCAGAGGACCTTTATTAATCACCAGAAAATAGCTGTTTATTTCAGGTGTTTTGTCCTCATTATCACTTCTCTTCTCCTAATAACTATAGAATTATAGAGAAGTATGATTAGAATATAGCAGAGGACCTTTATTAATCACCAGAAAATAGCTGTTTATTTCAGGTGTTTTGTCCTCATTATCACTTCTCTTCTCCTAATAACTATAGAATTATAGAGAAGTATGATTAGAATATAGCAGAGGACCTTTATTAATCACCAGAAAATAGCTGTTTATTTCAGGTGTTTTGTCCTCATTATCACTTCTCTTCTCCTAATAACTATAGAATTATAGAGAAGTGCATTTGTAGCAGTATGATTAGGATATAGCAGAGGACCTTTATTAATCCCCAGAAAATAGCTGTTTATTTCAGGTGTTTTGTCCTCATTATCACTTTTCTTCTCCTAATAACTATAGAATTATAGAGAAGAGCATTTGTGGCAGTATGATTAGGATATAGCAGAGGACCTTTATTAATCCCCAGAAAATAGCTGTTTATTTCAGGTGTTTTGTCCTCATTATCACTTCTCTTCTCCTAATAACTATAGAATTATAGAGAAGAGCATTTGTAGCAGTATGATTAGGATATAGCAGAGGACCTTTATTAATCACCAGAAAATAGCTGTTTATTTCAGGTGTTTTGTCCTCATTATCACGTCTCTTCCCCTAATAACTATAGAATTATAGAGAAGAGCATTTGTAGCAGTATGATTAGGATATATCAGAGGACCTTTATTAATCCCCAGAAAATGGCTGTTTATTTCAGGTGTTTTGTCCTCATTAACACTTCTCTTCTCCTAATAACTACAGAATTATAGAGAAGAGCATTTGTAGCAGTATGATTAGGATATAGCAGAGGACCTTTATTAATCCCCAGAAAATAGCTGTTTATTTCAGGTGTTTTGTCCACATTATCACTTCCCTTCTCCTAATAACTATAGAATTATAGAGAAGAGCATTTGTAGCAGTATGATTAGGATATAGCAGAGGACCATTATTAATCCCCAGAAAGTAGCTGTTTATTTCAGGTGTTTTATCCTAATTATAAATTTTCTTCTCCTAATAACTATAGAATTATAGAGAAGAGCATTTGTAGCAGTATGATTAGGATATAGCAGAGGACCTTTATTAATCCCCAGAAAATAGCTGTTTATTTCAGGTGTTTTGTCCTCATTATCACTTCTCTTCTCCTAATAACTATAGAATTATAGAGAACAGCATTTGTAGCAGTATGATTAGGATATAGCAGAGGATCTTTATTAATCCCCAGAAAATAGCTGTTTATTTCAGGTGTTTTGTCCTCATTATCACTTCTCTTCTCCTAATAACTATAGAATTATAGAGAACAGCATTTGTAGCAGTATCATTAGGATATAGCAGAGGACCATTATTAATCCCCAGAAAATAGCTGTTTATTTCAGGTGTTTTGTCCTCATTATCACTTCTCTTCTCCTAATAACTATAGAATTATAGAGATGAGCAATTGTAGCAGTATGATTAGCATATAGCAGAGGACCTTTATTAATCACCAGAAAATAGCTGTTTATTTCAGGTGTTTTGTCCTCATTATCACTTCTCTTCTCCTAATAACTATAGAATTATAGAGAACAGGATTTGTAGAAGTATCATTAGGATATAGCAGAGGACCTTTATTAATCCCCAGAAAATAGCTGTTTATTTCAGGTGTTTTGTCCTCATTATCACTTCTCTTCTCCTAATAACTATAGAATTATAGAGAACAGCATTTGTAGCAGTATCATTAGCATATAGCAGAGAACCTTTATTAATCCCCAGAAAATAGCTGTTTATTTCAGGTGTTTTGTCCTCATTATCACTTCTCTTCTCCTAATAACTATAGAATTATAGAGAAGAGCATTTGTAGCAGTATGATTAGGATATAGCAGAGGACCTTTATTAATCCCCAGAAAATATCTGTTTATTTCAGGTGTTTTGTCCTCATTATCACTTCTCTTCTCCTAATAACTATAGAATTATAGAGAAGAGCATTTGTAGCAGTATGATTAGGATATAGCAGAGGACCTTCATTAATCCCCAGAAAATAGCTGTTTATTTCAGGTGTTTTGTCCTCATTATCACTTCTCTTCTCCTAATAACTATAGAATTATAGAGAAGAGCATTTGTAGCAGTATGATTAGGATATAGCAGAGGACCTTTATTAATCCCCAGAAAATAGCTGTTTATTTCAGGTGTTTTTCCTCATTATCACTTCTCTTCTCCTAATAACTATAGAATTATAGAGAACAGCATTTGTAGCAGTATCATTAGCATATAGCAGAGGACCTTTATTAATCCCCAGAAAATAGCTGTTTATTTCAGGTGTTTTGTCCTCATTATCACTTCTCTTCTCCTAATAATTATAGAATTATAGAGAAGAGCATTTGTAGCAGTATGATTAGGATATAGCAGAGGACATTTATTAATCCCCAGAAAATAGCTGTTTATTTCAGGTGTTTTGTCCTCATTATCACTTCTCTTCTCCTAATAACTATAGAATTATAGAGAAGAGCATTTGTAGCAGTATGATTAGGATATAGCAGAGGACCTTTATTAATCCCCAGAATATAGCTGTTTATTTCAGGTGTTTTGTCCTCATTATCACTTCTCTTCTCCTAATAACTATAGAATTATAGAGAACAGCATTTGTAGCAGTATCATTAGCATATAGCAGAGAACCTTTATTAATCCCCAGAAAATAGCTGTTTATTTCAGGTGTTTTGTCCTCATTATCACTTCTCATCTCCTAATAACTATAGAATTATAGAGAACAGCATTTGTAGCAGTATCATTAGCATATAGCAGAGAACCTTTATTAATCCCCAGAAAATAGCTGTTTATTTCAGGTGTTTTGTCCTCATTATGACGTCTCTTCTCCTAATAACTATAGAATTATAGAGAACAGCATTTGTAGCAGTATCATTAGTATATAGCAGAGGACCTTTATTAATCCCCAGAAAATAGCTGTTTATTTCAGGTGTTTTGTCCTCATTATCACTTCTCTTCTCCTAATAATTATAGAATTATAGAGAAGAGCATTTGTAGCAGTATGATTAGGATATAGCAGAGGACATTTATTAATCCCCAGAAAATAGCTGTTTATTTCAGGTATTTTGTCCTCATTATCACTTCTCTTCTCCTAATAACTATAGAATTATAGAGAAGAGCATTTGTAGCAGTATGATTAGGATATAGCAGAGGACCTTTATTAATCCCCAGAATATAGCTGTTTATTTCAGGTGTTTTGTCCTCATTATCACTTCTCTTCTCCTAATAACTATAGAATTATAGAGAACAGCATTTGTAGCAGTATCATTAGCATATAGCAGAGAACCTTTATTAATCCCCAGAAAATAGCTGTTTATTTCAGGTGTTTTGTCCTCATTATCACTTCTCATCTCCTAATAACTATAGAATTATAGAGAACAGCATTTGTAGCAGTATCATTAGTATATAGCAGAGGACCTTTATTAATCCCCAGAAAATAGCTGTTTATTTCAGGTGTTTTGTCCTCATTATCACTTCTCTTCTCTTAATAACTATAGAATTATAGAGAAGAGCATTTGTAGCAGTATGATTAGGATATAGCAGAGGACCTTTATTAATCCCCAGGAAATAGCTGTTTATTTCAGGTGTTTTGTCCTCATTATCACTTCTCTTCTCCTAATAACTATAGAATTATAGAGAAGAGCATTTGTAGCAGTATGATTAGGATATAGCAGAGGACCTTTATTAATCCCCAGAAAATAGCTGTTTATTTCAGGTGTTTTGTCCTCATTATCACTTCTCTTCTCCTAATAACTATAGAATTATAGAGAAGAGCATTTGTAGCAGTATGATTAGGATATATCAGAGGACCTTTATTAATCACCAGAAAATAGCTGTTTATTTCAGGTGTTTTGTCCTCATTATCACTTCTCTTCCCCTAATAACTATAGAATTATAGAGAAGAGCATTTGTAGCAGTATGATTAGGATATAGCAGAGGACCTTTATTAATCCCCAGAAAATGGCTGTTTATTTCAGGTGTTTTGTCCTCATTAACACTTCTCTTCTCCTAATAACTACAGAATTATAGAGAAGAGCATTTGTAGCAGTATGATTAGGATATAGCAGAGGACCTTTATTAATCCCCAGAAAATAGCTGTTTATTTCAGGTGTTTTGTCCACATTATCACTTCTCTTCTCCTAATAACTATAGAATTATAGAGAAGAGCATTTGTAGCAGTATGATTAGGATATAGCAGAGGACCTTTATTAATCACCAGAAAATAGCTGTTTATTTCAGGTGTTTTGTCCTCATTATCACTTCTCTTCTCCTAATAACTATAGAATTATAGAGAACAGCATTTGTAGCAGTATGATTAGGATATAGCAGAGGACCTTTATTAATCCCCAGAAAATAGCTGTTTATTTCAGGTGTTTTGTCCACGTTATCACTTCTCTTCTCCTAATAGCTATAGAATTATAGAGAAGAGCATTTGTAGCAGTATGATTAGGATATAGCAGAGGACCTTTATTAATCACCAGAAAATAGCTGTTTATTTCAGGTGTTTTGTCCTCATTATCACTTCTCTTCTCCTAATAACTATAGAATTATAGAGAACAGCATTTGTAGCAGTATCATTAGGATATAGTTGAGAACGTTTATTAATCCCCAGAATATAGCTGTTTATTTCAGGTGTTTTGTCCTCATTATCACTTCTCTTCTCCTAATAACTATAGAATTATAGAGAACAGCATTTGTAGCAGTATGATTAGCATATAGCAGAGAACCTTTATTAATCCCCAGAAAATAGCTGTTTATTTCAGGTGTTTTGTCCTCATTATCACTTCTCATCTCCTAATAACTATAGAATTATAGAGAACAGCATTTGTAGCAGTATCATTAGCATATAGCAGAGAACCTTTATTAATCCCCAGAAAATTGCTGTTTATTTCAGGTGTTTTGTCCTCATTATCACTTCTCTTATCTTAATAACTATAGAATTATAGAGAAGAGCATTTGTAGCAGTATGATTAGGATATAGCAGAGGACCTTTATTAATCCCCAGGAAATAGCTGTTTATTTCAGGTGTTTTGTCCTCATTATCACTTCTCTTCTCCTAATAACTATAGAATTATAGAGAAGAGCATTTGTAGCAGTATGATTAGGATATAGCAGAGGACCTTTATTAATCCCCAGAAAATAGCTGTTTATTTCAGGTGTTTTGTCCTCATTATCACTTCTCTTCTCCTAATAACTATAGAATTATAGAGAACAGCATTTGTAGCAGTATGATTAGGATATATCAGAGGACCTTTATTAATCCCCAGAAAATAGCTGTTTATTTCAGGTGTTTTGTCCTCATTATGACGTCTCTACTCCTAATAACTATAGAATTATAGAGAACAGCATTTGTAGCAGTATCATTAGTATATAGCAGAGGACCTTTATTAATCCCCAGAAAATAGCTGTTTATTTCAGGTGTTTTGTCCTCATTATCACTTCTCTTCTCTTAATAACTATAGAATTATAGAGAAGAGCATTTGTAGCATTATGATTAGGATATAGCAGAGGACCTTTATTAATCCCCAGGAAATAGCTGTTTATTTCAGGTGTTTTGTCCTCATTATCACTTCTCTTCTCCTAATAACTATAGAATTATAGAGAAGAGCATTTGTAGCAGTATGATTAGGATATAGCAGAGGACCTTTATTAATCCCCAGAAAATAGCTGTTTATTTCAGGTGTTTTGTCCTCATTATCACTTCTCTTCTCCTAATAACTATAGAATTATAGAGAAGAGCATTTGTAGCAGTATGATTAGGATATATCAGAGGACCTTTATTAATCACCAGAAAATAGCTGTTTATTTCAGGTGTTTTGTCCTCATTATCACTTCTCTTCCCCTAATAACTATAGAATTATAGAGAAGAGCATTTGTAGCAGTATGATTAGGATATAGCAGAGGACCTTTATTAATCCCCAGAAAATGGCTGTTTATTTCAGGTGTTTTGTCCTCATTAACACTTCTCTTCTCCTAATAACTACAGAATTATAGAGAAGAGCATTTGTAGCAGTATGATTAGGATATAGCAGAGGACCTTTATTAATCCCCAGAAAATAGCTGTTTATTTCAGGTGTTTTGTCCACATTATCACTTCCCTTCTCCTAATAACTATAGAATTATAGAGAAGAGCATTTGTAGCAGTATGATTAGGATATAGCAGAGGACCATTATTAATCCCCAGAAAGTAGCTGTTTATTTCAGGTGTTTTATCCTAATTATAAATTTTCTTCTCCTAATAACTATAGAATTATAGAGAAGAGCATTTGTAGCAGTATGATTAGGATATAGCAGAGGACCTTTATTAATCACCAGAAAATAGCTGTTTATTTCAGGTGTTTTGTCCTCATTATCACTTCTCTTCTCCTAATAATTATAGAGAACAGCATTTGTAGCAGTATGATTAGGATATAGCAGAGGACCTTTATTAATCCCCAGAAAATAGCTGTTTATTTCAGGTGTTTTGTCCTCATTATCACTTCTCTTCTCCTAATAACTATAGAATTATAGAGAACAGCATTTGTAGCAGTATGATTAGGATATAGCAGAGGATCTTTATTAATCCCCAGAAAATAGCTGTTTATTTCAGGTGTTTTGTCCTCATTATCACTTCTCTTCTCCTAATAACTATAGAATTATAGAGAACAGCATTTGTAGCAGTATCATTAGGATATAGCAGAGGACCATTATTAATCCCCAGAAAATAGCTGTTTATTTCAGGTGTTTTGTCCTCATTATCACTTCTCTTCTCCTAATAACTATAGAATTATAGAGATGAGCATTTGTAGCAGTATGATTAGGATATAGCAGAGGACCTTTATTAATCACCAGAAAATAGCTGTTTATTTCAGGTGTTTTGTCCTCATTATCACTTCTCTTCTCCTAATAACTATAGAATTATAGAGAACAGGATTTGTAGCAGTATCATTAGGATATAGCAGAGGACCTTTATTAATCCCCAGAAAATAGCTGTTTATTTCAGGTGTTTTGTCCTCATTATCACTTCTCTTCTCCTAATAACTATAGAATTATAGAGAACAGCATTTGTAGCAGTATCATTAGCATATAGCAGAGAACCTTTATTAATCCCCAGAAAATAGCTGTTTATTTCAGGTGTTTTGTCCTCATTATCACTTCTCTTCTCCTAATAACTATAGAATTATAGAGAAGAGCATTTGTAGCAGTATGATTAGGATATAGCAGAGGACCTTTATTAATCCCCAGAAAATAGCTGTTTATTTCAGGTGTTTTGTCCTCATTATCACTTCTCTTCTCCTAATAACTATAGAATTATAGAGAAGAGCATTTGTAGCAGTATGATTAGGATATAGCAGAGGACCTTTATTAATCCCCAGAAAATAGCTGTTTATTTCAGGTGTTTTGTCCTCATTATCACTTCTCTTCTCTTAATAACTATAGAATTATAGAGAAGAGCATTTGTAGCAGTATGATTAGGATATAGCAGAGGACCTTTATTAATCCCCAGGAAATAGCTGTTTATTTCAGGTGTTTTGTCCTCATTATCACTTCTCTTCTCCTAATAACTATAGAATTATAGAGAAGAGCATTTGTAGCAGTATGATTAGGATATAGCAGAGGACCTTTATTAATCCCCAGAAAATAGCTGTTTATTTCAGGTGTTTTGTCCTCATTATCACTTCTCTTCTCCTAATAACTATAGAATTATAGAGAAGAGCATTTGTAGCAGTATGATTAGGATATATCAGAGGACCTTTATTAATCACCAGAAAATAGCTGTTTATTTCAGGTGTTTTGTCCTCATTATCACTTCTCTTCCCCTAATAACTATAGAATTATAGAGAAGAGCATTTGTAGCAGTATGATTAGGATATAGCAGAGGACCTTTATTAATCCCCAGAAAATGGCTGTTTATTTCAGGTGTTTTGTCCTCATTAACACTTCTCTTCTCCTAATAACTACAGAATTATAGAGAAGAGCATTTGTAGCAGTATGATTAGGATATAGCAGAGGACCTTTATTAATCCCCAGAAAATAGCTGTTTATTTCAGGTGTTTTGTCCACATTATCACTTCTCTTCTCCTAATAACTATAGAATTATAGAGAAGAGCATTTGTAGCAGTATGATTAGGATATAGCAGAGGACCTTTATTAATCACCAGAAAATAGCTGTTTATTTCAGGTGTTTTGTCCTCATTATCACTTCTCTTCTCCTAATAACTATAGAATTATAGAGAACAGCATTTGTAGCAGTATGATTAGGATATAGCAGAGGACCTTTATTAATCCCCAGAAAATAGCTGTTTATTTCAGGTGTTTTGTCCACGTTATCACTTCTCTTCTCCTAATAGCTATAGAATTATAGAGAAGAGCATTTGTAGCAGTATGATTAGGATATAGCAGAGGACCTTTATTAATCACCAGAAAATAGCTGTTTATTTCAGGTGTTTTGTCCTCATTATCACTTCTCTTCTCCTAATAACTATAGAATTATAGAGAACAGCATTTGTAGCAGTATCATTAGGATATAGTTGAGAACGTTTATTAATCCCCAGAATATAGCTGTTTATTTCAGGTGTTTTGTCCTCATTATCACTTCTCTTCTCCTAATAACTATAGAATTATAGAGAACAGCATTTGTAGCAGTATGATTAGCATATAGCAGAGAACCTTTATTAATCCCCAGAAAATAGCTGTTTATTTCAGGTGTTTTGTCCTCATTATCACTTCTCATCTCCTAATAACTATAGAATTATAGAGAACAGCATTTGTAGCAGTATCATTAGCATATAGCAGAGAACCTTTATTAATCCCCAGAAAATTGCTGTTTATTTCAGGTGTTTTGTCCTCATTATCACTTCTCTTATCTTAATAACTATAGAATTATAGAGAAGAGCATTTGTAGCAGTATGATTAGGATATAGCAGAGGACCTTTATTAATCCCCAGGAAATAGCTGTTTATTTCAGGTGTTTTGTCCTCATTATCACTTCTCTTCTCCTAATAACTATAGAATTATAGAGAAGAGCATTTGTAGCAGTATGATTAGGATATAGCAGAGGACCTTTATTAATCCCCAGAAAATAGCTGTTTATTTCAGGTGTTTTGTCCTCATTATCACTTCTCTTCTCCTAATAACTATAGAATTATAGAGAACAGCATTTGTAGCAGTATGATTAGGATATATCAGAGGACCTTTATTAATCCCCAGAAAATAGCTGTTTATTTCAGGTGTTTTGTCCTCATTATGACGTCTCTACTCCTAATAACTATAGAATTATAGAGAACAGCATTTGTAGCAGTATCATTAGTATATAGCAGAGGACCTTTATTAATCCCCAGAAAATAGCTGTTTATTTCAGGTGTTTTGTCCTCATTATCACTTCTCTTCTCTTAATAACTATAGAATTATAGAGAAGAGCATTTGTAGCATTATGATTAGGATATAGCAGAGGACCTTTATTAATCCCCAGGAAATAGCTGTTTATTTCAGGTGTTTTGTCCTCATTATCACTTCTCTTCTCCTAATAACTATAGAATTATAGAGAAGAGCATTTGTAGCAGTATGATTAGGATATAGCAGAGGACCTTTATTAATCCCCAGAAAATAGCTGTTTATTTCAGGTGTTTTGTCCTCATTATCACTTCTCTTCTCCTAATAACTATAGAATTATAGAGAAGAGCATTTGTAGCAGTATGATTAGGATATATCAGAGGACCTTTATTAATCACCAGAAAATAGCTGTTTATTTCAGGTGTTTTGTCCTCATTATCACTTCTCTTCCCCTAATAACTATAGAATTATAGAGAAGAGCATTTGTAGCAGTATGATTAGGATATAGCAGAGGACCTTTATTAATCCCCAGAAAATGGCTGTTTATTTCAGGTGTTTTGTCCTCATTAACACTTCTCTTCTCCTAATAACTACAGAATTATAGAGAAGAGCATTTGTAGCAGTATGATTAGGATATAGCAGAGGACCTTTATTAATCCCCAGAAAATAGCTGTTTATTTCAGGTGTTTTGTCCACATTATCACTTCCCTTCTCCTAATAACTATAGAATTATAGAGAAGAGCATTTGTAGCAGTATGATTAGGATATAGCAGAGGACCATTATTAATCCCCAGAAAGTAGCTGTTTATTTCAGGTGTTTTATCCTAATTATAAATTTTCTTCTCCTAATAACTATAGAATTATAGAGAAGAGCATTTGTAGCAGTATGATTAGGATATAGCAGAGGACCTTTATTAATCACCAGAAAATAGCTGTTTATTTCAGGTGTTTTGTCCTCATTATCACTTCTCTTCTCCTAATAATTATAGAGAACAGCATTTGTAGCAGTATGATTAGGATATAGCAGAGGACCTTTATTAATCCCCAGAAAATAGCTGTTTATTTCAGGTGTTTTGTCCTCATTATCACTTCTCTTCTCCTAATAACTATAGAATTATAGAGAACAGCATTTGTAGCAGTATGATTAGGATATAGCAGAGGATCTTTATTAATCCCCAGAAAATAGCTGTTTATTTCAGGTGTTTTGTCCTCATTATCACTTCTCTTCTCCTAATAACTATAGAATTATAGAGAACAGCATTTGTAGCAGTATCATTAGGATATAGCAGAGGACCATTATTAATCCCCAGAAAATAGCTGTTTATTTCAGGTGTTTTGTCCTCATTATCACTTCTCTTCTCCTAATAACTATAGAATTATAGAGATGAGCATTTGTAGCAGTATGATTAGGATATAGCAGAGGACCTTTATTAATCACCAGAAAATAGCTGTTTATTTCAGGTGTTTTGTCCTCATTATCACTTCTCTTCTCCTAATAACTATAGAATTATAGAGAACAGGATTTGTAGCAGTATCATTAGGATATAGCAGAGGACCTTTATTAATCCCCAGAAAATAGCTGTTTATTTCAGGTGTTTTGTCCTCATTATCACTTCTCTTCTCCTAATAACTATAGAATTATAGAGAACAGCATTTGTAGCAGTATCATTAGCATATAGCAGAGAACCTTTATTAATCCCCAGAAAATAGCTGTTTATTTCAGGTGTTTTGTCCTCATTATCACTTCTCTTCTCCTAATAACTATAGAATTATAGAGAAGAGCATTTGTAGCAGTATGATTAGGATATAGCAGAGGACCTTTATTAATCCCCAGAAAATAGCTGTTTATTTCAGGTGTTTTGTCCTCATTATCACTTCTCTTCTCCTAATAACTATAGAATTATAGAGAAGAGCATTTGTAGCAGTATGATTAGGATATAGCAGAGGACCTTTATTAATCCCCAGAAAATAGCTGTTTATTTCAGGTGTTTTGTCCTCATTATCACTTCTCTTCTCCTAATAACTATAGAATTATAGAGAAGAGCATTTGTAGCAGTATGATTAGGATATAGCAGAGGACCTTTATTAATCCCCAGAAAATAGCTGTTTATTTCAGGTGTTTTTCCTCATTATCACTTCTCTTCTCCTAATAACTATAGAATTATAGAGAACAGCATTTGTAGCAGTATCATTAGCATATAGCAGAGGACCTTTATTAATCCCCAGAAAATAGCTGTTTATTTCAGGTGTTTTGTCCTCATTATCACTTCTCTTCTCCTAATAATTATAGAATTATAGAGAAGAGCATTTGTAGCAGTATGATTAGGATATAGCAGAGGACATTTATTAATCCCCAGAAAATAGCTGTTTATTTCAGGTGTTTTGTCCTCATTATCACTTCTCTTCTCCTAATAACTATAGAATTATAGAGAAGAGCATTTGTAGCAGTATGATTAGGATATAGCAGAGGACCTTTATTAATCCCCAGAAAATAGCTGTTTATTTCAGGTGTTTTGTCCTCATTATCACTTCTCTTCTCCTAATAACTATAGAATTATAGAGAAGAGCATTTGTAGCAGTATCATTAGTATATAGCAGAGGACATTTATTAATCCCCAGAAAATAGCTGTTTATTTCAGGTGTTTTGTCCTCATTATCACTTCTCTTCTCCTAATAACTATAGAATTATAGAGAACAGCATTTGTAGCAGTATGATTAGGATATAGCAGAGGACCTTTATTAATCCCCAAAATATAGCTGTTTATTTCAGGTGTTTTGTCCTCATTATCACTTCTCTTCTCCTAATAACTATAGAATTATAGAGAAGAGCATTTGTAGCAGTATGATTAGGATATAGCAGAGGACCTTTATTAATCCCCAGAAAATAGCTGTTTATTTCAGGTGTTTTGTCCTCATTATGACGTCTCTTCTCCTAATAACTATAGAATTATAGAGAACAGCATTTGTAGCAGTATCATTAGTATATAGCAGAGGACCTTTATTAATCCCCAGAAAATAGCTGTTTATTTCAGGTGTTTTGTCCTCATTATCACTTCTCTTCTCCTAATAATTATAGAATTATAGAGAAGAGCATTTGTAGCAGTATGATTAGGATATAGCAGAGGACATTTATTAATCCCCAGAAAATAGCTGTTTATTTCAGGTGTTTTGTCCTCATTATCACTTCTCTTCTCCTAATAACTATAGAATTATAGAGAAGAGCATTTGTAGCAGTATGATTAGGATATAGCAGAGGACCTTTATTAATCCCCAGAATATAGCTGTTTATTTCAGGTGTTTTGTCCTCATTATCACTTCTCTTCTCCTAATAACTATAGAATTATAGAGAACAGCATTTGTAGCAGTATCATTAGCATATAGCAGAGAACCTTTATTAATCCCCAGAAAATAGCTGTTTATTTCAGGTGTTTTGTCCTCATTATCACTTCTCTTCTCCTAATAACTATAGAATTATAGAGAACAGCATTTGTAGCAGTATGATTAGGATATAGCAGAGGATCTTTATTAATCCCCAGAAAATAGCTGTTTATTTCAGGTGTTTTGTCCTCATTATCACTTCTCTTCTCCTAATAACTATAGAATTATAGAGAACAGCATTTGTAGCAGTATGATTAGGATATAGCAGAGGACCATTATTAATCCCCAGAAAATAGCTGTTTATTTCAGGTGTTTTGTCCTCATTATCACTTCTCTTCTCCTAATAACTATAGAATTATAGAGATGAGCATTTGTAGCAGTATGATTAGGATATATCAGAGGACCTTTATTAATCACCAGAAAATAGCTGTTTATTTCAGGTGTTTTGTCCTCATTATCACTTCTCTTCTCCTAATAACTATAGAATTATAGAGAACAGCATTTGTAGCAGTATCATTAGCATATAGCAGAGGACCTTTATTAATCCCCAGAAAATAGCTGTTTATTTCAGGTGTTTTGTCCTCATTATCACTTCTCTTCTCCTAATAATTATAGAATTATAGAGAAGAGCATTTGTAGCAGTATGATTAGGATATAGCAGAGGACATTTATTAATCCCCAGAAAATAGCTGTTTATTTCAGGTGTTTTGTCCTCATTATCACTTCTCTTCTCCTAATAACTATAGAATTATAGAGAAGAGCATTTGTAGCAGTATGATTAGGATATAGCAGAGGACCTTTATTAATCCCCAGAATATAGCTGTTTATTTCAGGTGTTTTGTCCTCATTATCACTTCTCTTCTCCTAATAACTATAGAATTATAGAGAACAGCATTTGTAGCAGTATCATTAGCATATAGCAGAGAACCTTTATTAATCCCCAGAAAATAGCTGTTTATTTCAAGTGTTTTGTCCTCATTATCACTTCTCATCTCCTAATAACTATCGAATTATAGAGAAGAGTATTTGTAGCAGTATCATTAGTATATAGCAGAGGACCTTTATTAATCCCCAGAAAATAGCTGTTTATTTCAGGTGTTTTGTCCTCATTATCACTTCTCTTCTCTTAATAACTACAGAATTATAGAGAAGAGCATTTGTAGCAGTATGATTAGGATATAGCAGAGGACCTTTATTAATCCCCAGAAAATAGCTGTTTATTTCAGGTGTTTTGTCCACATTGTCACTTCTCTTCTCCTAATAACTATAGAATTATAGAGAAGAGCATTTGTAGCAGTATGATTAGGATATAGCAGAGGACCTTTATTAATCCCCAGAAAATAGCTGTTTATTTCAGGTGTTTTGTCCTCATTATCACTTCTCTTCTCCTAATAACTATAGAATTATAGAGAAGAGCATTTGTAGCAGTATGATTAGGATATAGCAGAGGACCTTTATTAATCCCCAGAATATAGCTGTTTATTTCAGGTGTTTTGTCCTCATTATCACTTCTCTTCTCCTAATAACTATAGAATTATAGAGAAGAGCATTTGTAGCAGTATGATTAGGATATAGCAGAGGACCTTTATTAATCCCCAGAAAATAGCTGTTTATTTCAGGTGTTTTGTCCACATTGTCACTTCTCTTCTCCTAATAACTATAGAATTATAGAGAAGAGCATTTGTAGCAGTATGATTAGGATATAGCAGAGGACCTTTATTAATCCCCAGAAAATAGCTGTTTATTTCAGGTGTTTTGTCCTCATTATCACTTCTCTTCTCCTAATAACTATAGAATTATAGAGAAGAGCATTTGTAGCAGTATGATTAGGATATAGCAGAGGACCTTTATTAATCCCCAGAATATAGCTGTTTATTTCAGGTGTTTTGTCCTCATTATCACTTCTCTTCTCCTAATAACTATAGAATTATAGAGAACAGCATTTGTAGCAGTATCATTAGCATATAGCAGAGAACCTTTATTAATCCCCAGAAAATAGCTGTTTATTTCAGGTGTTTTGTCCTCATTATCACTTCTCTTCTCTTAATAACTATAGAATTATAGAGAAGAGCATTTGTAGCAGTATGATTAGGATATAGCAGAGGACCTTTATTAATCCCCAGGAAATAGCTGTTTATTTCAGGTGTTTTGTCCTCATTATCACTTCTCTTCTCCTAATAACTATAGAATTATAGAGAAGAGCATTTGTAGCAGTATGATTAGGATATAGCAGAGAACCTTTATTAATCACCAGAAAATAGCTGTTTATTTCAGGTGTTTTGTCCTCATTATCACTTCTCTTCTCCTAATAACTATAGAATTATAGAGAAGAGCATTTGTAGCAGTATGATTAGGATATATCAGAGGACCTTTATTAATCACCAGAAAATAGCTGTTTATTTCAGGTGTTTTGTCCTCATTATCACTTCTCTTCCCCTAATAACTATAGAATTATAGAGAAGAGCATTTGTAGCAGTATGATTAGGATATAGCAGAGGACCTTTATTAATCCCCAGAAAATAGCTGTTTATTTCAGGTGTTTTGTCCTCATTAACACTTCTCTTCTCCTAATAACTACAGAATTATAGAGAAGAGCATTTGTAGCAGTATGATTAGGATATAGCAGAGGACCTTTATTAATCCCCAGAAAATAGCTGTTTATTTCAGGTGTTTTGTCCACATTGTCACTTCTCTTCTCCTAATAACTATAGAATTATAGAGAAGAGCATTTGTAGCAGTATGATTAGGATATAGCAGAGGACCTTTATTAATCACCAGAAAATAGCTGTTTATTTCAGGTGTTTTGTCCTCATTATCACTTCTCTTCTCCTAATAACTATAGAATTATAGAGAACAGCATTTGTAGCAGTATGATTAGGATATAGCAGAGGACCTTTATTAATCCCCAGAAAATAGCTGTTTATTTCAGGTGTTTTGTCCACGTTATCACTTCTCTTCTCCTAATAGCTATAGAATTATAGAGAAGTGCATTTGTAGCAGTATGATTAGGATATAGCAGAGGACCTTTATTAATCACCAGAAAATAGCTGTTTATTTCAGGTGTTTTGTCCTCATTATCACTTCTCTTCTCCTTATAACTATAGAATTATAGAGAACAGCATTTGTAGCAGTATCATTAGGATATAGTTGAGAACGTTTATTAATCCCCAGACTATAGCTGTTTATTTCAGGTGTTTTGTCCTCATTATCACTTCTCTTCTCCTAATAACTATAGAATTATAGAGAACAGCATTTGTAGCAGTATGATTAGCATATAGCAGAGAACCTTTATTAATCCCCAGAAAATAGCTGTTTATTTCAGGTGTTTTGTCCTCATTATCATTTCTCATCTCCTAATAACTATAGAATTATAGAGAACAGCATTTGTAGCAGTATCATTAGTATATAGCAGAGGACCTTTATTAATCCCCAGAAAATAGCTGTTTATTTCAGGTGTTTTGTCCTCATTATCACTTCTCTTCTCTTAATAACTATAGAATTATAGAGAAGATCATTTGTAGCAGTATGATTAGGATATAGCAGAGGACCTTTATTAATCCCCAGGAAATAGCTGTTTATTTCAGGTGTTTTGTCCTCATTATCACTTCTCTTCTCCTAATAACTATAGAATTATAGAGAAGAGCATTTGTAGCAGTATGATTAGGATATAGCAGAGGACCTTTATTAATCCCCAGAAAATAGCTGTTTATTTCAGGTGTTTTGTCCTCATTATCACTTCTCTTCTCCTAATAACTATAGAATTATAGAGAAGAGCATTTGTAGCAGTATGATTAGGATATATCAAAGGACCTTTATTAATCACCAGAAAATAGGTGTTTATTTCAGGTGTTTTGTCCTCATTATCACTTCTCTTCCCCTAATAACTATAGAATTATAGAGAAGAGCATTTGTAGCAGTATGATTAGGATATAGCAGAGGACCTTTATTAATCCCCAGAAAATAGCTGTTTATTTCATGTGTTTTGTCCTCATTAACACTTCTCTTCTCCTAATAACTACAGAATTATAGAGAAGAGCATTTGTAGCAGTATGATTAGGATATAGCAGAGGACCTTTATTAATCCCCAGAAAATAGCTGTTTATTTCAGGTGTTTTGTCCACATTATCACTTCTCTTCTCCTAATAACTATAGAATTATAGAGAAGAGCATTTGTAGCAGTATGATTAGGATATAGCAGAGGACCTTTATTAATCACCAGAAAATAGCTGTTTATTTCAGGTGTTTTGTCCTCATTATCACTTCTCTTCTCCTAATAACTATAGAATTATAGAGAAGAGCATTTGTAGCAGCATGATTAGGATATAGCAGAGGACCTTTATTAATCCCCAGAAAATAGCTGTTTATTTCAGGTGTTTTGTCCTCATTATCACTTCTCTTCTCCTAATAACTATAGTATTATAGAGAACAGCATTTGTAGCAGTATGATTAGGATATAGCAGAGGACCTTTATTAATCCCCAGAAAATAGCTGTTTATTTCAGGTGTTTTGTCCACATTATCACTTCTCTTCTCCTAATAACTATAGAATTATAGAGAAGAGCATTTGTAGCAGTATGATTAGGATATAGCAGAGGACCTTTATTAATCACCAGAAAATAGCTGTTTATTTCAGGTGTTTTGTCCTCATTATCACTTCTCTTCTCCTAATAACTATAGAATTATAGAGAAGAGCATTTGTAGCAGCATGATTAGGATATAGCAGAGGACCTTTATTAATCCCCAGAAAATAGCTGTTTATTTCAGGTGTTTTGTCCTCATTATCACTTCTCTTCTCCTAATAACTATAGTATTATAGAGAACAGCATTTGTAGCAGTATGATTAGGATATAGCAGAGGACCTTTATTAATCCCCAGAAAATAGCTGTTTATTTCAGGTGTTTTGTCCACGTTATCACTTCTCTTCTCCTAATAGCTATAGAATTATAGAGAAGAGCATTTGTAGCAGTATGATTAGGATATAGCAGAGGAGCTTTATTAATCACCAGAAAATAGCTGTTTATTTCAGGTGTTTTGTCCTCATTATCACTTCTCTTCTCCTAATAACTATAGAATTATAGAGAACAGCATTTGTAGCAGTATCATTAGGATATAGTTTAGAACGTTGATTAATCCCCAGAAAATAGGTGTTTATTTCAGGTGTTTTGTCCACATTATCACTTCCCTTCTCCTAATAACTATAGAATTATAGAGAAGAGCATTTGTAGCAGTATGATTAGGATATAGAAGAGGACCTTTATTAATCCCCAGAAAATAGCTGTTTATTTCAGGTGTTTTGTCCTCATTATCACTTCTCTTCTCCTAATAACTATAGAATTATAGAGAAGAGCATTTGTAGCAGTATGATTAGGATATAGCAGAGGACCTTTATTAATCCCCAGAAAATAGCTGTTTATTTCAGGTGTTTTGTCCTCATTATCACTTCTCTTCTCCTAATAACTATAGAATGATAGAGAACAGCATTTGTAGCAGTATGAATAGGATATAGCAGAGGACCTTTATTAATCCCCAGAAAATAGCTGTTATTTCAGGTGTTTTGTCCTCATTATGACTTCTCTTCACCTAATAACTATAGAATTATAGAGAATAGCATTTGTAGCAGTATGATTAGGATATGGCAGAGGACCTTTATTAATCCCCAGAAAATAGCTGATTATTTCAGGTGTTTTGTCCTTATTATGACTTCTCTTCTCCTAATAACTATAGAATTATAGAGAAGTGCATTTGTAGCAGTATGATTAGGATATAGCAGAAGACCTTTATTAATCCCCAGAAAATAGCTGTTTATTTCAGGTGTTTTGTCCTCATTATCACTTCTCTTCTCCTAATAACTATAGAATTATAGAGAAGAGCATTTGTAGCAGTATGATTAGGATATAGCAGAGGACCTTTATTAATCCCCAGAAAATAGCTGTTTATTTCAGGTGTTTTGTCCTCATTATCACTTCTCTTCTCCTAATAACTATAGAATTATAGAGAACAGCATTTGTAGCAGTATCATTAGGATATAGCAGAGGACCTTTATTAATCCCCAGAAAATACCTGTTTATTTCAGGTATTTTGTCCTCATTATCATTTCTCTTTTCCTAATATCTATAGAATTATAAAGAACAGCATTTGTAGCAGTATCATTAGGATATAGTAGATAACCTTTATTAATCCCCAGAAAATAGCTGATTATTTCAGGTGTTTTGTCCTTATTATGACTTCTCTTCTCCTAATAACTATAGAATTATAGAGAAGTGCATTTGTAGCAGTATGATTAGGATATAGCAGAAGACCTTTATTAATCCCCAGAAAATAGCTGTTTATTTCAGGTGTTTTGTCCTCATTATCACTTCTCTTCTCCTAATAACTATAGAATTATAGAGAAGAGCATTTGTAGCAGTATGATAAGGATATAGCAGAGGACCTTTATTAATCCCCAGAAAATAGCTGTTTATTTCAGGTGTTTTGTCCTCATTATCACTTCTCTTCTCCTAATAACTATAGAATTATAGAGAACAGCATTTGTAGCAGTAGCATTAGGATATAGCAGAGGACCTTTATTAATCCCCAGAAAATAGCTGTTTATTTCAGGTGTTTTGTCCTCATTATCACTTCTCTTCTTCTAATAACTATAGAATTATAGAGAGCAGCATTTGTAACAGTATGATTAGGATATAACAGAGGACCTTTATTAATTCCCAGAAAATAGCTGTTTATTTCAGGTGTTTTGTCCTCATTATCACTTCTCTTCTCCTAATAACTATAGAATTATAGAGAGCAGCATTTGTAGCAGTATGATTAGGATATAGCAGAGGACCTTTATTAATCACCAGAAAATAGCTGTTAATTTCAGGTGTTTTGTCCTCATTATCACTTCTCTTCTCTTAATAACTATAGAATTATAGAGAGCAGCATTTGTAGCTGTATGATTAGGATATAGCAGAGGACCTTTATTAATCCCCAGAAAATAGCTGTTTATTTCAGGTGTTTTGTCCTCATTATCACTTCTCTTCTCCTAATAACTACAGTATTATAGAGAACAGCATTTGTAGCAGTATGATTAGGATATAGCAGAGGACCTTTATTAATCCCCAGAAAATAGCTGTTTATTTCAGGTGTTTTGTCCACGTTATCACTTCTCTTCTCCTAATAGCTATAGAATTATAGAGAAGAGCATTTGTAGTAGTATGATTAGGATATAGCAGAGGAGCTTTATTAATCACCAGAAAATAGCTGTTTATTTCAGGTGTTTTGTCCTCATTATCACTTCTCTTCTCCTAATAACTATAGAATTATAGAGAACAGCATTTGTAGCAGTATCATTAGGATATAGCTGAGAACGTTTATTAATCCCCAGAAAATAGGTGTTTATTTCAGGTGTTTTGTCCACATTATCACTTCCCTTCTCCTAATAACTATAGAATTATAGAGAAGAGCATTTGTAGCAGTATGATTAGGATATAGCAGAGGACCTTTATTAATCCCCAGAAAATAGCTGTTTATTTCAGGTGTTTTGTCCTCATTATCACTTCTCTTCTCCTAATAACTATAGAATTATAGAGAAGAGCATTTGTAGCAGTATGATTAGGATATAGCAGAGGACCTTTATTAATCCCCAGAAAATAGCTGTTTATTTCAGGTGTTTTGTCCTCATTATCACTTCTCTTCTCCTAATAACTATAGAATTATAGAGAAGAGCATTTGTAGCAGTATGATAAGGATATAGCAGAGGACCTTTATTAATCCCCAGAAAATAGCTGTTTATTTCAGTTGTTTTGTCCTCATTATCACTTCTCTTCTCCTAATAACTATAGAATTATAGAGAACAGCATTTGTAGCAGTATGATTAGGATATAGCAGAGGACCTTTATTAATCACCAGAAAATAGCTGTTAATTTCAGGTGTTTTGTCCTCATTATCACTTCTCTTCTCCTAATAACTATAGAATTATAGAGAGCAGCATTTGTAGCTGTATGATTAGCATATAGCAGTGGACCTTTATTAATCCCCAGAAAATAGCTGTTTATTTCAGGTGTTTTGTCCTCATTATCACTTCTCTTCTCCTAATAACTATAGTATTATAGAGAACAGCATTTGTAGCAGTATGATTAGGATATAGCAGAGGACCTTTATTAATCCCCAGAAAATAGCTGTTTATTTCAGGTGTTTTGTCCACGTTATCACTTCTCTTCTCCTAATAGCTATAGAATTATAGAGAAGAGCATTTGTAGCAGTATGATTAGGATATAGCAGAGGACCTTTATTAATCCCCAGAAAATAGCTGTTTATTTCAGGTGTTTTGTCCTCATTATCACTTCTCTTCTCCTAATAACTATAGAATTATAGAGAACAGCATTTGTAGCAGTATCATTAGGATATAGCAGAGGACCTTTATTAATCCCCAGAAAATAGCTGTTTATTTCAGGAATTTTGTCCTCATTATCATTTCTCTTTTCCTAATATCTATAGAATTATAAAGAACAGCATTTGTAGCAGTATCAT
The DNA here is from genome assembly GCA_963932145.1 of Acanthosepion lycidas. NCBI lineage: Eukaryota > Metazoa > Mollusca > Cephalopoda > Sepiida > Sepiidae > Acanthosepion > Acanthosepion lycidas. The sequence goes on along the minus strand of OZ010575.1, from coordinate 123,290,930 downwards.
TAGGATATAGTAGATAACCTTTATTAATCCCCAGAAAATAGCTGATTATTTCAGGTGTTTTGTCCTTATTATGACTTCTCTTCTCCTAATAACTATAGAATTATAGAGAAGTGCATTTGTAGCAGTATGATTAGGATATAGCAGAAGACCTTTATTAATCCCCAGAAAATAGCTGTTTATTTCAGGTGTTTTGTCCTCATTATCACTTCTCTTATCCTAATAACTATAGAATTATAGAGAAGAGCATTTGTAGCAGTATGATAAGGATATAGCAGAGGACCTTTATTAATCCCCAGAAAATAGCTGTTTATTTCAGGTGTTTTGTCCTCATTATCACTTCTCTTCTCCTAATAACTATAGAATTATAGAGAGCAGCATTTGTAGCAGTATGATTAGGATATAGCAGAGGACCTTTATTAATCACCAGAAAATAGCTGTTAATTTCAGGTGTTTTGTCCTCATTATCACTTCTCTTCTCCTAATAACTATAGAATTATAGAGAGCAGCATTTGTAGCTGTATGATTAGGATATAGCAGAGGACCTTTATTAATCCCCAGAAAATAGCTGTTTATTTCAGGTGTTTTGTCCTCATTATCACTTCTCTTCTCCTAATAACTACAGTATTATAGAGAACAGCATTTGTAGCAGTATGATTAGGATATAGCAGAGGACCTTTATTAATCCCCAGAAAATAGCTGTTTATTTCAGGTGTTTTGTCCACGTTATCACTTCTCTTCTCCTAATAACTATAGAATTATAGAGAAGAGCATTTGTAGCAGTATCATTAGGATATAGCAGAGGACCTTTATTAATCCCCAGAAAATAGCTGATTATTTCAGGTGTTTTGTCCTTATTATGACTTCTCTTCTCCTAATAACTATAGAATTATAGAGAAGTGCATTTGTAGCAGTATGATTAGGATATAGCAGAAGACCTTTATTAATCCCCAGAAAATAGCTGTTTATTTCAGGTGTTTTGTCCTCATTATCACTTCTCTTCTCCTAATAACTATAGAATTATAGAGAAGAGCATTTGTAGCAGTATGATAAGGATATAGCAGAGGACCTTTATTAATCCCCAGAAAATAGCTGTTTATTTCAGGTGTTTTGTCCTCATTATCACTTCTCTTCTCCTAATAACTATAGAATTATAGAGAACAGCATTTGTAGCAGTATCATTAGGATATAGCAGAGGACCTTTATTAATCCCCAGAAAATAGCTGTTTATTTCAGGTGTTTTGTCCTCATTATCACTTCTCTTCTTCTAATAACTATAGAATTATAGAGAGCAGCATTTGTAGCAGTATGATTAGGATATAACAGAGGACCTTTATTAATTCCCAGAAAATAGCTGTTTATTTCAGGTGTTTTGTCCTCATTATCACTTCTCTTCTCCTAATAACTATAGAATTATAGAGAAGAGCATTTGTAGCAGTATGATTAGGATATAGCACAGGACCTTTATTAATCCCCAGAAAATAGCTGTTATTTCAGGTGTTTTGTCCTCATTATGACTTCTCTTCACCTAATAACTATAGAATTATAGAGAAGAGCATTTGTAGCAGTATGATTAGGATATAGCAGAGGACCTTTATTAATCCCCAGAAAATAGCTGTTTATTTCAGGTATTTTGTCCTCATTATCACTTCTCTTTTCCTAATATCTATAGAATTATAAAGAACAGCATTTGTAGCAGTATCATTAGGATATAGTAGATAACCTTTATTAAACCCCAGAAAATAGCTGATTATTTCAGGTGTTTTGTCCTTATTATGACTTCTCTTCTCCTAATAACTATAGAATTATAGAGAAGTGCATTTGTAGCAGTATGATTAGGATATAGCAGAAGACCTTTATTAATCCCCAGAAAATAGCTGTTTATTTCAAGTGTTTTGTCCTCATTATCCCTTCTCTTCTCCTAATAACTATAGAATTATAGAGAAGAGCATTTGTAGCAGTATGATAAGGATATAGCAGAGGACCTTTATTAATCCCCAGAAAATAGCTGTTTATTTCAGGTGTTTTGTCCTCATTATCACTTCTCTTCTCCTAATAACTATAGAATTATAGAGAGCAGCATTTGTAGCAGTATGATTAGGATATAGCAGAGGACCTTTATTAATCACCAGAAAATAGCTGTTTATTTCAGGTGTTTTGTCCTCATTATCACTTCTCTTCTCCTAATAACTATAGAATTATAAAGAACAGCATTTGTAGCAGTATCATTAGGATATAGCAGAGAACCTTTCTTAATCCCAGAAAATAGTTGTTTATTTCAGGTGTTTTGTCCTCATTATCACTTCTCTTCTCCTAATAACTATAGAATTATAAAGAACAGCATTTGTAGCAGTATCATTAGGATATAGCAGAGAACCTTTATTAATCCCAGAAAATAGCTGTTTATTTCAGGTGTTTTGTCCTCATTATCACGTCCCTTCTCCTGATAACTATAGAATTATAGAGAACAGCATTTGTAGCAATATCATTAGGATATAGCAGATAACCTTTATTAATCCCCAGAAAATAGCTGTTTATTTCAGGTGTTTTGTCCTCATTATCACTTCTCTTCTCCTAATAACTATAGAATTATAAAGAACAGCATTTGTATTAGTATCATTAGGATATAGCAGCGGACCTTTATTACTCCCCAGAAAATAGCTGTTTATTTCAGGTGTTTTGTCCTCATTATCACTTCTCTTCTCCTCATAACTATAGAATTATAGAGAACAGCATTTTTAGTCGTATCATTAGGATATAGCTGAGAAACATTATTAATCACAGAAAATAGCTGTTTATTTCAGGTGTTTTGTCCTCATTATCACGTCCCTTCTCCTAATAACTATAGAATTATAGAGAACAGCATTTGTAGCAGTATCATTAGGATATAGCAGATAACCTTTATTAATCACCAGAAAATAGCTGTTTATTTCATGTGTTTTGTCCTCATTATCACTTCTCTTCTCCTAATAACTATAGAATTATAGAGAACAGCATTTGTAACAGTATCATTAGGATATAGCAGAGAACCTTTATTAATCCCCAGAAAATAGCTGTTTATTTCAGCTGTTTTGTCCTCATTATCACTTCCCTTCTCCTAATAACTATAGAATTATAGAGAACAGCATTTGTAGCAGTATCATTAGGATATAGCTGAGAACCTTTATTAATCCCCAGAAAATAGCTGTTTATTTCAGGTGTTTTGTCCTCATTATCACTTCTCTTCTCCTAATAACTATAGAATTATAAAGAACAGCATTTGTATTAGTATCATTAGGATATAGCAGCGGACCTTTATTAATCCCTAGAAAATAGCTGTTTATTTCAGGTGTTTTGTCCTCATTATCACTTCTCTTCTCCTAATAAGTATAGAATTATAGAGAACAGCATTTGTAGCAGTATCATTAGGATATAGCAGAGAACCTTTATTAATCCCCAGAAAATAGCTGTTTATTTCAGTTGTTTTGTCCTCATTATCACTTCTCTTCTCCTCATAACTATAAAATTATAGAGAGCAGCATTTGTGGCAGTATGATTAGGATATAGCAGAGGACCTTTATTAATCCCCAGAAAATAGCTGTTTATTTCATGTGTTTTGTCCTCATTATCACTTCTCTTCTCCTAATAACTATAGAATTATAGAGAGCAGCATTTGTAGCAGTATCATTAGGATATAGCAGAGGACCTTTATTAATCCCCAGAAAATACCTGTTTATTTCAGGTGTTTTGTCCTCATTATCACTTCTCTTCTCCTAATAACTATAGAATTATAGAGAAGAGCATTTGTAGCAGTATAATTAGGATATAGCAGAGGACCTTTATTAAACCCCAGAAAATAGCTGTTTATTTCAGGTGTTTTGTCCTCATTATCACTTCTCTTCTCCTAATAACTATAGAATTATAGAGAACAGCATTTGTAGCAGTATGATTAGGATATAGCAGAGGACCTTTATTAATCCCCAGAAAATAGCTGTTTATTTCAGGTGTTTGTCCTCATTATGACTTCTCTTCTCCTAATAACTATAGAATTATAGAGAACAGCATTTGTAGCAGTATGATTAGGATATAGCAGAGGACCTTTATTAATCCCCAGAAAATAGCTGTTTATTTCAGGTGTCTTGTCCTCATTATCATTTCTCTTCTCCTAATAACTATAGAATTATAGAGAAGAGCATTTGTAGCAGTATCATTAGGATATAGCAGAGGACCTTTATTAATCACCAGAAAATAGCTGTTTATTTCAGGTGTTTTGTCCTCATTATCACTTCTCTTCTCCTAATAACTATAGAATTATAGAGAAGAGCATTTGTAGCAGTATGATTAGGATATAGCAGTGGACCTTTATTAATCCCCAGAAAATAGCTGTTTATTTCAGGTGTTTTGTCCTCATTATCACTTTTCTTCTCCTAATAACTATATAATTATAGAGAAGAGCATTTGTAGCAGTATGATTAGGATATAGCAGAGGACCTTTATTAATCCCCAGAAAATAGCTGTTTATTTCAGGTGTTTTGTCCACATTATCACTTCTCTTCTCCTAATAACTATAGAATTATAGAGAAGAGCATTTGTAGCAGTATGATTAGGATATAGCAGAGGACCTTTATTAATCCCCAGAAAATAGCTGTTTATTTCAGGTGTTTTGTCCTCATTATCACTTCTCTTCTCCTAATAACTATAGAATTATAGAGAACAGCATTTGTAGCAGTATGAATAGGATATAGCAGAGGACCTTTATTAATCCCCAGAAAATAGCTGTTATTTCAGGTGTTTTGTACTCATTATGACTTCTCTTCTCCTAATAACTATAGAATTATAGAGAAGAGCATTTGTAGCAGTATGATTACGATATAGCAGAGGACCTTTATTAATCCCCAGAAAATAGCTGATTATTTCAGGTGTTTTGTCCTTATTATGACTTCTCTTCTCCTAATAACTATAGAATTATAGAGAAGTGCATTTGTAGCAGTATGATTAGGATATAGCAGAAGACCTTTATTAATCCCCAGAATATAGCTGTTTATTTCAGGTGTTTTGTCCTCATTATCACTTCTCTTCTCCTAATAACTATAGAATTATAGAGAAGAGCATTTGTAGCAGTATGATTAGGATATAGCAGAGGACCTTTATTAATCCCCAGAAAATAGCTGTTTATTTCAGGTGTTTTGTCCTCATTATCACTTCTCTTCTCCTAATAACTATAGAATTATAGAGAAGAGCATTTGTAGCAGTATGATTAGGATATAGCAGAGGACCTTTATTAATCCCCAGAAAATAGCTGTTTATTTCAGGTGTTTTGTCCTCATTATCACTTCTCTTCTCCTAATAACTATAGATTTATAGAGAAGAGCATTTGTAGCAGTATGATGAGGATATAGCAGAGGACCATTATTAATCCCCAGAAAATTGCTGTTTATTTCAGGTGTTTTGTCCTCATTATCACTTCTCTTCTCCTAATAACTATAGAATTATAGAGAAGAGCATTTGTACCAGTATGATTAGGATATAGCAGAGGACCTTTATTAATCCCCAGAAAATAGCTGTTTATTTCAGGTGTTTTGTCCTCATTATCACTTCTCTTCTCCTAATAACTATAGAATTATAGAGAACAGCATTTGTAGCAGTATCATTAGGATATAGCAGAGGAACTTTATTAATCCCCAGAAAATAGCTGTTTATTTCAGGTGTTTTGTCCTCATTATCACTGCTCTTCTCCTAATAACTATAGAATTATAGAGAACAGCATTTGTAGCAGTATGAATAGGATATAGCAGAGGACCTTTATTAATCCCCAGAAAATAGCTGTTTATTTCAGGTGTTTTGTCCTCATTATGACTTCTCTTCACCTAATAACTTTAGAATTATAGAGAAGAGCATTTGTAGCAGTATGATTAGGATATGGCAGAGGACCTTTATTAATCCCCAGAAAATAGCTGATTATTTCAGGTGTTTTGTCCTTATTATGATTTCTCTTCTCCTAATAACTATAGAATTATAGAGAAGTGCATTTGTAGCAGTATGATTAGGATATAGCAGAAGACCTTTATTAATCCCCAGAAAATAGCTGTTTATTTCAGGTGTTTTGTCCTCATTATCACTTCTCTTCTCCTAATAACTATAGAATTATAGAGAAGAGCATTTGTAGCAGTATGATTAGGATATAGCAGAGGACCTTTATTAATCCCCAGAAAATAGCTGTTTATTTCAGGTGTTTTGTCCTCATTATCACTTCTCTTCTCCTAATAACTATAGAATTATAGAGAACAGCATTTGTAGCAGTATCATTAGGATATAGCAGAGGACCTTTATTAATCCCCAGAAAATAGCTGTTTATTTCAGGTGTTTTGTCCTCATTATCACTTCTCTTCTCCTAATAACTATAGAATTATAGAGAAGAGCATTTGTAGCAGTATCATTAGGATATAGCAGAGGACCTTTATTAATCCCCAGAAAATAGCTGTTTATTTCAGGTGTTTTGTCCTCATTATCACTTCTCTTCTCCTAATAACTATAGAATTATAGAGAACAGCATTTGTAGCAGTATCATTAGGATATAGCAGATGACCTTTATTAATCCCCAGAAAATAGCTGTTTCTTTCAGGTATTTTGTCCTCATTATCACTTCTCTTCTCCTAATAACTATAGAATTATAGAGAACAGCATTTGTAACAGTATCATTAGGATATAGCAGATGACCTTTATTAATCCCCAGAAAATAGCTGTTTATTTCAGGTGTTTTGTCCTCATTATCACTACTCTTCTCCTAATAACTATAGAATTATAGAGAAGAGCATTTGTAGCAGTATCATTAGGATAGAGCAGAGGACCTTTATTAATCCCCAGAAAATAGCTGTTTATTTCAGGTGTTTTGTCCTCATTATCACTTCTCTTCTCCTAATAACTATAGAATTATAGAGAACAGCATTTGTAGCAGTATCATTAGGATATAGCAGAGGACCTTTATTAATCCCCAGAAAATAGCTGTTTATTTCAGGTGTTTTGTCATCATTATCACTTCTCTTCTTCTAATAACTATAGAATTATAGAGAGCAGCATTTGTAGCAGTATGATTAGGATATAACAGAGGACCTTTATTAATTCCCAGAAAATAGCTGTTTATTTCAGGTGTTTTGTCCTCATTATCACTTCTCTTCTCCTAATAACTATAGAATTATAGAGAGCAGCATTTGTAGCAGTATGATTAGGATATAGCAGAGGACCTTTATTAATCACCAGAAAATAGCTGTTAATTTCAGGTGTTTTCTCCTCATTATCACTTCTCTTCTCCTAATAACTATAGAATTATAGAGAGCAGCATTTGTAGCTGTATGATTAGGATATAGCAGAGGACCTTTATTAATCTCAGAAAATAGCTGTTTATTTCAGGTGTTTTGTCCTCATTATCACTTCTCTTCTCCTAATAACTATAGAATTATAAAGAACAGCATTTGTAGCAGTATCATTAGGATATAGCAGAGAACCTTTATTAATCCCACAAAATAGTTGTTTATTTCAGGTGTTTTGTCCTCATTATCACTTCTCTTCTCCTAATAACTATAGAATTATAAAGAACAGCATTTGTAGCAGTATCATTAGGATATAGCAGAGAACCTTTATTAATCCCAGAAAATAGCTGTTTATTTCAGGTGTTTTGTCCTCATTATCACGTCCCTTCTCCTAATAACTATAGAATTATAGAGAACAGCATTTGTAGCAGTATCATTAGGATATAGCAGATAACCTTTATTAATCACCAGAAAATAGCTGTTTATTTCATGTGTTTTGTCCTCATTATCACTTCTCTTCTCCTAATAACTATAGAATTATAGAGAACAGCATTTGTAACAGTATCATTAGGATATAGCAGAGAACCTTTATTAATCCCCAGAAAATAGCTGTTTATTTCAGCTGTTTTGTCCTCATTATCACTTCCCTTCTCCTAATAACTATAGAATTATAGAGAACAGCATTTGTAGCAGTATCATTAGGATATAGCTGAGAACCTTTATTAATCCCCAGAAAATAGCTGTTTATTTCAGGTGTTTTGTCCTCATTATCACTTCTCTTCTCCTAATAACTATAGAATTATAAAGAACAGCATTTGTATTAGTATCATTAGGATATAGCAGCGGACCTTTATTAATCCCTAGAAAATAGCTGTTTATTTCAGGTGTTTTGTCCTCATTATCACTTCTCTTCTCCTAATAAGTATAGAATTATAGAGAACAGCATGTGTAGCAGTATCATTAGGATATAGCAGAGAACCTTTATTAATCCCCAGAAAATAGCTGTTTATTTCAGGTGTTTTGTCCTCATTATCACTTCTCTTCTCCTCATAACTATAGAATTATAGAGAGCAGCATTTGTGGCAGTATGATTAGGATATAGCAGAGGACCTTTATTAATCCCCAGAAAATAGCTGTTTATTTCATGTGTTTTGTCCTCATTATCACTTCTCTTCTCCTAATAACTATAGAATTATAGAGAGCAGCATTTGTAGCAGTATGATTAGGATATAGCAGAGGACCTTTATTAATCCCAGAAAATAGCTGTTTATTTCAGGTGTTTTGTCCTCATTATCACTTCTCTTCTCCTAATAACTATAGAATTATAGAGAAGAGCATTTGTAGCAGTATGATTAGGATATAGCAGAGGAACTTTATTAAACCCCAGAAAATAGCTGTTTATTTCAGGTGTTTTGTCCTCATTATCACTTCTCTTCTCCTAATAACTATAGAATTATAGAGAACAGCATTTGTAGCAGTATGATTAGGATATAGCAGAGGACCTTTATTAATCCCCAGAAAATAGCTGTTTATTTCAGGTGTTTTGTCCTCATTATGACTTCTCTTCTGCTAATAACTATAGAATTATAGAGAACAGCATTTGTAGCAGTATGATTAGGATATAGCAGAGGACATTTATTAATCCCCAGAAAATAGCTGTTTATTTCAGGTGTCTTGTCCTCATTATCATTTCTCTTCTCCTAATAACTATAGACTTATAGAGAAGAGCATTTGTAGCAGTATGATTACGATATAGCAGAGGACCTTTATTAATCACCAGAAAATAGCTGTTTATTTCAGGTGTTTTGTCCTCATTATCACTTTTCTTCTCCTAATAACTATATAATTATAGAGAAGAGCATTTGTAGCAGTATGATTAGGATATAGCAGAGGACCTTTATTAATCCCCAGAAAATAGCTGTTTATTTCAGGTGTTTTGTCCACATTATCACTTCTCTTCTCCTAATAACTATAGAATTATAGAGAAGAGCATTTGTAGCAGTATGATTAGGATATAGCAGAGGACCTTTATTAATCCCCAGAAAATAGCTGTTTATTTCAGGTGTTTTGTCCTCATTATCACTTCTCTTCTCCTAATAACTATAGAATTATAGAGAAGAGCATTTGTAGCAGTATGATTAGGATATAGCAGAGGACCATTATTAATCCCCAGAAAATAGCTGTTTATTTCAGGTGTTTTGTCCTCATTATCACTTCTCTTCTCCTAATAACTATAGAATTATAGAGAAGAGCATTTGTAGCAGTATGATTAGGATATAGCAGAGGACCTTTATTAATCCCCAGAAAATAGCTGTTTATTTCAGGTGTTTTGTCCTCATTATCACTTCTCTTCTCCTAATAACTATAGAATTATAGAGAACAGCATTTGTAGCAGTATGATTAGGATATAGCAGAGTTCCTTTATTAATCACCAGAAAATAGCTGTTAATTTCAGGTGTTTTGTCCTCATTATCACTTCTCTTCTCCTAATAACTATAGAATTATAGAGAGCAGCATTTGTAGCTGTATGATTAGGATATAGCAGAGAACCTTTATTAATCCCAGAAAATAGTTGTTTATTTCAGGTGTTTTGTCCTCATTATCACTTCTCTTCTCCTAATAACTATAGAATTATAAAGAACAGCATTTGTAGCAGTATCATTAGGATATAGCAGAGAACCTTTATTAATCCCAGAAAATAGCTGTTTATTTCAGGTGTTTTGTCCTCATTATCACGTCCCTTCTCCTGATAACTATAGAATTATAGAGAACAGCATTTGTAGCAATATCATTAGGATATAGCAGATAACCTTTATTAATCCCCAGAAAATAGCTGTTTATTTCAGGTGTTTTGTCCTCATTATCACTTCTCTTCTCCTAATAACTATAGAATTATAGAGAACAGAATTTGTAACAGTATCATTAGGATATAGCAGATAACCTTTATTAATCCCCAGAAAATAGCTGTTTATTTCAGGTGTTTTGTCCTCATTATCACTTCTCTTCTCCTAATGACTATAGAATTATAAAGAACAGCATTTGTATTAGTATCATTAGGATATAGCAGCGGACCTTTATTAATCCCCAGAAAATAGCTGTTTATTTCAGGTGTTTTGTCCTCATTATCACTTCTCTTCTCCTAATAACTATAGAATTATAAAGAACAGCATTTGTAGCAGCATCATTAGGATATAGCAGGGAACCTTTATTAATCCCCAGAAAATAGCTGTTTATTTCAGGTGTTTTGTCCTCATTATCACTTCTCTTCTCTTAATAACTATAGAATTATAGAGAACAGCATTTGTAACAGTATCATTAGGATATAGCAGAGAACCTTTATTAATCCCCAGAAAATAGCTGTTTATTTCAGGTATTTTGTCCTCATTATCACTTCTCTTCTCCTCATAACTATAGAATTATAGAGAACAGCATTTTTAGTCGTATCATTAGGATATAGCAGAGAACCTTTATTAATCCCAGAAAATAGCTGTTTATTTCAGGTGTTTTGTCCTCATTATCCCGTCCCTTCTCCTAATAACTATAGAAGTATAGAGAACAGCATTTGTAGCAGTATAATTAGGATATAGCAGATAACCTTTATTAATCACCAGAAAATAGCTGTTTATTTCAGGTGTTTTGTCCTCATTATCACTTCTCTTCTCCTAATAACTATAGAATTATAGAGAACAGCATTTGTAACAGTATCATTAGGATATAGCAGAAAACCTTTATTAATCCCCAGAAAATAGCTGTTTATTTCAGCTGTTTTGTCCTCATTATCACTTCCCTTCTCCTAATAACTATAGAATTATAGAGAACAGCATTTGTAGCAGTATCATTAGGATATAGCTGAGAACCTTTATTAATCCCCAGAAAATAGCTGTTTATTTCAGGTGTTTTGTCCTCATTATCACTTCTCTTCTCCTAATAACTATAGAATTATAAAAAACAGCATTTGTATTAGTATCATTAGGATATAGCAGCGGACCTTTATTAATCCCTAGAAAATAGCTGTTTATTTCAGGTGTTTTGTCCTCATTATCACTTCTCTTCTCCTAATACGTATAGAATTATAGAGAACAGCATTTGTAGCAGTATCATTAGGATATAGCAGAGAACCTTTATTAATCCCCAGAAAATAGCTGTTTATTTCAAGTGTTTTGTCCTCATTATCACTTCTCTTCTCCTCATAACTATAGAATTATAGAGAGCAGCATTTGTAGCAGTATGATTAGGATATAGCAGAGGACCTTTATTAATCCCCAGAAAATAGCTGTTTATTTCATGTGTTTTGTCCTCATTATCACTTCTCTTCTCCTAATAACTATAGAATTATAGAGAGCAGCATTTGTAGCAGTATGATTAGGATATAGCAGAGGACCTTTATTAATCCCCAGAAAATAGCTGTTTATTTCAGGTGTTTTGTCCTCATTATCACTTCTCTTCTCCTAATAACTATAGAATTATAGAGAAGAGCATTTGTAGCAGTATCATTAGGATATAGCAGAGGACCTTTATTAATCCCCAGAAAATAGCTGTTTATTTCAGGTGTTTTGTCCTCATTATCACTTCTCTTCTCCTAATAACTATAGAATTATAGAGAAGAGCATTTGTAGCAGTATGATTAGGATATAGCAGAGGACCTTTATTAATCCCCAGAAAATAGCTGTTTATTTCAGGTGTTTTGTCCTCATTATCACTTCTCTTCTCCTAATAACTATATAATTATAGAGAAGAGCATTTGTAGCAGTATGATTAGGATATAGCAGAGGACCTTTATTAATCCCCAGAAAATAGCTGTTTATTTCAGGTGTTTTGTCCTCATTATCACTTCTCTTCTCCTAATAACTATAGAATTATAGAGAACAGCATTTGTAGCAGTATGAATAGGATATAGCAGAGGACCTTTATTCATCCCCAGAAAATAGCTGTTATTTCAGGTGTTTTGTCCTCATTATGACTTCTCTTCTCCTAATAACTATAGAATTATATAGAAGAGCATTTGTAGCAGTATGATTAGGATATAGCAGAGGACCTTTATTAATCCCCAGAAAATAGCTGATTATTTCAGGTGTTTTGTCCTTATTATGACTTCTCTTCTCCTAATAACTATAGAATTATAGAGAAGTGCATTTGTAGCAGTATGATAAGGATATAGCAGAGGACCTTTATTAATCCCCAGAAAATAGCTGTTTATTTCAGGTGTTTTGTCCTCATTATCACTTCTCTTCTCCTAATAACTATAGAATTATAGAGAAGAGCATTTGTAGCAGTATGATTAGGATATAGCAGAGGACCTTTATTAATCCCCAGAAAATAGCTGTTTATTTCAGGTGTTTTGTCCTCATTATCACTTCTCTTCTCCTAATAACTATAGAATTATAGTGAACAGCATTTGTAGCATTATCTTTAGGATATAGCAGGGACCTTTATTAATCCCCAGAAAATAGCTGTTTATTTCAGGTATTTTGTCCTCATTATCACTTCTCTTCTCCTTATATCTATAGAATTATAAAGAACAGCATTTGTAGCAGTATCATTAGGATATGGCAGATAACCTTTATTAATCCCCAGAAAATAGCTGTTTATTTCAGGTGTTTTGTCCTCATTATCACTTCTCTTCTCCTAATAACTATAGAATTATAGAGAGCAGCATTTGTAGCAGTATGATTAGGATATAACAGAGGACCTTTATTAATTCCCAGAAAATAGCTGTTTATTTCAGGTGTTTTGTCCTCATTATCACTTCTCTTCTCCTAATAACTATAGAATTATAGAGAGCAGCATTTGTAGCAGTATGATTAGGATATAGCAGAGGACCTTTATTAATCCCAGAAAATAGCTGTTAATTTCAGGTGTTTTGTCCTCATTATCACTTCTCTTCTCCTAATAACTATAGAATTATAGAGAGCAGCATTTGTAGCTGTATGATTAGGATATAGCAGAGGACCTTTATTAATCTCAGAAAATAGCTGTTTATTTCAGGTGTTTTGTCCTCATTATCACTTCTCTTCTCCTAGTAACTATAGAATTATAAAGAACAGCATTTGTAGCAGTATCATTAGGATATAGCAGAGAACCTTTATTAATCCCAGAAAATAGCTGTTTATTTCAGGTGTTTTGTCCTCATTATCACGTCCCTTCTCCTAATAACTATAGAATTATAGAGAACAGCATTTGTAGCAATATCATTAGGATATAGCAGATAACCTTTATTAATCCCCAGAAAATAGCAGTTTATTTCAGGTGTTTTGTCCTCATTATCACTTCTCTTCTCCTAATAACTATAGAATTATAGAGAACAGAATTTGTAACAGTATCATTAGGATATAGCAGATAACCTTTATTAATCCCCAGAAAATAGCTGTTTATTTCAGGTGTTTTGTCCTCATTATCACTTCTCTTCTCCTAATAACTATAGAATTATAGAGAACAGCATTTGTAGCAGTATCATTAGGATATAGCAGATAACCTTTATTAATTCCCAGAAAATAGCTGTTTATTTCAGGTGTTTTGTCCTCATTATCACGTCCCTTCTCCTAATAACTATAGAATTATAGAGAACAGCATTTGTAGCAGTATCATTAGGATATAGCAGATAACCTTTATTAATCACCAGAAAATAGCTGTTTATTTCAGGTGTTTTGTCCTCATTATCACTTCTCTTCTCGTAATAACTATAGAATTATAGAGAACAGCATTTGTAACAGTATCATTAGGATATAGCAGATAACCTTTATTAATCCCAGAAAATAGCTGTTTATTTCAGGTGTTTTGTCCTCATTATCACTTCCCTTCTCCTAATAACTATAGAATTATAGAGAACAGCATTTGTAGCAGTATCATTAGGATATAGCTGAGAACCTTTATTAATCCCCAGAAAATAGCTGTTTATTTCAGGTGTTTTGTCCTCATTATCACTTCTCTTCTCCTAATAACTTTAGAATTATAAAGAACAGCATTTGTATTAGTATAATTAGCATATAGCAGCGGACCTTTATTAATCCCTAGAAAATAGCTGTTTATTTCAGGTGTTTTGTCCTCATTATCACTTCTCTTCTCCTAATAACTATAGAATTATAGAGAACAGCATTTGTAGCAGTATCATTAGGATATAGCAGAGAACCTTTATTAATCCCCAGAAAATAGCTGTTTATTTCAGGTGTTTTGTCCTCATTATCACTTCTCTTCTCCTCATAACTATAGAATTATAGAGAGCAGCATTTGTAGCAGTATGATTAGGATATAGCAGAGGACCTTTATTAATCCCCAGAAAATAGCTGTTTATTTCATGTGTTTTGTCCTCATTATCACTTCTCTTCTCCTAATAACTATAGAATTATAGAAAGCAGCATTTGTAGCAGTATGATTAGGATATAGCAGAGGACCTTTATTAATCCCAGAAAATAGCTGTTTATTTCAGGTGTTTTGTCCTCATTATCACTTCTCTTCTCCTAATAACTATAGAATTATAAAGAACAGCATTTGTAGCAGTATCATTAGGATATAGCAGAGGACCTTTATTAATCCCAGAAAATAGCTGTTTATTTCAGGTTTTTTGTCCTCATTATCACTTCTCTTCTCCTAATAACTATAGAATTATAGAGAGCAGCATTTGTAGCAGTATCATTAGGATATAGCAGAGGACCTTTATTAATCCCCAGAAAATAGCTGTTTATTTCAGATGTTTTGTCCTCATTATCACTTCTCTTCTCCTAATATCTATAGAATTATAAAGAACAGCATTTGTAGCAGTATCATTAGGATATAGCAGATAACCTTTATTAATCCCCAGAAAATATCTGTTTATTTCAGGTGTTTTGTCCTCATTATCACTTCTCTTCTCCTAATAACTATAGAATTATAGAGAAGAGCATTTGTAGCAGTATGATTAGGATATAGCAGAGGACCTTTATTAATCCCCAGAAAATAACTGTTTATTTCAGGTGTTTTGTCCTAATTATCACTTCTCTTCTCCTAATAACTATAGAATTATAGTGAACAGCATTTGTAGCATTATCTTTAGGATATAGCAGGGACCTTTATTAATCCCCAGAAAATAGCTGTTTATTTCAGGTATTTTGTCCTCATTATCACTTCTCTTCTCCTTATATCTATAGAATTATAAAGAACAGCATTTGTAGCAGTATCATTAGGATA
Source organism: Acanthosepion lycidas (assembly GCA_963932145.1). Taxonomy (NCBI): domain Eukaryota; kingdom Metazoa; phylum Mollusca; class Cephalopoda; order Sepiida; family Sepiidae; genus Acanthosepion; species Acanthosepion lycidas. Next base: position 123,275,487 of record OZ010575.1, on the reverse strand, counting down.
TGGCAGATAACCTTTATTAATCCCCAGAAAATAGCTGTTTATTTCAGGTGTTTTGTCCTCATTATCACTTCTCTTCTCCTAATAACTATAGAATTATAAAGAACAGCATTTGTAGCAGTATCATTAGGATATAGCAGAGGACCTTTATTAATCCCCAGAAAATAGCTGTTTATTTCAGGTGTTTTGTCCTCATTATCACGTCCCTTCTCCTAATAACTATAGAATTATAGAGAACAGCATTTGTAGCAATATCATTAGGATATAGCAGAGCACCTTTATTAATCACCAGAAAATAGCTGTTAATTTCAGGTGTTTTGTCCTCATTATCACTTCTCTTCTCCTAATAACTATAGAATTATAGAGAGCAGCATTTGTAGCAGTATGATTAGGATATAGCAGAGGACCATTATTAATCCCCAGAAAATAGCTGTTTATTTCAGGTGTTTTGTCCTCATTATCACTTCCCTTCTCCTAATAACTATAGAATTATAGAGAAGTGCATTTGTAGCAGTATCATTAGGATATAGCAGAGGACCTTTATTAATCCCAGAAAATAGCTGTTTATTTCAGGTGTTTTGTCCTCATTATCACTTCTCTTCTCCTAATAACTATAGAATTATAAAGAACAGCATTTGTAGCAGTATCATTAGGATATAGCAGAGAACCTTTATTAATCCCAGAAAATAGCTGTTTATTTTAGGTGTTTTGTCCTCATTATCACGTCCCTTCTCCTAATAACTATAGAATTATAGAGAACAGCATTTGTAGCAATATCATTAGGATATAGCAGATAACCTTTATTAATCCCCAGAAAATAGCTGTTTATTTCAGGTGTTTTGTCCTCATTATCACTTCTCTTCTCCTAATAACTATAGAATTATAAAGAACAGCATTTGTAGCAGTATCATTAGGATATAGCAGAGAACCTTTATTAATCCCCAGAAAATAGCTGTTTATTTCAGGTGTTTTGTCCTCATTATCACTTCTCTTCTCCTCATAACTATAGAATTATAGAGAACAGCATTTGTAGTCGTATCATTAGGATATAGCAGAGAACCTTTATTAATCCCAGAAAATAGCTGTTTATTTCAAGTGTTTTGTCCTCATTATCACGTCCCTTCTCCTAATAACTATAGAATTATAGAGAACAGCATTTGTAGCAGTATCATTAGGATATAGCATAGAACCTTTATGAATCCCAGAAAATAGCTGTTTATTTCAGGTGTTTTTTCCTCATTATCACGTCCCTTCTCCTAATAACTATAGAATTATAGAGAACACCATTTGTAGCAATATCATTAGGATATAGCAGATAACCTTTATTAATCCCCAGAAAATAGCTGTTTATTTCAGGTGTTTTGTCCTCATTATCACTTCTCTTCTCCTAATAACTATAGAATTATAGAGAACAGCATTTGTAACAGTATCATTAGGATATAGCAGATAACCTTTATTAATCCCCAGAAAATAGCTGTTTATTTCAGGTGTTTTGTCCTCATTATCACGTCTCTTCTCCTAATAACTATAGAATTATAAAGAACAGCATTTGTAGCAGTATGATTAGGATATAGCAGCGGATCTTTATTAATCCCCAGAAAATAGCTGTTTATTTCAGGTGTTTTGTCCTCATTATCACTTCTCTTCTCCTAATAACTATAGAATTATAAAGAACAGCATTTGTATTAGTATCATTTGGATATAGCAGCGGACCTTTATTAATCCCAGAAAATAGCTGTTAATTTCAGGTGTTTTGTCCTCATTATCACTTCTCTTCTCCTAACAACTATAGAATTATAGAGAGTTGCATTTGTAGCTGTATGATTAGGATATAGCAGAGGACCTTTATTAATCCCAGAAAATAGCTGTTTATTTCAGGTGTTTTGTCCTCATTATCACTTCTCTTCTCCTAATAACTATAGAATTATAAAGAACAGCATTTGTAGCATTATCATTAGGATATAGCAGAGAACCTTTATTAATCCCAGAAAATAGCTGTTTAATTTAGGTGTTTTGTCCTCATTATCACGTCCCTTCTCCTAATAACTATAGAATTATAGAGAACAGCATTTGTAGCAATATCATTAGGATATAGCAGATAACCTTTATTAATCCCCAGAAAATAGCTGTTTATTTCAGGTATTTTGTCCTCATTATCACTTCTCTTCTCCTAATAACTATAGAATTATAAAGAACAGCATTTGTAGTAGTATCATTAGGATATAGCAGAGAACCTTTATTAATCCCCAGAAAATAGCTGTTTATTTCAGGTGTTTTGTCCTCATTATCACTTCTCTTCTCCTCATAACTATAGAATTATAGAGAACAGCATTTGTAGTCGTATCATTAGGATATAGCAGAGAACCTTTATTAATCCCAGAAAATAGCTGTTTATTTCAGGTGTTTTGTCCTCATTATCACGTCCCTTCTCCTAATAACTATAGAATTATAGAGAACAGCATTTGTAGCAGTATCATTAGGATATAGCAGAGAACCTTTATGAATCCCAGAAAATAGCTGTTTATTTCAGGTGTTTTTTCCTCATTATCACGTCCCTTCTCCTAATAACTATAGAATTATAGAGAACAGCATTTGTAGCAATATCATTAGGATATAGCAGATAACCTTTATTAATCCCCAGAAAATAGCTGTTTATTTCAGGTGTTTTGTCCTCATTATCACTTCTCTTCTCCTAATAACTATAGAATTATAGAGAACAGCATTTGTAACAGTATCATTAGGATATAGCAGATAACCTTTATTAATCCCCAGAAAATAGCTGTTTATTTCAGGTGTTTTGTCCTCATTATCACTTCTCTTCTCCTAATAACTATAGAATTATAAAGAACAGCATTTGTAGCAGTATCATTAGGATATAGCAGAGGACCTTTATTAATCCCCAGAAAATAGCTGTTTATTTCAGGTGTTTTGTCCTCATTATCACGTCCCTTCTCCTAATAACTATAGAATTATAGAGAACAGCATTTGTAGCAAATCCATTAGGATATAGCAGAGAACCTTTATTAATCCCCAGAAAATAGCTGTTTATTTCAGCTGTTTTGTCCTCATTATCACTTCTCTTCCCCTAATAACTATAGAATTATAGAGAACAGCATTTGTAGCAGTATCATTAGGATATAGCTGAGAACCTTTATTAATCACCAGAAAATAGCTGTTTATTTCAGGTGTTTTGTCCTCATTATCACTTCTCTTCTCCTAATAACTATAGAATTATAGAGAACAGCATTTGTAGCAGTATCATTAGGATATAGCAGAGAACCTTTATTAATCCCCAGAAAATAGCTGTTTATTTCAGGTGTTTTGTCCTCATTATCACTTCTCTTCCCCTAATAACTATAGAATTATAGAGAACAGCATTTGTAGCAGTATCATTAGGATATAGCTGAGAACCTTTATTAATCCCCAGAAAATAGCTGTTTATTTCAGGTGTTTTGTCCTCATTATCACTTCTCTTCTCCTAATAACTATAGAATTATAGAGAGCAGCATTTGTAGCAGTATGATTAGGATATAGCAGAGGACCTTTATTAATCCCAGAAAATAGCTGTTTATTTCAGGTGTTTTGTCCTCATTATCACTTCTCTTCTCCTAATAACTATAGAATTATAGAGAAGAGCATTTGTAGCAGTATGATTAGGATATAGCAGAGGACCTTTATTAATCCCCAGAAAATAGCTGTTTATTTCATGTGTTTTGTCCTCATTATCACTTCTCTTCTCCTAATAACTATAGAATTATAGAGAGCAGCATTTGTAGCAGTATGATTAGGATATAGCAGAGGACCTTTATTAATCCCAGAAAATAGCTGTTTATTTCAGGTGTTTTGTCCTCATTATCACTTCTCTTCTCCTAATAACTATAGAATTATAGAGAAGAGCATTTGTAGCAGTATGATTAGGATATAGCAGAGGACCTTTATTAATCACCAGAAAATAGCTGTTTATTTCAGGTGTTTTGTCCTCATTATCACTTCTCTTCTCCTAATAACTATAGAATTATAGAGAAGAGCATTTGTAGCAGTATGATTAGGATATAGCAGAGGACCTTTATTAATCCCCAGAAAATAGCTGTTTATTTCAGGTGTTTTGTCCTCATTATCACTTCTCTTCTCCTAATAACTATAGAATTATAGAGAAGAGCATTTGTAGCAGTATGATTAGGATATAGCAGAGGACCTTTATTAATCCCCAGAAAATAGCTGTTTATTTCAGGTGTTTTGTCCTCATTATCACTTCTCTTCTCCTAATAACTATAGAATTATAGAGAACAGCATTTGTAGCAGTATGATTAGGATATAGCAGAGGACCTATATTAATCCCCAGAAAATAGCTGATTATTTCAGGTGTTTTGTCCTTATTATGACTTCTCTTCTCCTAATAACTATAGAATTATAGAGAAGTGCATTTGTAGCAGTATGATAAGGATATAGCAGAGGACCTTTATTAATCCCCAGAAAATAGCTGTTTATTTCAGGTGTTTTGTCCTCATTATCACTTCTCTTCTCCTAATAACTATACAATTATAGAGAAGAGCATTTGTAGCAGTATGATTAGGATATAGCAGAGGACCTTTATTAATCCCCAGAAAATAGATGTTTATTTCAGGTGTTTTGTCCTCATTATCACTTCTCTTCTCCTAATAACTATAGAATTATAGAGAACAGCATTTGTAGCAGTATCATTAGGATATAGCAGAGGACCTTTATTAATCCCCAGAAAATAGCTGTTTATTTCAGGTGTTTTGTCCTCATCATCACTTCTCTTCTCCTAATAACTATAGCATTATAGAGAACAGCATTTGTAGCAGTATCATTAGGATATAGCAGATAACCTCTATTAATCCCAGAAAATAGCTGTTTATTTCAGGTGTTTTGTCCTCATTATCACTTCTCTTCTCCTCATAACTATAGAATTATAGAGAACAGCATTTTTAGTCGTATCATTAGGATATAGCAGAGAACCTTTATTAATCCCAGAAAATAGCTGTTTATTTCAGGTGTTTTGTCCTCATTATCACTTCTCTTCTCCTAATGACTATAGAATTATAAAGAACAGCATTTGTATTAGTATCATTAGGATATAGCAGCGGACATTTATTAATCCCTAGAAAATAGCTGTTTATTTCAGGTGTTTTGTCCTCATTATCACTTCTCTTCTCCTAATAAGTATAGAATTATAGAGAACAGCATTTGTAGCAGTATCATTAGGATATAGCAGAGAACCTTTATTAATCCCCAGAAAATAGCTGTTTATTTCAGGTGTTTTGTCCTCATTATCACTTCTCTTCTCCTCATAACTATAGAATTATAGAGAGCAGCATTTGTAGCAGTATGATTAGGATATAGCAGAGGACCTTTATTAATCCCCAGAAAATAGCTGTTTATTTCATGTGTTTTGTCCTCATTATCACTTCTTTCTCCTAATAACTATAGAATTATAGAGAGCAGCATTTGTAGCAGTATGATTAGGATATAGCAGAGGACCTTTATTAATCCCAGAAAATAGCTGTTTATTTCAGGTGTTTTGTCCTCATTATCACTTCTCTTCTCCTAATAACTATAGAATTATAGAGAAGAGCATTTGTAGCAGTATGATTAGGATATAGCACAGGACCTTTATTAATCCCCAGAAAATAGCTGTTTATTTCAGGTGTTTTGTCCTCATTATGACTTCTCTTCTCCTAATAACTATAGAATTATAGAGAACAGCATTTGTAGCAGTATGATTAGGATATAGCAGAGGACCTTTATTAATCCCCAGAAAATAGCTGTTTATTTCAGGTGTTTTGTCCTCATTATGACTTCTCTTCTCCTAATAACTATAGAATTATAGAGAAGAGCATTTGTAGCAGTATGATTAGGATATAGCAGAGGACCTTTATTAATCACCAGAAAATAGCTGTTTATTTCAGGTGTTTTGTCCTCATTATCACTTCTCTTCTCCTAATAACTATAGAATTATAGAGAACAGCATTTGTAGCAGTATGATTAGGATATAGCAGAGGACCTTTATTAATCCCCAGAAAATAGCTGTTTATTTCAGGTGTTTTGTCCTCATTATCACTTCTCTTCTCCTAATAACTATATAATTATAGAGAAGAGCATTTGTAGCAGTATGATTAGGATATAGCAGAGGACCTTTATTAATCCCCAGAAAATAGATGTTTATTTCAGGTGTTTTGTCCACATTATCACTTCTCTTCTCCTAATAACTATAGAATTATAGAGAAGAGCATTTGTAGCAGTATGATTAGGATATAGCAGAGGACCTTTATTAATCCCCAGAAAATAGCTGTTTATTTCAGGTGTTTTGTCCTCATTATCACTTCTCTTCTCCTAATAACTATAGAATTATAGAGAACAGCATTTGTAGCAGTATGATTAGGATATAGCAGAGGACCATTATTAATCCCCAGAAAATAGCTGTTTATTTCAGGTGTTTTGTCCTCATTATCACTTCCCTTCTCCTAATAACTATAGAATTATAGAGAAGAGCATTTGTAGCAGTATCATTAGGATATAGCAGAGGACCTTTATTAATCCCCAGAAAATAGCTGTTTATTTCAGGTGTTTTGTCCTCATTATCACTTCTCTTCTCCTAATAACTATAGAATTATAGAGAACAGCATTTGTAGCAGTATGATTAGGATATAGCAGAGGACCTTTATTAATCCCCAGAAAATAGCTGTTTATTTCAGGTGTTTTGTCCTCATTATCACTTCTCTTCTCCTAATAACTATAGAATTATAGAGAACAGCATTTGTAGCAGTATGAATACGATATTGCAGAGGACCTTTATTAATCCCCAGAAAATAGCTGTTATTTCAGGTGTTTTGTCCTCATTATGACTTCTCTTCTCCTAATAACTATAGAATTATAGAGAAGAGCATTTGTAGCAGTATGATTAGGATATAGCAGTGGACCTTTATTAATCCCCAGAAAATAGCTGATTATTTCAGGTGTTTTGTCCTTATTATGACTTCTCTTCTCCTAATAACTATAGAATTATAGAGAAGTGCATTTGTAGCAGTATGATAAGGATATAGCAGAGGACCTTTATTAATCCCCAGAAAATAGCTGTTTATTTCAGGTGTTTTGTCCTCATTATCACTTCTCTTCTCCTAATAACTATAGAATTATAGAGAAGAGCATTTGTAGCAGTATGATTAGGATATAGCAGAGGACCTTTATTAATCCCCAGAAAATAGCTGTTTATTTCAGGTGTTTTGTCCTCATTATCACTTCTCTTCTCCTAATAACTATAGAATTATAGAGAACAGCATTTGTAGCAGTATCATTAGGATATAGCAGAGGACCTTTATTAATCCCCAGAAAATAGCTGTTTATTTCAGGTGTTTTGTCCTCATTATCACTTCTCTTCTCCTAATAACTATAGAATTATAGAGAACAGCATTTGTAGCAGTATCATAAGGATATAGCAGATAACCTTTATTAATCCCAGAAAATAGCTGTTTATTTCAGGTGTTTTGTCCTCATTATCACTTCTCTTCTCCTCATAACTATAGAATTATAGAGAACAGCATTTTTAGTCGTATCATTAGGATATAGCAGAGAACCTTTATTAATCCCAGAAAATAGCTGTTTATTTCAGGTGTTTTGTCCTCATTATCACTTCTCTTCTCCTAATAACTATAGAATTATAGAGAGCAGCATTTGTAGCAGTATGATTAGGATATAGCAGAGGACCTTTATTAATCCCCAGAAAATAGCTGTTTATTTCAGGTGTTTTGTCCTCATTATCACTTCTCTTCTCCTAATAACTATAGAATTATAGTGAAGAGCATTTGTAGCAGTATGATTAGGATATAGCAGAGGACCTTTATTAATCACCAGAAAATAGCTGTTTATTTCAGGTGTTTTGTCCTCATTATCACTTCTCTTCTCCTAATAACTATAGAATTATAGAGAACAGCATTTGTAGCAGTATGATTAGGATATAGCAGAGGACCTTTATTAATCCCCAGAAAATAGCTGTTTATTTCAGGTGTTTTGTCCTCATTATCACTTCTCTTCTCCTAATAACTATATAATTATAGAGATGAGCATTTGTAGCAGTATGATTAGGATATAGCAGAGGACCTTTATTAATCCCCAGAAAATAGATGTTTATTTCAGGTGTTTTGTCCACATTATCACTTCTCTTCTCCTAATAACTATAGAATTATAGAGAAGAGCATTTGTAGCAGTATGACTAGGATATAGCAGAGGACCTTTATTAATCCCCAGAAAATAGCTGTTTATTTCAGGTGTTTTGTCCTCATTATCACTTCTCTTCTCCTAATAACTATAGAATTATAGAGAAGAGCATTTGTAGCAGTATGATTAGGATATAGCAGAGGACCATTATTAATCCCCAGAAAGTAGCTGTTTATTTCAGGTGTTTTGTCCTCATTATCACTTCCCTTCTCCTAATAACTATAGAATTATAGAGAAGAGCATTTGTAGCAGTATCATTAGGATATAGCAGAGGACCTTTATTAATCCCCAGAAAATAGCTGTTTATTTCAGGTGTTTTGTCCTCATTATCACTTCTCTTCTCCTAATAACTATAGAATTATAGAGAACAGCATTTGTAGCAGTATGATTAGGATATAGCAGAGGACCTTTATTAATCCCCAGAAAATAGCTGTTTATTTCAGGTGTTTTGTCCTCATTATCACTTCTCTTCTCCTAATAACTATAGAATTATAGAGAACAGCATTTGTAGCAGTATGAATACGATATTGCAGAGGACCTTTATTAATCCCCAGAAAATAGCTGTTATTTCAGGTGTTTTGTCCTCATTATGACTTCTCTTCTCCTAATAACTATAGAATTATAGAGAAGAGCATTTGTAGCAGTATGATTAGGATATAGCAGTGGACCTTTATTAATCCCCAGAAAATAGCTGATTATTTCAGGTGTTTTGTCCTTATTATGACTTCTCTTCTCCTAATAACTATAGAATTATAGAGAAGTGCATTTGTAGCAGTATGATAAGGATATAGCAGAGGACCTTTATTAATCCCCAGAAAATAGCTGTTTATTTCAGGAGTTTTGTCCTCATTATCACTTCTCTTCTCCTAATAACTATAGAATTATAGAGAAGAGCATTTGTAGCAGTATGATTAGGATATAGCAGAGGACCTTTATTAATCCCCAGAAAATAGCTGTTTATTTCAGGTGTTTTGTCCTCATTATCACTTCTCTTCTCCTAATAACTATAGAATTATAGAGAACAGCATTTGTAGCAGTATCATTAGGATATAGCAGAGGACCTTTATTAATCCCCAGAAAATAGCTGTTTATTTCAGGTGTTTTGTCCTCATTATCACTTCTCTTCTCCTAATAACTATAGAATTATAGAGAACAGCATTTGTAACAGTATCATTAGGATATAGCAGATAACCTTTATTAATCCCAGAAAATAGCTGTTTATTTCAGGTGTTTTGTCCTCATTATCACTTCTCTTCTCCTAATAACTATAGAATTATAAAGAACAGCATTTGTAGCAGTATCATTAGGATATAGCAGACAACCTTTATTAATCCCAGAAAATAGCTGTTTATTTCAGGTGTTTTGTCCTCATTATCACGTCCCTTCTCCTAATAACTATAGAATTATAAAGAACAGCATTTGTATTAGTATCATTAGGATATAGCAGCGGACCTTTATTAATCCCCAGAAAATAGCTGTTTATTTCAGGTGTTTTGTCCTCATTATCACTTCTCTTCTCCTAATAACTATAGAATTATAAAGAACAGCATTTGTATTAGTATCATTAGGATATAGCAGCGGAACTTTATTAATCCCCAGAAAATAGCTGTTTATTTCAGGTGTTTTGTCCTCATTATCACTTCTCTTCTCCTCATAACTATAGAATTATAGAGAACAGCATTTGTAGTCGTATCATTATGATATAGCAGAGAACCTTTATTAATCCCAGAAAATAGCTGTTTATTTCAGGTGTTTTGTCCTCATTATCACGTCCCTTCTCCTAATAACTATAGAATTATAGAGAACAGCATTTGTAGCAGTATCATTAGGATATAGCAGAGAACCTTTTTGAATCCCAGAAAATAGCTGTTTATTTCAGGTGTTTTTTCCTCATTATCACGTCCCTTCTCCTAATAACTATAGAATTATAGAGAACAGCATTTGTAGCAGTATCATTAGGATATAGCAGATAACCTTTATTAATCCCAGAAAATAGCTGTTTATTTCAGGTGTTTTGTCCTCATTATCACTTCTCTTCTCCTCATAACTATAGAATTATAGAGAACAGCATTTTTAGTCGTATCATTAGGATATAGCAGAGAACCTTTATTAATCCCAGAAAATAGCTGTTTATTTCAGGTGTTTTGTCCTCATTATCACGTCCCTTCTCCTAATAACTATAGAATTATAGAGAACAGCATTTGTAGCAGTATCATTAGGATATAGCAGATAACCTTTATTAATCCCCAGAAAATAGCTGTTTATTTCAGGTGTTTTGTCCTCATTATCACTTCTCTTCTCCTAATAACTATAGAATTATAGAGAACAGCATTTGTAACAGTATCATTAGGATATAGCAGAGAACCTTTATTAATCCCCAGAAAATAGCTGTTTATTTCAGCTGTTTTGTCCTCATTATCACTTCTCTTCCCCTAATAACTATAGAATTATAGAGAACAGCATTTGTAGCAGTATCATTAGGATATAGCTGAGAACCTTTATTAATCCCCAGAAAATAGCTGTTTATTTCAGGTGTTTTGTCCTCATTATCACTTCTCTTCTCCTAATAACTATAGAATTATAAAGAACAGCATTTGTATTAGTATCATTAGGATATAGCAGCGGACCTTTATTAATCCCTAGAAAATAGCTGTTTATTTCAGGTGTTTTGTCCTCATTATCACTTCTCTTCTCCTAATAAGTATAGAATTATAGAGAACAGCATTTGTAGCAGTATCATTAGGATATAGCAGAGAACCTTTATTATTCCCCAGAAAATAGCTGTTTATTTCAGGTGTTTTGTCCTCATTATCACTTCTCTTCTCCTCATAACTATAGAATTATAGAGAGCAGCATTTGTAGCAGTATGATTAGGATATAGCAGAGGACCTTTATTAATCCCCAGAAAATAGCTGTTTATTTCATGTGTTTTGTCCTCATTATCACTTCTCTTCTCCTAATAACTATAGAATTATAGAGAGCAGCATTTGTACCAGTATGATTAGGATATAGCAGAGGACCTTTATTAATCCCAGAAAATAGCTGTTTATTTCAGGTGTTTTGTCCTCATTATCACTTCTCTTCTCGTAATAACTATAGAATTATAGAGAAGAGCATTTTTAGTCGTATCATTAGGATATAGCAGAGAACCTTTATTAATCCCAGAAAATAGCTGTTTATTTCAGGTGTTTTGTCCTCATTATCACGTCCCTTCTCCTAATAACTATAGAATTATAGAGAACAGCATTTGTAGCAGTATCATTAGGATATAGCAGATAACCTTTATTAATCACCAGAAAATAGCTGTTTATTTCAGGTGTTTTGTCCTCATTATCACGTCCCTTCTCCTAATAACTATAGAATTATAGAGAACAGCATTTGTAGCAGTATCAATAGGGTATAGCAGATAACCTTTATTAATCACCAGAAAATAGCTGTTTATTTCAGGTGTTTTGTCCTCATTATCACTTCTCTTCTCCTAATAACTATAGAATTATAGAGAACAGCATTTGTAACAGTATCATTAGGATATAGCAGAGAACCTTTATTAATCCCCAGAAAATAGCTGTTTATTTCAGCTGTTTTGTCCTCATTATCACTTCTCTTCCCCTAATAACTATAGAATTATAGAGAACAGCATTTGTAGCAGTATCATTAGGATATAGCTGAGAACCTTTATTAATCCCCAGAAAATAGCTGTTTATTTCAGGTGTTTTGTCCTCATTATCACTTCTCTTCTCCTAATAACTATAGAATTATAAAGAACAGCATTTGTATTAGTATCATTAGGATATAGCAGCGGACCTTTATTAATCCCTAGAAAATAGCTGTTTATTTCAGGTGTTTTGTCCTCATTATCACTTCTCTTCTCCTAATAAGTATAGAATTATAGAGAACAGCATTTGTAGCAGTATCATTAGGATATAGCAGAGAACCTTTATTATTCCCCAGAAAATAGCTGTTTATTTCAGGTGTTTTGTCCTCATTATCACTTCTCTTCTCCTCATAACTATAGAATTATAGAGAGCAGCATTTGTAGCAGTATGATTAGGATATAGCAGAGGACCTTTATTAATCCCCAGAAAATAGCTGTTTATTTCATGTGTTTTGTACTCATTATCACTTCTCTTCTCCTAATAACTATAGAATTATAGAGAGCAGCATTTGTAGCAGTATGATTAGGATATAGCAGAGGACCTTTATTAATCCCAGAAAATAGCTGTTTATTTCAGGTGTTTTGTCCTCATTATCACTTCTCTTCTCCTAATAACTATAGAATTATAGAGAAGAGCATTTGTAGCAGTATGATTAGGATATAGCAGAGGACCTTTATTAATCCCCAGAAAATAGCTGTTTATTTCAGGTGTTTTGTCCTCATTATGACTTCTCTTCTCCTAATAACTATAGAATTATAGAGAAGAGCATTTGTAGCAGTATGATTAGGATATAGCAGAGGACCTTTATTAATCCCCAGAAAATAGCTGTTTATTTCAGGTGTTTTGTCCTCATTATCACTTCTCTTCTCCTAATAACTATAGAATTATAGAGAAGAGCATTTGTAGCAGTATGATTAGGATATAGCAGAGGACCTTTATTAATCACCAGAAAATAGCTGTTTATTTCAGGTGTTTTGTCCTCATTATCACTTCTCTTCTCCTAATAACTATAGAATTATAGAGAACAGCATTTGTAGCAGTATGAATAGGATATAGCAGAGGACCTTTATTAATCCCCAGAAAATAGCTGTTATTTCAGGTGTTTTATCCTCATTATGACTTCTCTTCTCCTAATAACTATAGAATTATAGAGAAGAGCATTTGTAGCAGTATGATTAGGATATAGCAGAGGACCTTTATTAATCCCCAGAAAATAGCTGATTATTTCAGGTGTTTTGTCCTTATTATGACTTCTCTTCTCCTAATAACTATAGAATTATAGAGAAGTGCATTTGTAGCAGTATGATAAGGATATAGCAGAGGACCTTTATTAATCCCCAGAAAATAGCTGTTTATTTCAGGTGTTTTGGCCTCATTATCACTTCTCTTCTCCTAATAACTATAGAATTATAGAGAAGAGCATTTGTAGCAGTATGATTAGGATATAGCAGAGGACCTTTATTAATCCCCAGAAAATAGCTGTTTATTTCAGGTGTTTTGTCCACATTATCACTTCTCTTCTCCTAATAACTATAGAATTATAGAGAAGAGCATTTGTAGCAGTATGATTAGGATAGAGCAGAGGACCTTTATTAATCCCCAGAAAATAGCTGTTTATTTCAGGTGTTTTGTCCTCATTATCACTTCTCTTCTCCTAATAACTATAGAATTATAGAGAACAGCATTTGTAGCAGTATGAATAGGATATAGCAGAGGACCTTTATTAATCCCCAGAAAATAGCTGTTATTTCAGGTGTTTTGTCCTCATTATGACTTCTCTTCTCCTAATAACTATAGAATTATAGAGAAGAGCATTTGTAGCAGTATGATTAGGATATAGCAGAGGACCTTTATTAATCCCCAGAAAATAGCTGATTATTTCAGGTGTTTTGTCCTTATTATGACTTCTCTTCTCCTAATAACTATAGAATTATAGAGAAGTGCATTTGTAGCAGTATGATAAGGATATAGCAGAGGACCTTTATTAATCCCCAGAAAATAGCTGTTTATTTCAGGTGTTTTGTCCTCATTATCACTTCTCTTCTCCTAATAACTATAGAATTATAGAGAAGAGCATTTGTAGCAGTATGATTAGGATATAGCAGAGGACCTTTATTAATCCCCAGAAAATAGCTGTTTATTTCAGGTGTTTTGTCCTCATTATCACTTCTCTTCTCCTAATAACTATAGAATTATAGAGAACAGCATTTGTAGCAGTATCATTAGGATATAGCAGAGGACCTTTATTAATCCCCAGAAAATAGCTGTTTATTTCAGGTATTTTGTCCTCATTATCACTTCTCTTCTCCTAATATCTATAGAATTATAAAGAACAGCATTTGTAGCAGTATCATTAGGATATAGCAGATAACCTTTATTAATCCCCAGAAAATAGCTGTTTATTTCAGGTGTTTTGTCCTCATTATCACTTCTCTTCTCCTAATAACTATAGAATTATAGAGAGCAGCATTTGTAGCAGTATGATTAGGATATAACAGAGGACCTTTATTAATTCCCAGAAAATAGCTGTTTATTTCATGTGTTTTGTCCTCATTATCACTTCTCTTCTCCTAATAACTATAGAATTATAGAGAGCAGCATTTGTAGCAGTATGATTAGGATATAGCAGAGGACCTTTATTAATCCCAGAAAATAGCTGTTAATTTCAGGTGTTTTGTCCTCATTATCACTTCTCTTCTCCTAATAACAATAGAATTATAGAGAAGAGCATTTGTAGCAGTATGATTAGGATATAGCAGAGGACCTTTATTAATCCCCAGAAAATAGCTGTTTATTTCAGGTGTTTTGTCCTTATTATGACTTCTCTTCTCCTAATAACTATAGAATTATAGAGAACAGCATTTGTAGCAGTATGATAAGGATATAGCAGAGGACCTTTATTAATCCCCAGAAAATAGCTGTTTATTTCAGGTGTTTTGTCCACATTATCACTTCTCTTCTCCTAATAACTATAGAATTATAGAGAAGAGCATTTGTAGCAGTATGATTAGGATATAGCAGAGGACCTTTATTAATCCCCAGAAAATAGCTGTTTATTTCAGGTGTTTTGTCCTCATTATCACTTCTCTTCTCCTAATAACTATAGAATTATAGAGAACAGCATTTGTAGCAGTATGAATAGGATATAGCAGAGGACCTTTATTAATCCCCAGAAAATAGCTGTTATTTCAGGTGTTTTGTCCTCATTATGACTTCTCTTCTCCTAATAACTATAGAATTATAGAGAAGAGCATTTGTAGCAGTATGATTAGGATATAGCAGAGAACCTTTATTAATCCCCAGAAAATAGCTGATTATTTCAGGTGTTTTGTCCTTATTATGACTTCTCTTCTCCTAATAACTATAGAATTATAGAGAAGTGCATTTGTAGCAGTATGATAAGGATATAGCAGAGGACCTTTATTAATCCCCAGAAAATAGCTGTTTATTTCAGGTGTTTTGTCCTCATTATCACTTCTCTTCTCCTAATAACTATAGAATTATAGAGAAGAGCATTTGTAGCAGTATGATTAGGATATAGCAGAGGACCTTTATTAATCCCCAGAAAATAGCTGTTTATTTCAGGTGTTTTGTCCTCATTATCACTTCTCTTCTCCTAATAACTATAGAATTATAGAGAACAGCATTTGTAGCAGTATCATTAGGATATAGCAGAGGACCTTTATTAATCCCCAGAAAATAGCTGTTTATTTCAGGTATTTTGTCCTCATTATCACTTCTCTTCTCCTAATATCTATAGAATTATAAAGAACAGCATTTGTAGCAGTATCATTAGGATATAGCAGATAACATTTATTAATCCCCAGAAAATAGCTGTTTATTTCAGGTGTTTTGTCCTCATTATCACTTCTCTTCTCCTAATAACTATAGAATTATAGAGAGCAGCATTTGTAGCAGTATGATTAGGATATAACAGAGGACCTTTATTAATTCCCAGAAAATAGCTGTTTATTTCATGTGTTTTGTCCTCATTATCACTTCTCTTCTCCTAATAACTATAGAATTATAGAGAGCAGCATTTGTAGCAGTATGATTAGGATATAGCAGAGGACCTTTATTAATCCCAGAAAATAGCTGTTAATTTCAGGTGTTTTGTCCTCATTATCACTTCTCTTCTCCTAATAACTATAGAATTATAGAGAGCAGCATTTGTAGCTGTATGATTAGGATATAGCAGAGGACCTTTATTAATCTCAGAAAATAGCTGTTTATTTCAGGTGTTTTGTCCTCATTATCACTTCTCTTCTCCTAGTAACTATAGAATTATAGAGAGCAGCATTTGTAGCAGTATGATTAGGATATAGCAGAGGACCTTTATTAATCCCCAGAAAATAGCTGTTTATTTCAGGTGTTTTGTCCTCATTATCACTTCTCTTCTCCTAATAACTATAGAATTATAAAGAACAGCATTTGTAACAGTATCATTAGGATATAGCAGAGAACCTTTATTAATCCCCAGAAAATAGCTGTTTATTTCAGCTGTTTTGTCCTCATTATCACTTCCCTTCTCCTAATAACTATAGAATTATAGAGAACAGCATTTGTAGCAGTATCATTAGGATATAGCTGAGAACCTTTATTAATCCCCAGAAAATAGCTGTTTATTTCAGGTGTTTTGTCCTCATTATCACTTCTCTTCTCCTAATAACTATAGAATTATAAAGAACAGCATTTGTATTAGTATCATTAGCATATAGCAGCGGACCTTTATTAATCCCTAGAAAATAGCTGTTTATTTCAGGTGTTTTGTCCTCATTATCACTTCTCTTCTCCTAATAACTATAGAATTATAGAGAACAGAATTTGTAACAGTATCATTAGGATATAGCAGATAACCTTTATTAATCCCCAGAAAATAGCTGTTTATTTCAGGTGTTTTGTCCTCATTATCACTTCTCTTCTCCTCATAACTATAGAATTATAGAGAACAGCATTTGTAGTCGTATCATTAGGATATAGCAGAGAACCTTTATTAATCCCAGAAAATAGCTGTTTATTTCAGGTGTTTTGTCCTCAGTATCACGTCCCTTCTCCTAATAACTATACAATTATAGAGAACAGCATTTGTAGCAGTATCATTAGGATATAGCAGATAACCTTTATTAATCACCAGAAAATAGCTGTTTATTTCAGGTGTTTTGTCCTCATTATCACTTCTCTTCTCCTAATAACTATAGAATTATAAAGAACAGCATTTGTATTAGTATCATTAGCATATAGCAGCGGACCTTTATTAATCCCTAGAAAATAGCTGTTTATTTCAGGTGTTTTGTCCTCATTATCACTTCTCTTCTCCTAATAACTATAGAATTATAGAGAACAGAATTTGTAACAGTATCATTAGGATATAGCAGATAACCTTTATTAATCCCCAGAAAATAGCTGTTTATTTCAGGTGTTTTGTCCTCATTATCACTTCTCTTCTCCTCATAACTATAGAATTATAGAGAACAGCATTTGTAGTCGTATCATTAGGATATAGCAGAGAACCTTTATTAATCCCAGAAAATAGCTGTTTATTTCAGGTGTTTTGTCCTCATTATCACGTCCCTTCTCCTAATAACTATACAATTATAGAGAACAGCATTTGTAGCAGTATCATTAGGATATAGCAGATAACCTTTATTAATCACCAGAAAATAGCTGTTTATTTCAGGTGTTTTGTCCTCATTATCACTTCTCTTCTCCTAATAACTATAGAATTATAGAGAACAGCATTTGTAACAGTATCATTAGGATATAGCAGAGAACCTTTATTAATCCCCAGAAAATAGCTGTTTATTTCAGCTGTTTTGTCCTCATTATCACTTCCCTTCTCCTAATAACTATAGAATTATAGAGAACAGCATTTGTAGCAGTATCATTAGGATATAGCTGAGAACCTTTATTAATCCCCAGAAAATAGCTGTTTATTTCAGGTGTTTTGTCCTCATTATCACTTCTCTTCTCCTAATAACTATAGAATTATAAAGAACAGCATTTGTATTAGTATCATTAGCATATAGCAGCGGACCTTTATTAATCCCTAGAAAATAGCTGTTTATTTCAGGTGTTTTGTCCTCATTATCACTTCTCTTCTCCTAATAACTATAGAATTATAGAGAACAGCATTTGTAGCAGTATCATTAGGATATAGCAAAGAACCTTTATTAATCCCCAGAAAATAGCTGTTTATTTCAGGTGTTTTGTCCTCATTATCACTTCTCTTCTCCTCATAACTATAGAATTATAGAGAGCAGCATTTGTAGCAGTATGATTAGGATATAGCAGAGGACCTTTATTAATCCCCAGAAAATAGCTGTTTATTTCAGGTGTTTTGTCCTCATTATCACTTCTCTTCTCCTAATAACTATAGAATTATAGAGAGCAGCATTTGTAGCAGTATGATTAGGATATAGCAGAGGACCTTTATTAATCCCCAGAAAATAGCTGTTTATTTCATGTGTTTTGTCCTCATTATCACTTCTCTTCTCCTAATAACTATAGAATTATAGAGAGCAGCATTTGTAGCAGTATGATTAGGATATAGCAGAGGACCTTTATTAATCCCAGAAAATAGCTGTTTATTTCAGCTGTTTTGTCCTCATTATCACTTCCCTTCTCCTAATAACTATAGAATTATAGAGAACAGCATTTGTAGCAGTATCATTAGGATATAGCTGAGAACCTTTATTAATCCCCAGAAAATAGCTGTTTATTTCAGGTGTTTTGTCCTCATTATCACTTCTCTTCTCCTAATAACTATAGAATTATAAAGAACAGCATTCGTATTAGTATCATTAGCATATAGCAGCGGACCTTTATTAATCCCTAGAAAATAGCTGTTTATTTCAGGTGTTTTGTCCTCATTATCACTTCTCTTCTCCTAATAACTATAGAATTATAGAGAACAGCATTTGTAGCAGTATCATTAGGATATAGCAAAGAACCTTTATTAATCCCCAGAAAATAGCTGTTTATTTCAGGTGTTTTGTCCTCATTATCACTTCTCTTCTCCTCATAACTATAGAATTATAGAGAGCAGCATTTGTAGCAGTATGATTAGGATATAGCAGAGGACCTTTATTAATCCCCAGAAAATAGCTGTTTATTTCAGGTGTTTTGTCCTCATTATCACTTCTCTTCTCCTAATAACTATAGAATTATAGAGAGCAGCATTTGTAGCAGTATGATTAGGATATAGCAGAGGACCTTTATTAATCCCAGAAAATAGCTGTTTATTTCAGGTGTTTTGTCCTCATTATCACTTCTCTTCTCCTAATAACTATAGAATTATAAAGAACAGCATTTGTAGCAGTATCATTAGGATATAGCAGAGGACCTTTATTAATCCCAGAAAATAGCTGTTTATTTTAGGTTTTTTGTCCTCATTATCACTTCTCTTCTCCTAATAACTATAGAATTATAGAGAGCAGCATTTGTAGCAGTATCATTAGGATATAGCAGAGGACCTTTATTAATCCCCAGAAAATAGCTGTTTATTTCAGGTGTTTTGTCCTCATTATCACTTCTCTTCTCCTAATATCTATAGAATTATAAAGAACAGCATTTGTAGCAGTATCATTAGGATATAGCAGATAACCTTTATTAATCCCCAGAAAATATGTTTATTTCAGGTGTTTTGTCCTCATTATCACTTCTCTTCTCCTAATAACTATAGAATTATAGAGAGCAGCATTTGTAGCAGTATGATTAGGATATAGCAGAGGACCTTTATTAATCCCAGAAAATAGCTGTTAATTTCAGGTGTTTTGTCCTCATTATCACTTCTCTTCTCCTAATAACTATAGAATTATAGAGAGCAGCATTTGTAGCTGTATGATTAGGATATAGCAGAGGACCTTTATTAATCCCAGAAAATAGCTGTTTATTTCAGGTGTTTTGTCCTCATTATCACTTCTCTTCTCCTAATAAGTATAGAATTATAAAGAACAGCATTTGTAGCAGTATCATTAAGATATAGCAGAGAACCTTTATTAATCCCAGAAAATAGCTGTTTATTTTAGGTGTTTTGTCCTCATTATCACGTCCCTTCTCCTAATAACTATAGAATTATAGAGAACAGCATTTGTAGCAATATCATTAGGATATAGCAGATAACCTTTATTAATCCCCAGAAAATAGCTGTTTATTTCAGGTGTTTTTCCTCATTATCACTTCTCTTCTCCTAATAACTATAGAATTATAAAGAACAGCATTTGTAGCAGTATCATTAGGATATAGCAGAGGACCTTTATTAATCCCCAGAAAATAGCTGTTTATTTCAGGTGTTTTGTCCTCATTATCACGTCCCTTCTCCTAATAACTATAGAATTATAGAGAACAGCATTTGTAGCAATATCATTAGGATATAGCAGATAACCTTTATTAATCCCCAGAAAATAGCTGTTTATTTCAGGTGTTTTGTCCTCATTATCACTTCTCTTCTCCTAATAACTATAGAATTATAGAGAGCAGCATTTGTAGCTGTATGATTAGGATATAGCAGCGGACCTTTATTAATCCCAGAAAATAACTGTTTATTTCATGTGTTTTGTCCTCATTATCACTTCTCTTCTCCTAATAACTATAGAATTATAGAGAGCAGCATTTGTAGCTGTATGATTAGGATATAGCAGAGGACCTTTATTAATCCCAGAAAATAACTGTTTATTTCAGGTGTTTTGTCCTCATTATCACTTCTCTTCTCCTAATAACTATAGAATTATAGAGAGCAGCATTTGTAGCTGTATGATTAGGATATAGCAGAGGACCTTTATTAATCCCAGAAAATAGCTGTTTATTTCAGGTGTTTTGTCCTCATTATCACTTCTCTTCTCCTAATAACTATAGAATTATAGAGAGCAGCATTTGTAGCTGTATGATTAGGATATAGCAGAGGACCTTTATTAATCCCAGAAAATAGCTGTTAATTTCAGGTGTTTTGTCCTCATTATCACTTCTCTTCTCCTGATAACTATAGAATTATAGAGAGCAGCATTTGTAGCTGTATGATTAGGATATAGCAGAGGACCTTTATTAATCCCAGAAAATAGCTGTTTATTTCAGGTGTTTTGTCCTCATTATCACTTCTCTTCTCCTAATAACTATATAATTATAAAGAACAGCATTTGTAGCAGTATCATTAGGATATAGCAGAGAACCTTTATTAATCCCAGAAAATAGCTGTTTATTTTAGGTGTTTTGTCCTCATTATCACGTCCCTTCTCCTAATAACTATAGAATTATAGAGAACAGCATTTGTAGCAATATCATTAGGATATAGCAGATAACCTTTATTAATCCCCAGAAAATAGCTGTTTATTTCAGGTGTTTTGTCCTCATTATCACTTCTCTTCTCCTAATAACTATAGAATTATAAAGAACAGCATTTGTAGCAGTATCATTAGGATATAGCAGAGAACCTTTATTAATCCCCAGAAAATAGCTGTTTATTTCAGGTGTTTTGTCCTCATTATCACTTCTCTTCTCCTCATAACTATAGAATTATAGAGAACAGCATTTGTAGTCGTATCATTAGGATATAGCAGAGAACCTTTATTAATCCCAGAAAATAGCTGTTTATTTCAGGTGTTTTGTCCTCATTATCACGTCCCTTCTCCTAATAACTATAGAATTATAGAGAACACCATTTGTAGCAGTATCATTAGGATATAGCAGAGAACCTTTATGAATCCCAGAAAATAGCTGTTTATTTCAGGTGTTTTGTCCTCATTATCACTTCTCTTCTCCTAATAACTATAGAATTATAAAGAACAGCATTTGTAGCAGTATCATTAGGATATAGCAGAGGACCTTTATTAATCCCCAGAAAATAGCTGTTTATTTCAGGTGTTTTGTCCTCATTATCACGTCCCTTCTCCTAATAACTATTGAATTATAGAGAACAGCATTTGTAGCAATATCATTAGGATATAGCAGATAACCTTTATTAATCCCCAGAAAATAGCTGTTTATTTCAGGTGTTTTGTCCTCATTATCACGTCCCTTCTCCTAATAACTATAGAATTATAGAGAACAGCATTTGTAGCAATATCATTAGGATATAGCAGATAACCTTTATTAATCCCCAGAAAATAGCTGTTTATTTTAGGTGTTTTGTCCTCATTATCACTTCTCTTCTCCTAATAACTATAGAATTATAGAGAACAGCATTTGTAGCAGTATGATTAGGATATAGCAGAGGACCTTTATTAATCCCAGAAAATAGCTGTTAATTTCAGGTGTTTTGTCCTCATTATCACTTCTCTTCTCCTCATAACTATAGAATTATAGAGAACAGCATTTGTAGTCGTATCATTAGGATATAGCAGAGAACCTTTATTAATCCCAGAAAATAGCTGTTTATTTCAGGTGTTTTGTCCTCATTATCACGTCCCTTCTCCTAATAACTATAGAATTATAGAGAACAGCATTTGTAGCAGTATCATTAGGATATAGCAGAGAACCTTTATGAATCCCAGAAAATAGCTGTTTATTTCAGGTGTTTTTTCCTCATTATCATGTCCCTTCTCCTAATAACTATAGAATTATAGCGAACAGCATTTGTAGCAATATCATTAGGATATAGCAGATAACCTTTATTAATCCCCAGAAAATAGCTGTTTATTTCACGTGTTTTGTCCTCATTATCACTTCTCTTCTCCTAATAACTATAGAATTATAGAGAACAGCATTTGTAACAGTATCATTAGGATATAGCAGATAACCTTTATTAATCCCCAGAAAATAGCTGTTTATTTCAGGTGTTTTGTCCTCATTATCACTTCTCTTCTCCTAATAACTATAGAATTATAAAGAACAGCATTTGTATTAGTATCATTAGGATATAGCAGCGGACCTTTATTAATCCCCAGAAAATAGCTGTTTATTTCAGGTGTTTTGTCCTCATTATCACTTCTCTTCTCCTAATAACTATAGAATTATAAAGAACAGCATTTGTAGCAGTATCATTAGGATATAGCAGAGGACCTTTATTAATCCCCAGAAAATAGCTGTTTATTTCAGGTGTTTTGTCCTCATTATCACTTCTCTTCTCCTAAGAACTATAGAATTATAGAGAACAGCATTTGTAGCAGTATCATTAGGATATAGCAGAGAACCTTTATTAATCCCCAGAAAATAGCTGTTTATTTCAGGTGTTTTGTCCTCATTATCACTTCCAGATATGAAATTCTTGCAACTGTTGCATTTCATTGTCTTAGTAAGTGCATAACAGCAATAACCTTCTATGTATAATATAACAAGAACAACTTTTCTGCACTCATTAACATCCTCATCTGTGGCATCTTTTTTAAATTTATAAATATCTAAATCTTGCCCCCTGACCACTTATTCCAAATTAGTTTCTTGATATTAATACAGTAGACATATAGAGATATTATATTGATCTCCACCAAGTTGCTGGCACTGACCAAATCCATCCTCAAAGTGATCTATTTAAAATTTACCAGGTAAATACATACATTATTTTCAATTCTTCTGTGCAACATTTGCTCATTTCTAGAATGTCATGAGAATTATGATGCAAAACTGTGACAATTTCATTTGTTAGCTTTCTATTATTTTCAGGAATGCTATTCTAAGATTCTAACCAGTTGCAGAATACATTGAGAAATATATAAATGTCATCATTTACTTTAAGTGGATTAGCATTAACCAGTACAAATTTCCTACAGAATTTAAAAACATTTTAAACTTTATGAATTATAGATGCAAAAATCATGAGCAAAATGAACATTTATAAGGAGTTTAGCAGATGATCTCTGAAATAGTTATCAGAATAATCCAGTGTACACAAGAATAAACATAATTAACAGTTACTTGTGCATTCTTCATGCAATATTTTGGTTCAGTTCTGTTCAGTGAAATGGGCATTTATACCAGCTTGGCTAAGCCAGGATGCTATGATAAGGGTAACTGATGAATACAAACCATGTCCTCGTCACTATGTATACATAGATGTACATGTTTTAAGCGATTCAAGCCAAACAACCAACCAAAGTTCATCAATGTTGTTCCCTTTTTAGAGCATTTAACCATGTCTTATTTAAATTCCATATTGATGGCTTTCCTGTTCTTAGAAACACTGCCATCAGAAGTGGCTACTCTATGCTTGAGAGCCATACTGAACAAGAATAAGATTTCACAAGCAGAACACAATATCTGTGAACTGATTCTTAAAGTTCGGAATTTTCTTACAAAAAAATATTGACAAATATTGGATTTTTAAGAGGATTTGTTATTTTCACATTCATCAATAAAAATGTTTTATATAAAATTAGAAAATCACATTGAGTTTGTGATGTACAATATTCTGGCATATTTTGTGGACTCAAACTATAATTTAAGTAGTTTTTGATGAATATCCATTCTATACTATTAAAGTCGTATAAAAATAAAATCAATCCTATTAAGTTTCATAAAAGCATATCTCAAAAAAATTATATTCTTAAACCTTTGGTTATGTATTTACGTCAAAGATAATTTATTTTTAAACATAAAAAATAATTTCTATATTGAGATTGTGATACAATGTTCTGGCATATGCACCCAAACTATCCTTGATTAAGGAACAAATTCTTCTTTTATGCTGGTTACTGTAATTCTTTTTATTGACACTATGTGAATTTATATTTATATATATATATATATATATATGTATGTATGTATGTATGTATGTATGTATTACAAGGAAAATTTCATATCATTTCAAAAACTTAATTTTATTAATAATAAGAAAAAATGAATCTAATCAATTTAAATGTGATTTGAAATACAGCAAAGTATTTTGCTAATGCAAAATATTAAATTTATTTTACTACCTTGGAAAAAAAGCTAAAAGATAAGATTTGAGGATGATTTTGAATTCTTTTTAAATTAATTTTAAATCTTAAGCACCAATTCTTTTGGAGGTCCCAAAACAAAATATTCAGCAAGTTTTCATTACAAACAATTTCATGACTACCATGTAAATTAAAATGAACACATTCAAAATTGAAAAGCTCTGAGAGGATACAGACCCCAAAACCATACTTACCTCAAAATCTTATAATAACAAAATATTCAGTACACAAGTCATTCATTACTGAATAAGGACTCAAAATCTAAAAATTCTCTGATTTTTGGCAAATATTTAATAATGAGCAGAAGTGATTTTGTGATTTCCTTTCTGAAAAAATGCATTCATTTGGTTTCATATATATATATATATATATATATAATGTAAATGCTTGTTTGTCTATACCTGTATATTTTTAATCAATTATTGGATTTCTTTTAATCTGACATTATTCCTTATTACTCAGAACGAGGAATCTCCAAAGAAAATCTCACGTCTTTTAAATTGTAAAAATTAAAAAAGTGGGTTCTTAGAATTTTTTATTTCAATATGACTGTTCTTTCTTTAATAATGTATAGAAAAAAAATACATCTGGTGCCCAGAAGAAGGTTGCACTGTGCTAGGTGGACTGAAAACAATGTCAAAGAAAATTTATAATGATATCTCCTTATTGTCAGTAGAAATGAAACAAAAAAATAAATTTAATTTTAATTTAAACAAGGTGATATTTTCGTGTGTTTTTATATTACATTTAATTAACAATTTGATTAATTCTTAAATTTACTAATTTCCTTTGAAAGAAATCTCTTAACAAATATTGGATTTATAAGATGTTTTTAATTTTGTTCTTTACTTTTCGTCAACAATAAATTTGATGAAAAATCAGAAAAAACATGGCGATAGAAATATTTGTTTTGTTGACATATTGTCTATTTTTGTGCAAGGAACAAATTCTTTTTTACACCGGTAATTCCTTTGTTTTCAGAAACTACATGACTTTTATTTTCAAATACTTCATCTTTTTTAACTGCAATTTCTTTCAAAATAGGAAGCTTTATTGATTACAAAATATTGTCGACCTTGAGAAAGAAATATCAAGTCTACCAACAACAGCAACTTAATCCTGTTTGTTTTTCTACGAAAAGGTTTTAAGAGATTCGCCCTGAAAAGAAAAGGTAAGTTTGACGAGCCGTCATTGTCTTCTTAGAAATCACCACAAAAAAAAAAGCATTTTAAATCATCTTCTTTGACAGAAATTCAGTTACATTTCAGTTTTATTTAAAATTAAAACGGAGAAGAATTAAAAAGAAAAATTACTATCACGGACTTTAACAAAACCCCACAAAAAATGCATTTATTTTAAAATAATTTACACTTTACAGTTCCAATTTTTTTTTCAAGTAAAATAAAAAAAATCAAACTTCTTCACACGTGTTTCGCACAATGTAAATGTAAAAATGTAAAAGCCGTTAACAGCGCCGAACAACATTTATACGCAAAAATCAAATCATGTGACGTTGTATTATATCATGTTTTTTCGGGTCTTCCGTACATTTTGATTGACAACCGTTTTATGGACAAAAAAGCCAACGAAAAGTAGTTTTTTTTTTTTTTTTTTTTTTTACTATACTGGTGGTTCGTTGATTGTAGAAAGCTTTTATAATCTGTAAAGGTAGATCTACTAAAAACCATTGACTAAGGACTTCACCATTTCCACTAGAATATTTAATAACTTTAATGTAAAAATTAAGAAATAACAATTCTTGTAAAAATTCATTTTTCTCGAATTAGTTTTTTGCCATCAGACAATATGCATATTCATAAAAACAACTAAAAGCATTTGAAATTAAATAATATCTTTGTTTTATTGAGTTTTTTATGTTACAATTCAGTTCTGATTTTTAGGTAGATGTGGTCCGATTTAAAAAAAAAAAAAAAAAAAAATGATTTACTTTCCTCAACGCTTTGCGCTTCTTAATACCCCTCAATCAGGCCCCAAAAACCAAGCACTACGGTTGGAAATGTATTTATAAAAAAATTGCTGATGAAAAAAAAAGTAAGTAAATTTTTCTTTCAAATTACATTTATTTTAAATTAAGACTTACTTTTAAAATTTTCTAATTTTCATAAAATAACTTTTGCAAAAAGTATAATTTAATTTTACAAGATTTTTAAATGGGAAACTTCACTTTTGTTTATAAAACTGTCAATAATGATTGATGTTACTGTTTTTACGTTAATTCTGATGACTCAAAAAAAAAAAAAAAATTTTAGCTAAGATTTCGGAGATGGTAGAAAGAAAGGATTTCAAATTTTTTTTAAAATACTCAAAAAATACTTTGGTCTTTCCTCTAAATAATGACATAAACATCTAGACAATGCATAACTTTTAAATCAAGTTTGGGTTGTTTTTTTTTCATCAGGGTGCGTTTTTTTAGCGAAAGTGGACATTCCTAATAGGCTTGTCCCAGGTAACGCTAAAAAAGTGGTATACCCTGGAGAAAAAAGATCCCCAAATTGATAAAAAAAAAATTTAACGTGTAAATGTTTATGTTAAAATTAAAGAGGGAAGACCAAAGTATTTTTTGAATATTATTTCAGATTTTTTAATCCTTCCTATAAATTTAAAAAATTTTATTTAAAAATCTCGTTTTTCTTGAATAAAAAAAAAAAAAAAAATAGTAAAATCGATTTATCGGCCTTTTTTGCCCGAATTTGTAAACAAAAAATCAAAATTAGTTCAAAAATCAATTAAAATTCAGTTACACCTTTTTTTTTTTTTTTTTGTTATCTTAGGAAATTTAGAATGATTAAAGTATACTTAATGTAATTTGAAAGAAACATTACTTACTTTTTTAGCAGAAAATTTTTTAATAGAGATATTTCCAACCATAGTGATTGCGCGAGTGCGTGATTGAAGGGTGTTAATTGATGGGCGTCAATATATTGACAACTTACGTCAAGGGAATTTATCGTACGGTAGCGGAGAAGTGATGTAATTTGTTCTAATTTTAAGTGAACCTGGTTAGTAAAATTAAAAAAAAAAAAATAACTCTCAATTTTTTTTTTTTAACCTTACGTTTGAAGAAAATTTTCTGCATTGAAAATAACATTTAAATTGTGAAAAAAAATCAAATTTTACAAGTAAAAATAAAACAGTAAAAACATTTTTTTTAAATTGAGTTATACATATTTTATTTATTAATAAAAATAATATTGAAATGCTATGCAATCGATTTCAAATTTTGCTGTGTTCTTAACTGAATGAATGCAAAGCAATTTCTGAAGTAAAAAGAATTTGCTTCTATCAAGAGAGACAAGTCTACCTCGTGACATTATTTCAAAGCTGTGCATCCATACTTTCGTTGGAGACGATTTTAAATACAATTTTGGAATATTAGGACCTAATACGTCAATCTGTAAACAACTTACGTCAGGGGAATTTATCGGACGGTAGGGCAAAAGTGATATAAATCGGTCTAGCTTTAAGTGAACCAGTTTATTATATATACATATTTCCATTTTTTTACCTTACATTTGAGGGAGAATTCTTGAATAAAAATAACATTTAAATTACGAAAAAATACATTTATAGTTCAAATTTTATAAGACAAAAATTTTGTAACAATATCGTTATCTACACATAAAATTTTATTGTCATTTTTTTTTTTTTTAAATTAAGTTTTATCTCAGTACAGCTGTTTTTTGAGGGTTCCTAGAAACTAAACTTAAAGTCAGTTCAGGTTTGCTATAGTAAAAGTTTTTGTTTTTTAACACTTACTATCCCAAAGTGATGACAACAAGACTTAACTGATGTCATATTTTTTTATTTTTTTTTGCCACATGTCTTTCATATGACAAAAAGTGTTTTAAACAGCTATTGTTAGTTATGAAATATTTTTCTGAGAATTTTTCCCAAAGACCCCTTTTTTGTTGTTTCTGTCCCTAAATTTGAATTAAAAAACATATATATTATTTGCAGTATGTCTCTCACTGAAAAAGAGTTTGATTATAAAAACAAAATTAGGAGAAAAGTTTTGACAGTGTGACATTAATTAAAATTTGACAATTGCATCACTCAATCAGGGGGAATAACTCTAACATGATTTATACATATATATATATATATATATATATATATATATATATATAGTTTTGTCAGAGATGATTTTAATACATTTTTTGAAATCAAAAATTTTTTTTTAAATATGGCATGTATCACAGATTGTAATAAGCTTTCTAATTTATGATCTATAGAAATAGAACTTTTTAATGAGCGAAAAAAAAACAAGGTGTAATTGTTCTAATTTATTTATGAAATATTTATCAATATTATCATTTTTTATTTAGAAATGAAAAAAAAAAACAATTCCCATAAAAATTTATTTTTCAACCTAAAAAAATTTTGACTTCAGACAAAAAAAAGTCCTTAATATATATTATTGATAAAATCCACTGAAAGTTGTTTTCATAAAATAATGTTTTAGTTTTCTTGCTGTTTTGTATTTTAAATTCAGAGCTTATTACAATCTGTGATTGTGAAAGACCTAAAAAAACAAAATTTTCAACCACAAATTCAAACGTACTAAAAAGGAATAAAAAATTTCAAAAAATAATAAAAAATACTTTGGTCTTTCCTTTTATTAATAACATAAAATTTTTCATGATAAAACCTTGTTTTTATTAAGTTTGGGGCACTTTTTCATTAGGATATGCCACATTTTTTGCGAAGTAACGGATATCCCAAAACTGTGGACATCATCGATTTTATTTTAACTGAATAGACAACTTTATTCCAATTAATATAAATTCAGTTTTAAATACACCAAAGTATGTTGTTTCCTGACTATGGTAAATTTATTCCTTTATCTTTGAATAAAAGTTAAAAAGAAATCTTGAAGAAAGATTTTTCATTTTTAAAATTCATTTTAAACATTGGGTATCGCGAACTCTGAACATACACAATGTATCCAAATAGGGGGTGAACTGCTCTCTATAAATTTCTATAAAGTTTTTTTCATCAGGATGTGCCACTTTCTTAATGAAAAAATGGAGATTCTTAAATTAATATAATGAATTGCGTGCTTCAACATTGAATTTCTAGAGTTTTCGTAAAATTAGTTATGAGGAGTAATATATATATATATATATATATATATATATATATATATATATATATATATTACCAAGACTTCTAAAAAAAAAAAAAGCATATAATAATTTCCATCATTTGTGAATAGTTTCTGAAAGTTTCATTAAAATCTGACAATTATTTCTATTTTTGCAAGATTTTCAAAATTAATGGCATTAAAAAAATGCACTAAAATTTGCTGTTATTTAATACTTCTGCTAATGAAGAGAAACAAAGGTTTTTTTTAATCAAAACCTAGAAAGTTCTAAAAAGACGGAATTTTTTTTTTTTTAAATAATTAAAAAATACTTTGTTATTTCTTGTTAACAGTAACATAAACATTTTGATGATAAAATTTTGTTTTTGTCAAGTTTAATGCCGTTTTTATGCCATGTTCATTTTCCAGCGTTCTCATGGCGATACCTAATTTTATAAAAACACCAAAATTTGACTTCTTTGTAATTTTGTTTATTAAAACTTTGGAGAATATAAATCATCAATTTTTTTAGGAAAATTTGTAGCTGATGTTACCCAAAATTCAGCTCCGAACTGTAAAATACAAAACCCAATAAAACTAAGACATTATTGAATTTAAAAAAAAAAGCATTTAATGGCTTTTATGAATAATATATATGAAGGACACTATTAACTGAAGCCGAAATATTTTTCCACTCAAAAATAAATGGGTTTTTTTTTCAATTTTAAATACAAAATGTTATAAATTTTTTTTAAAAGCTTCAAGAATACTTTTTCATTTTTTAGGTATTGAAAATTAATTGATGTACCTACATAGAAGTAATGATTTCTTTTTACTTGAATGTTAATGAAATGGAAATAAATGATATTTATTTGCACACAATGGACTCTGGGTTTAGGTCATAATATATAAAAATGTATACAATAACCCTTATTTCAAAAAAAGACAAAAAAATAAAAATATACGGAACACCAACTGTGAAACAAATATAGACATTGGTATTTATGTTTAAAAATACATTACATTTAATTCTGTATAACTAATAGTTTCAGAATATCTTTTGTTATATACAATTTTACGAAATTTATTAGAAAGAATAATATTATTTTTAAAAGGTGAAATATTTTTATTGAATTTAATAAATTTCTTTATTTTTTATTTTCTTGCTAGTTTGAATATTTAATGGTATCCAATACATTTTTTCACTTATTTTGAATTTAAGAGTTATTGAATTATCATGTTATGTTTAAATTCTCAAAGGTGATAAATGCAGAATTATTTCCTTTTTGAACATCCATACAGAAATAATTGAATATTTGCTGAAATGAAAGAAAAATTAAACCTCTTTGTAAAAAGGTACATGTTCAAAAATAGCATTAAAATTATTCTGATTCATCATACATATTTTTATTTAATTAACCAAAAATTAGAATGTTCTAAAAAGATGGAAATTTGTTTTAGAAATTATTAAAAAAATACTTTGGTCTTTCCTCTTAATAGTATCATGAACATTTTGACAATAAAAATTTTTTCACCAAGTTTAAAGCCATTTTTATCATGCTATGTTCATTTTCCAGCATTCTCATGGCGTTATCTAATTTTATGAAAACATAAAAAATTCGATTTCTTTATAATAAAAACACCAACAGTGAAATAATCTAGACATTGGTATTTATGTTTAAAAATATATTTAATTCTATATAAAATTAGTTTCAGAATGTCTTTTGTTACATACGATTTTATGTAATTTAGTAGAATGAAAAATTTTATTTTTAAAGGGTGAAATATTTTTATTGAGTTTAATAAATTTCTTTATTTTTTTAATTTTCTTGCCAGTTTGAATATTTAATGGCATCCAATACATTTTTTCAATTATTTTGAATTTAAGAATTATTGAATTATCATGTTATGCTTAAATTCTCAAAGGTGATAAATGCAGAATTATTTCCTTTTTGAACATCCATACAGAAATAATCGAATATTTGCTAAAATGAAAGAAAAATTAAATCTCTTTGAAAAAAAGTACATGTTCAAAAATAACATTAAAGTTATTATTCTGATTCATCATTCATATTTTTATTTAATTAAAAGTTATTTTTTTCTTATAGATTAAGTCTCCTTTTTTATTCTGTTCGTCTTAAAGAAAATTACGTATTTAGTTAAATTATGGAAGCATCCACATTCTCCATTTATGATTTGAGATTTTAATAACAGTATCACTTAATTGGTACAAATTTTCTACAGAATTTTAAAAGATTTTAAATTTTATAAATTATGGAAGCACCCACTTTCTTCATGTATGATTTGATATTTTACTTAATAACAATATCACCTAACTGGCATAAATAAAGAATATAAAAAGATTTCAAACTTTATAATTATTCTAATTAAATTTTAAAAAAAAAATGAAAATTCTTGTAAAAATCCATTATTTATCGATGGACTATGTACAATCTACCCCCATAGACTAAATAAAGTGTTTGCTTCATAATTCAAACATATATCACCTAAAGAAGGCTCAATCATATAACGGCAAAAAAACGACGTGAACATGGCAATAAAGATGATGGCAATAATCTGAAAAAATTAAATAGTGGCTATAGCTACAATACATCATCTCAGAAATATAGAGAAATCCTGAAGAAGTTTGGAGCATACAACATCTGAAACATTGTGAATATGGAAATAAAGATGAGGACAACAATCTGAATGATGCAAGTAGTGTAAATAGTTGCAATAATTCATTTCAGAAATATAGGCAGTTCCTGAAGAAGTCCGGAGCGTACAAAGGCCGAAATATTATAAATATACTCAGATAATGTCTACATAAGTAATATACTTAAGCAGGTATGTTAGAATAATGGAGAGCGACTTGCATTGAGGAAACGGAGATGTGACTTCGAATTCCAGTGGAATCCATAACATTCACTTCTCTTCTTCTCCCAGCAGGAAGAACCAAGTTCTATAGCATTGGGTGGCAACTGGTCTAGAAGGACAACTCAGAATTTAAAACCTGGACCTTCAGTTAGGGGTTGTGCAGTAGACTAACAATGAAGTCACTTAAAAAAAATTGGCTTGTTATAGAAACTGCAGCGTATTCTAAGGCCTTATTTTTCCCTAGGAATTTAAAGTCATAATATGTATATATAATATGCTTACTTCTTTTCCCTGTCAACCAAATATTTCATCCTCACTGACACACAGATTGAAATGACGGTAAAATAACTATTCAGCCATTGTTTGCTTTACTTTCTCTTATTCTTGTGTTACTATCAATGTTTTCATCAATTTTCCATGTTCTTAATTTCCACACTTTACCTTTGTTAAATAGAAACATTTTTACATAATATTAAATCAAGTAGACAATAATACATTAAGTGTGGAAATTATTTCATTATTCCTATGTTTTTTTTTCCAATTTTTAACTATTAGTTTAATAAATCGAATGTAGAATTAACAAAAGTTATCTCTGGCCCTTAGCACTAATGAAAATGATGTTTTTCTTTATTTGGCAGAGAGGCCTGCAGCAGATAATCTCACACCAGGTGGTACTAGCTATGGACATAATCATCATGTCAGTGATGTTAGTCCAAGACAATATCTAAAAAATTTGAAATCAATTTTTCAAGATCCATTGATTATGAATTGACATTGTTCTGATTTTAATTGTACAAGTTTCATAAGATATGATGGTGAAGCAATCTTGTTTCAATGCAAAATGTTTGATCTTAAATGAGAGCAGCTGCTACTGCATTATTAAAATAATAATTATATATATCTTTCATGACATTTCATGTATTATTCACTGTACCTACAATTATATCATTTATGCCTTTTTCTTTTTTTTTTTTTCACAGATGTTTTCGCTGTACAAAAACCGCAGTGGATATTAGTGAGAATTTCAGTGAAAGAAAAGACATTTCACTTTCTATGAAAATACAACTATATACTTAGTTATTCATGAAAAGTTAATGGATTTATATTGTCAAAAGCATAACAATGAATTTTACCTGACAAGAATGTACTTTCAATTGTGTGGTTTATCTTTTTTGACAAAAACACATTTACACTTATGAAGGAAGGAATAAACAGGAAAGATAGGCCACATAAACTGTTGTAAAGTTGGATATAATAGGCCAGATGGAAACACATATTACAAAAGAAACATATTCTTGTAAAGTTTGTGAATCTGCATTTTCACAGAAGCCAGATTTGGTCAAACATATGCATACACACAATGGAGGGAAACCATATTCTTGTGAAGTTTGTAGATTTGCATTTTCAAGGAAGCCAGATTTGGTCAAACATATGCGTACACACACTGGAGAGAAACCATACTCTTGTGAATTTTGTGGATTTGCATGTTCACAGAAGCAAGATTTGGCCAAACATGTGCGTACACACACTGGCGAGAAACCATACTCTTGTGAAGTTTGTAGATCTTCATTCTCAGTAAAGAAGACTTTAGTGAATCATATGCGTACACACACTGGAGAGAAACCATATTCTTGTAACGTTTGTAGATCTGCATTTTCATTGAAGGCAAATTTATTAGTACATATCCGTACACACACTGGAGAAAAACCATATTCTTGTAATGTTTGTGGATCTACATTTTCAGCGAAGTCAAATATGGTCAAGCATATGCGTACACACACTGGAGAGAAACCATATTCCTGTGAAGTTTGTGGATCTGCATTTTCAGCGAAGTCAAATATGGTCAAGCATATGCGTACACACACTGGAGAGAAACCATATTCTTGTGAAGTATGTAGTTCGAGATTTGCATGGAAGGCTCATTTAGTTATTCATATGCGTACACACACTGGTGAGAAACCATATTCTTGTAAGGTGTGTGGATCTACATTTTCACATAATTCACATTTGATCAATCATATGCGTACACACACTGGAGAGAAACCATATTCTTGTGATGTTTGTGGATCTACATTTTCACAAAAGTCAAATAAGGACAATCATATGCGTACACACACAGGAGAGAAACCATATTCTTGTGATGTTTGTGGATCTACATTTTCAGTGAAGTCAAATAAAGACACTCATATGCGTACACACACTGGTGAGAAACCATATGCCTGTGAAGTTTGCGGATCTTCATTTTCAGGTAAGACAAGTTTGGTCGTTCATATGCATAAACACACTGGTGAGAAACCATATATTTGTGAGGTATGTGGATCTGGATTTTTGCAGATGTGTGAATTGGTTAATCATATGTGTACACACACTGGTGCGAAACCATATTCTTCTGATGTTTGTGGGTCTACATTTTCACAAAAGTCAAATAAGGACAAACATATGTGTACACACACCGGAGAGAAAGCATAATGTTGTGACTTCTGTGGATGTGCATTTTAATGGAAACCAGATTTGTTCAATCATATGTGTAAACACAATGTAGAAAAACCATATTCTTTTTAGTTGTGGATCTTTATTTTCATGAAATATGGTAAAAAATATGAACATACACACTGGAGAGAAAACATTCTGATGTGGAATTTATGGATCTACATTTTTATGGAAGCCAGATTTGGTTAAACATATGCAAATATACACTAGGGAGAAACGACTTTCTTATCAAATTTGTGGATATGCACTTTGATGAATGTCAAATATGGTCAGTTGTGGGCATACATTCACTAGAGGAAACCTTATTCTTTGAAAGTATATGGATCATATATTGAAAGTAGTTGGACAGAAACTCTAACTTGGTATACATTTAGTTTCTGAATCAGTAGAAAATACTTTTTTAGTTCATCATGTGAAAACCTGTAGAAATCAAAAAAACATTTTTGATGGCTTTGTTGATAACCTGTTTGGGAAGTCAGATTTTTTTTAAGCAATATGGATTATTTTTTGTAAAAACTGTAATGCATTATTTTCAAATACTGAAAAATGCAATAGACATGCAATGATGCTGATAGGTGCATGTCCATCATCACTGTTGCATAAAAATTTTAATGCTGTAACTTCTTCATCTGTGCATCTGATGTTTACCATGAAAAACAATACATTGCACAAAAGTATGTTGACAGAAGTTTGTGCATACATTTTTTTTTTTTTTCATTTTTTATTTTTGTTCCTTCCATTTTAATAAACATTAAACAAATGATTTGTCGTTATTTTTTAATATACTCTTCACTTATTTTTTCTTTCACTTCTACTTTCCTTCTTTGGATGGTGGGGTGTATGGGTGCTATGAAGTGAACATCAATGTTGCTTTACAAAACACTTTCTTGGATAATTTTTTGTTATTTTGAAGCACCTGAAATCATTTAAGTTTGCCAACCCTTGTTTTAAACAATCTAATGAACAGTGAAACCAAATCTCTTGCAGAAATACATGGATGCATCTAAACACATACACACACTGGAGAGAAACCATATACTTATGAAGTTTTGGATCTGCATTTTCAGTTAAGATAGCGTCAAATAAAACAAAATTTTCAAAATAGATGAATTTTTTATGTTTGACTATCTCTTGGGCAATAAAAATGTATTCTCCATCAGTTTTGCTTCTTCCTCTTTGATAATTTCCTCAAATTTTCAATTTCACTAGAATTGTTTCTAACCAGAGGGAGAGAGAGAGTATTCTCATCTTTCCTTTTCTCTAAGTTAAATCCTTTTATTTTACATATATTAAAACAAATTGACTTCCTGTCATTCCAAACAATGCATTTAGCTATGGTAAAATTTCTAAGAATTACTGCAGTGAATTTGTAATGTTCAGATTACATTAGAATGTAGGCCGTGCTTCAGACGTTATCCTGCTATCTCTGTTCTGCCTCAATAGTCATTAAAGTCCCTAACCATAACATTCAATATACCTAATCTGCAAAACAATTTAAATCAAAATAAGGTGAAGTTGAACAGCTGTCTACAAGATAAAGTAATGCTGCTAGAAAGTTCCCTTGTCAAAAGTTTGAAGTCCAAGTGCCCTTACCTTTACAGAAGAATGTCTTGTTTTCTACACAATCAACATGGAATAGTCCATTATTTATGAGATTTTGGATGAACATGTTAAAGACTTTTATCTTCCTTTCTGTCTTTCCAGCAAAATCCCTATCTTATGAACATTTCTCTTAATAGCAATTTTAAAATAATTTTACAATGTTATTTTTTCATGTTAACTGGATTTTTGGTGATCCCTTTACTCGGGTTTCATCGTCGAATGCTATGCATCAGAAAAATAGTGAATTTATTGCAGTTGCCATAATTCTAGACTTTTGAATAAGATAAAAATGTAGTATCTGTTCTTATCAGCTTAATCTGTTTATCTTTCTCTGTTTTTGTCTTCCCTTCATTCTTTTATCTTCTCGGCCTTTTCACTAAGATCAAAGTGTAGTATCTGTTCTCATCAGCTTAATCTGATTCTCTCTCTCTCTCTCTCTCTCTCTATTTCTATCTTCCTTTCATTCTTACCTCCACAAACTCACAATGCCTAAGTTTGAAAATGGATTTTAAAAAAGAAAAATGTTTTTGAAGCTTTTATTTTAGATTTAATTTCAAGCTAATAGATTAAATTGAATATTCCCAATAAGCAAAATACATTGCTGTATATGTTTTATACACATGCATTACACGCAACTCTGTTTTATTTGTTATCTCATTTATTTTATCTGTCAAACCTCAAAAAATAAAGTTTCTAAATTAAACTGTTTTTGTTTGAAGTTATTGACTGAAAAAAAAAACTTGTTTTGTAAATGTAAAAAGTTTTTGTCATAATTCTCAAAAAAATAATTTTTTAATTGAAGTGTGATTAAGTGTAAAAAGCTGTTTGCAATTATTAATTTAATTAAAAAAACAAAGTTTTTCTGTCAATTTAAGTGATTTGGCCAGATGAAAATTGTTTCTCGGATGATGGTAGCTGAAAAAAAGGTAGAGATCTGTAGCCCTGCTGTTCTGTTTTAATGCTCTGTCCTGAAATTTCAAACTGAATCATTTATTTCATCCATCAGGGTAGATTGATCTAGTTCCACATGCGATGTCTGTTCTGGATGTCTCAGTTATCCCCCTTTAACTCAACTCTTTAGCCAGATATTGAACCCAAAACTCTTTTGGTGTAGTCACTGAATCCAACTAATGCTTTTATACACTGGAACATATCACACTTTTTAACTTTCTACTTCACATCCTGACATGAGACTGGCGGGGGTTGATAGACAGTAACAGCTAAAGATATCAAACAACTTCTTCATTTCTTCCTGAATTTTTTTTTCCCACATTGCTTTTTCCCATATTTCTGTACAATTCTGGGCAGCCATCTTGCTAAACATTGAGACATCTGCAAACTTTCCTTAGCCACATTCATACTGCTAGCAGTTCTCTAACATCTCACCTTTCCAGGGAAGTTTGTCCACTGGAAGAACCCTTGCAGAGCCAAACAATGTAGGATTTGTGGCTGCCCTCATTAATTTCAGCAGCAAATTGATCAGTTAACCTGATAAGAAAAGAGAAAGAGTGAATGAACAAAATTGATTACAAACATTTTAAATTTGTAAAATGTACATTACGCTGCACCAACCCAACAGAAGTAAATTTATAATTTTCAGTTGCAGATGCTGCAGACTAAACCTCAACCTATCAGCTTCAAATTTGGCATGGAGTCTTAGATATGAATGAGGAACAATCCATGTAGAGTGCAGCTTTGAGCAAAATGTCACTGCTCCCTAACAGATAAAACAAACACAGGGGAATAGACATTATTTGTGTGAACATTAGGTGATAAGTTTGGATAATTAATTTTATTTATGATACCCACATTCCAAGGCATTTTCCTCACACTCAGTTTTGTCTTGCTTTCATTTTAACCTGAGGAAGCCAAATAGAGCATACACCTCTTTGGTGAAATGTGTTGTTAATATAATTTTCCAGTTTGTCTCATCACCTTCACCATTGGAATAAGTTTATTACATTTTAGAGTTTTTTTCATATTGTTCGAATCCGCAGAGTCCACAATTTCAAGGTCAGTCATGTGACCCTGCAAGTTGATCCCAAGTTTAGAGCAAAGAGTGTAAATATAGAACTTTTTCCAATTGTTTGAGGTGCCTGTTTACCACATCCACGTTTTGTATTTGTAGAAGAGAGAAACGTGGAAAAATGATCGATTTATTCTTGTTTTAAGAGTAAATCTGATCAGTTCAATAAGGTCAAATTGGCAGCTGATCTAAAAGAAATGACCCCCAATCTTTTGTTAAATGGGACAAATCGTAGCTTGTTAATTTTAACACCTCCAAAATATAACTCCTCTCTTTTAATCACCTGAGAGAACCCTTTTTATCTTCCATCATAATCATTTTCGTTTCTTCACTAAATTCTTTTCATTCTATTTGATTTCCAGCTACCATACAACCACTAAAGTCAAGCAATGTTCAGCTCGGTTAAGTACATAGATGGGTGACCATTTGAGAATAATATCAGGTGCTGTGAGTTTGAATGTGCAGGTGGTGTAATGAATAATGGCTATGAATCGTTAATCTGAGAGCCAAGTTCCAATTCCAGTTGGGTTCATTATATTTATTTACTTGTAAATACCTTTGGCAAAGGTAAGAAGCCACCTCTTCTTCCTCCAGCTATCAATTAATTTGTAAGACTTGTATCACAAAAACTATTATTATCTGGAAAAAAAATAAAATAAGATTGCATACTACAATTTAGATTTCGCCATTAAATAACCCATAAAATTGTTGACAGGCTGCTAAACAAAAACAACCAACCTATCATTCACTTCCTGCATCCAAATAGCATTATCATTATTATTAGCAAGAAAAAAGAATAATGAGGATTAGATTTGAACAATGCTTATTGTTGGAATGTCATACAGAGACGTCGAATGATGGATGGAATGTTTATTTCACTTACCAATCATCAGGATTGCAGTCGTGTGTAAGAGTAGAGCCGGAATTTGACCTAATTCTTGTGTGGGCTTCAGGTGAGGTTACAGTGTATGGTGGTGGGTCATTTGCATTGCTTGGGAGTGATGTAGGATTGGCATGGTTGGAAATCGTATTCTTTTGAACAGGGCTGCAGTGGTGACTGCAAGGGAAATGCCTCGTACATAGTCGCTGGGTGGAGTCAAAGTTGGATAGTTGGCTTCTCATGGCTGATGTTTGGTGAGGTCGAGATATTATCATGTCTAAGCTGGATAGCTGAGATGTTTACTCAAGCCTGAGAACAGTAACAGTCATTCAAAGATGCAGTCATGTTGAGATATAGTGGTTATGATCATGGTGGCAGTGGCAATAGGAGTGGTAGCAGTGGCCACAGCAGCAGCAGCAGAGCACTGCATGTGGGTGTGCCAGACCACAACTGCTCTACTTGTTCTCAGAGACCTGCTTTTAAATGGGTCTGTTGGTCCCAGAGGCACCAGTTTTTTCTGGTTTCGTAGAATGGATGTGATGTGTGGAGCCTAATGCACTTTTGCTATTTTGTTCTCTGCCTTCATGGCATTCACACCCAGCCAGCATGCAGAATGAATCAGAAAGTGATTTAATTGTGATGGAATATAACATTATCAAAAATAATGCAATCAAATTTGAATAATACATTTTATGGACATTTAGTGCTTGCATTTCATAAAACATGATTTTTTTTCAGAGAGAGAGACAGAGAGAGAAAAAGCTGCACTTAACATGTTAGTAAAAATCTGTTAGTAAAAAGATTTATTGTTTTCATTGACTAAAAATTTTAGTCAATGAAGACAATTTGTGAAATCAAAAAAGGTGAAGTTTAATGCCATTTTTGAGTGTTGGACTTTTTTAAAAAGAATTTTATTGTTTTCATTTTAGCTACACAACTTTTAGATTTGTTTTTTTTTTGTATGGATGTTCAAATGGGAAACAATTCTGAATTACAGCTCTCTGTTGCCCTATCAGAAGAATAATGATTTAATAATTCTTAAATTGTATTCTATTTATAAAATTTATTATTATTATCATCATTATTATTATTTTATATTTTTATTTATTCATAATAATAATGTCCCTGCGAGTTGTTATGCTCAAATATTTAGAAGAGAATTTCCAGCGGTATTTTATTTAGACATGGAACTTGCAAGGAGTTTCAATCATTAGTCTGAGAATTATGATACATCAGAAAATTAAAATAGAAAACCGTGAAATTTTCATGAGTACGACTAGCACCAAATTTATTTAAAATTTTAATATTTACCATTTTTGGCACATTACATTGCCGTAAAAGGTATCAAATCAAATGAACAAATGCAAAAAAATGTAAGTACATTTATTTTTATTTGTAATAAAAATACTTTTTACAGTCTCCCGTGTTTTTTTTTGACTTGCGATGAATTCATCTGATAATGTAATTTTTCAAGTAACTTCTATGAAGTGATTCACTGTTATTTATTGGTAACATTAACATAATATTTTGAGAAATTGTTTATTATTACCATCATAAAACGAAAATGTTGTAGTTAAAAACAATGTTTAATGTTTATTCATTTTCGTATTTTTTTTGCTTCCCCTATTAAAAAGGATTTTGACAGAATGGCGGTGTATAGGGGCCTATTATCATAGTTTCGGGATTCTGACACTGTCATTATCCATGCATTTATTTTTTGAAAGGGCAAGAAATCTAAGGAATTTTGAACACAAGGAACCACATCTTGTCTACCACCGCCACATCGCGTTCGTCTGTTATTATCAAGCGAAATATTGTCAGAAAAACCAAAGTAATTTCGTGTTTTTCCATTTCTTAATTATTTCCTTGTCACATTCGTTACAACTTCGACATTATTATTTCAACTGAACGAAGAATACAAAATTTGGGTCGTCGGTTGAAGGAGGAGAAATCTCAAGGAAATCATTTGAAAACACAAACAAATAAATCAGACGATTTTTTTGTTTTTCTCATTTAATTTTCTCGTCTGAAAGGTAAGTGAAGGAATAATAATAATTTTGCTTGAAATTTGACGAATAATTTGTTTTTAATTGATTTTTCTCACATGATCGTCTCAGTACTAAAGAGTACATTACATTTTTATTTTTTATTTTTTGTGTAAGTTGTTGTTTACACCTCGCACATTAATTGTGATTTAAAATTTCCTGAAAATTTCAATCTCTTTAAATTTGCATGCTTATTTCGAAAATAACAGTATAAGTTTGCGTAAATCTACCGTTTTGGAGTTATCGACAATAAAAATCCGGACTCATTCGCGTCGGATCCGTCTGCCATTCCTGACGTTGGTTTACATACGTGTGCCTCGAATAACAATCCGCGGAAGCTTACTTATTTAACGGCCTTTTTACTCATCTTCCTATTTTCTTACTCGTCTCAATTACTGCGCAAAACCAAAAGAATTCTTTAAACACTTTTTTTGTAAATGAAGCTTTTTATTGAATTCTTTTTAAAAAAAATTGTTTAAGTTATTTTAAAATCAATGACAAGTCTTGTTTTTTGACAATGAAGCTGTAATAATAATAAATTCTTGTTCAAATAAGAAAACAAATTTTAAAAGGTAGCCTTTAAGGCTTTCTGCATTTGTAATTGCTATTTTGTAAATAATCATACTTACTGCTTTTAAAATTGTTCATTTTATCATTAAGTCCTTTCTAGCACTTGAAAATAAGAGTGATGTCATGAACATTCCTAAACTTAGATTATGGAGAATATTTTCCAACAATTTTAAGATTAGTGAGTACTTAAAAATTATTTAAAATAAAGGCTCATATCCTTTTGTTAAATTATGTTTTACAGATAAAGTCTCCGTAGAACAACGATCATTATGTAATCGCCTGTCATCGCCTTGTCAATTATGTGAAACATGGTGATGATGGTTAAAAACACAGCTACTGTCTTGTTTTAAAAATCTGTGTAAAATAATCAACATTTTTTTTTCAAAGTAAGATTAATTATACTTTAAATCATCTAATAATCTTCAAATAAAGTTTCAGAAAAATATATTCTATTTTTGGAAGATTTTTTAATACAGACAATTACATTGTGATGAAAGATGATTAGAAAATGGTACAAATCAGTTATTTTAGATTAAAAAAAAAAAGTAGATTCCAATCAATTTAATTTCTGTTTAAAATACACCAGTGTATTTTGCTTACTAGAAATAGTAAATTTAATTGTTTAGCTTTCAATTAAACCTAAAATGAAAGTTTCAAGAAAGCTTTTTCATTTATAAAAATTAACATAAAACTTTAGATATCAAAAATTGGTGGAGGTACCCAGATTAAAAATTCATAGAAATTGTAGAGGGGCTAATTTTATTTCTGTGATAATGGACAAATGGAATGGCCTACTTGAAATGGAAATCACGATTTCAAAATGGAATTTTTTTTCTGGCAATCAGATTTCAACTGACATTTTAATTTGTTACTATATTTCTGTTTTATCACGCTGTCTGGCAAACATCAAAAGATAAAGTCAGTAATTTTTTAATACATCCACTTACCTACTGAATCCCTACAGTTTACAGTATTTAGGAACCAAATTTTATGAAGTTGGCTTCATATAATTAGAAGGAAAAAAATGGTTGGTGGGCATTTGGTCAAAATTTTGTCTTTTTGTTT
The DNA here is from genome assembly GCA_963932145.1 of Acanthosepion lycidas. Classification (NCBI taxonomy): domain Eukaryota; kingdom Metazoa; phylum Mollusca; class Cephalopoda; order Sepiida; family Sepiidae; genus Acanthosepion; species Acanthosepion lycidas. Next base: position 123,232,074 of record OZ010575.1, on the reverse strand, counting down.
TATCCTTTAGTTTTCCTATCAAATATTGACAGACAGTTTGTCAATTCTGAAAGCCAAATTTTACGAATTATAATTTCATCTATTGTTTTGTTTTAAAGATCCATTTTTGTGTTATTTTAAAGTAAGTAATATTTTTCAAATCAGATTATACTTTAAATTTGCTAATATTCCTCAAATAAAGTTTCAGAAAAGTACATTTAATTTTTGGATCATTTTTTAATACAGGGAATTATTGCAATGAAACACAATTAAGAAAGGCCACCACTCAACTATTTAAAAAAAATAAAACGAAAGAAAAAACGATTCAAATCAATAATTTCAGTTTGAAATATACCAGAACATTTTTCTTACTGGAAATTGTTAATTTAATCTTTTAGCTAATTAAAGCTTGTGAGAAATTCTGCAATTTAAGCTCCTATTGGCTAATTTGTGCCACACAGTATTTTGTAACAACCAATCTCATTGGTTGAATTTGACTTTGCTTTTCGCGGGCATTTTTAACGGCCCGTGCCCTTTTTTTATCAGTTGCAGCAAATTCGTGGAAAAGTCTGGACTCATTTTTGAATCTCTTTGCAGGGCCTTTAGTGCCCAAAATCAAGCCTAAATAATTAGGCAATGATTCTTCTTCAGCAACCAAAATGGTAATGCTCCTGCGACGACGTCATGTTCCAGCTTATTCAATACTTTCAAGGCTGTATAATTCAGTCAGTTTATTGACTGTCGTCTAATATGTACTTTCAACACGAAGAACTTTCTACATAATCTTGACAATAGCCGAATTTCAACTGCAGCAACCGAAATGGTAATGCTCCTGCAACGACCAGCAAGTTCCTGCTTCTCCAACTGCATAGAGACCAATTGAGTCCTACAGAAGAAAAACTCACTACCTCTTCTTTGAAGAAACTACCCACCCTGTTCACAGGGGCAAAAAAAGGGCATAATCTTTTTTTGCAAAGATGCAATAAAATTTGTTTTAAATTTTAAGGTAGGCTTTGTTAATTGTATGTCTTTTCTTGTCTCTGCCAAGGGTTAAACTGTGTGAGAAGAAATTCTCACATAATTTAATTGCAAAAAAAGATTGGTAATTTATAAAAAAATTTTTTTTTCTTTGCAGAATTTAATTGCAAAAAAAGATTTTTAGTTTTTAAGAAATTTTTTTTTTTTTTTGCATAGTTTAATTGCAAAAAAGATTTATTGTTGCTTAAATATTATTACTCTATAAGTGTAATTTAATTTTAAATTCTCAATATATTATATTGTATTATAGTTAATTTAGCTATATATTATATGCTGTTTTCTGTGTCTGCTGTTTGAATGTTTGCAATTTGTAAAAAAAAAAAATATTGATAATTTAATTTAAGTTCTCGGCGGAGGGGGTTTGTTCAAATTAATTCCATTTCACTATTGATTTCTGTCGTTCTAAAAAAGGTAGAAACATTCATCTTGTTTTTGTTTTTTTTTCTATTGTGTTCTGTTCTACCCTTTCCTTTTTTTTCCTTAATGGGAAGTTGGCGTCTATTTTGACTGCCCAACCTGTTGCTTTTAAAATTCTCTCGTTCTGTGCGCTTCCCTTAAGCACTTTTCTAGTTGGAAGTTGGTGTCGACCACAAGTTTTGGCTTGAACAATTTCATTTTTATTGTTTTTTTCTGCCTGCGGGCTAATTATATGGCTTTGAAGGATTTGTTCGCCAAGGTTGATGCCAATATAGGGGGCCACTGTCCCCCGAAGGTGTCTGTTGGTGAGATTGTACTTATTAAATCTCCAATCAAATCTTGCCCCTTCTGGAGTCTAGGTAAAATACTTAGATTGATTGTCGGTAATGATAATCAAGTTCGCTCTGCTGTAGTATTAAAAGACGGGTGCGAACAGATTCACTCATTAAAGCATTTATTTCCCTTAGAACTTAAGGGTAATCCTGAAACTGCATCTGCAGAATTTATGGAAGAGGGTGGCCCTTTCTTCTGCCCTACTTGTTCTGTTGCTAATGACAGATTAGCTCCCATGGTGTGCTGTGACTCATGTGATAGCTGGTATCACTTTAGCTGTGTCGGAATTAATCAGCAGGACACTGTCGGGGAGTGGGTTTGTCCGAACTGTACGGACAAAATTTCACAATAACCTTATATATCCCACACTTGTGGTTATTAGACTTAAGTAAAAGTCACCCCCCTTTTTTATAGATATACTGATCTAAAGATTATTGTTGCAATTTTATTAACAGCAGACAAGGCCAGCATATTTAAATTTAATATAATAATAATTAACTGAATAGTCAACAGTTAAGTCCCGAGGGACAACCTTGTTACCTGTCACCTATTGACAGTTATTTAATTACCTTATCCTTATTGAAAAAAAAAGTAATGATTAACCATTACTTTTTCCTTTCTTCCTTGGCAGTGTGTGAGAAATTCTGCAATTTAAGCTCCTATTGGCTAATTTCTGCCACACAGTATTTTGTAACGACCAATCTCATTGGTTAATTTGACTTTGCTTTTCGCGGGCATTTTTAACGGTCCATGCCCTTTTTTTATCAGTTGCAGCAAATTCGTGGAAAAGTCTGGACTCATTTTTTAATCTCCTTGCAGGGCCTTTAGCGCCCAAAATCAAGCCTAAATAATTAGGCAATGATTCTTCTTCAGCAACCAAAATGGTAATGCTACTGTGACTACATCATGTTCCAGCTTATTCAATACTTTCAAGGCTGTATAATTCAGTCAGTTTATTGACTGTCGTCTAATATGTACTTTTAACACGAAGAACTTTCTACATGATCTCGACAATAGCCGAGTTTCAACTTCAGCAACCGAAATGGTAATGCTCTTGCAATGACCAGCAAGTTCCTGCTTCTCCAACTGCGTAGAGACCAATTGAGTCCTACAGAAGAAAAACTCACTACCTCTTCTTTGAAGAAACTACACACCCTGTTCACAGGGGAAAAAAAAGAGCATAATCTTTTTTTGCAAAGATGCAATAAAATTTGTTTTAAATTTTAAGGTAGGCTTTGTTAATTGTATGTCTTTTCTTGTCTCTGCCAAGGGTTGAACTGTGTGAGAAGAAATTCTCACAAGCTAAAATGAAGAAAGCTTTTTCATCTATAAAAATTAATTTTAAGGTATCGAAAAGATTAAAAAATACGTTGAATTCGTAGCAGGGCTAATTGTAAAAATGGAATGGCCAACTTGAAACAGAAATCGCCATTTTGAAATGGATTTTTTTTTTCTAGCATTTTAACTGTCATTTTAATTTACTACTATATTAAGTATTATTTGCTATTATTTTAACTGCCTTTTTAATTTGCTACTATGTTTGCCTTTCACCACTCCGTCCGACAGACATTGAAGGATAAAATCAATAATATTTTAATACATCCACTTACCTATTGTCTCTCTACAGTTTACAGTATTTAGGAACCAAATTTTATGAATTAGACTTTTTTTTTTCAAAAGTTATTATGTAATAATTTCAATAAAGTGACCAAATGATAATGTAGCTTTTTGTTTGTAAATGACTGCTGCTACTTTTCTGTAGGTTTTGCCACTTTCACTTAATTCTTATTTAGGATTGTTGCATTCTTTACAAGTGTTGTTCCAGAAACTCATTAAGTTAGATTAAAGGCTGAAGTATAAGGTGTGAAAGCCTATCAAGCTGGAGCAACTTATTGAATAGGTGGATATTCCAGCCAGTAAAAGTTTAATTTAATAATTTCAATAAAGTGACCAAATGTTAATGTAGATGACTTTGTGGTGCTATTTTAATCTAGGTCTTGTCATTTTCACTTAATTCTTATTTAGGATTGTAGCATTCTTTGTAAGAATTGTTCCAGAAATTCATCAAGTTAGTTTAAGGGCTAAATTATGAAGTATGAAATCCTATCAAGCTGGAGCAACTTATCCAATGGGTGGATATTTCAGCAAGTAAAATTTTTCATTTTATTTTTATTTTCTTGCTTTAATAACATTTAATATTGTTACAGTTTTGTAATGTTATCAACTGGGTTGTAGTAAGAAAGACAAAGAGAGTAATATATTATAGTAGTAGTTCATTGCTGGTCATACATAAAACTCCTCATTGACTGATTTGGGCTGTAAATGTCCTCTAACCAGTAAACCTTAAGGGACATAATACTACATCCCCTTTTTGGTCATAAAGTCCTTTAAAAGGTGAATCTTTTAGGTGGTTGAACTGGTCGGCCACTTCTGGTGTATTTTTGTTGACTCTTTGGTTAGGAAAGTCTGTTGACTCATCCTCACTGCCATATATGAATTTGTATCAAAGATTAAGGTAGTTGTCTCTTGTGGTGTAACCACTTGAGGGAAGCTGATTTCTTAGGCGATTATTGTCTCTGTTACACCTGTGCAGTCCTGAATCTTAACTAGGACTGACTTTGCTGACAAAGTCCGGCTTATTGTAGTGGGACTTGCTTTGGGTGTCCTGACCCAGACAAGCTTTCCTATTTTGAAGTAAGAGTGATCTTTGTCCTGATGACATTTGTCATAATTTTGTTTCTGCATGGCTTTGAGATGAATATCTGTTTTTGTATGTTCCTTAATTGTTTGCTGGTCAAAGAAATTTTTCTGGGTCATGGAAAAGGATCCGTGTTCTGAATTTTCTGTTCATCAGCAGCTCTGCAGGTCTCTTTACCATGTTGTTGAGAAGTGTGCTTCATATGGGTCACATGCTTTTTTCAATAGGTTTTTTACAGTAGCTCTGCAGGTCTCTTTACCATGTTGTTTGTAGAGGAGTGTGCTTCATATGGGTCACATGCTTTTTTCAATAGGTTTTTTACAGTAACTCTGCAGGGCTCTTTACCATGTTGTTTGTAGAGGAGTGTGCTTCATATGGGTCATATGCTTTTTTCAATAGGTTTTTTACAGTAACTCTGCAGGGCTCTTTACCATGTTGTTTGTAGAGGAGTGTGCTTCATATGGGTCATATGCTTTTTTCAATAGTTTTTTTACAGTCTGGAATGCACATTCCACCTCTCAGTTTCCTTGTGGATGGTGGAGATTACTTTTGAGGATCCAAAAGCCAAAAACATTGGAGAAATTCTGGAATTCTCTTGCAATAAATTGGGAGCCATAGTCATATTTCTGGGATTCCGTATCTAGCAAAGTGTGCCTGCAATTGTTTTGAAGCAGCCGTTATCTAGTAAGCCTTTACCCAAATTCTCAAGAGTCAGTTAAGATTGAAATGAGTCTGGCTGAGAACTGAAAAGCATTAATATGAATGTTCATGTGAACTTCCTCAGAGTTTTGTTTATAAAGGCAATCTATTATAAGATGTTTAATTGATTGGCATCAATAGCATCTCATTAATGTTTTTTTCCAGCAGAATGGCTGATACCATTCTTGTACTTCTTGACTACATCTGCCTGACAAATATTCTCTTCTACATTCTCCATTATCTCTTCTGTTGCTTCCTCTTTTTGCTGAAACTATACAACACGTCTTCCTTGACTTCAGATACACCATACTTCTCGGTTAACACTCCAGGGTCACCAGATATTTTCATCACTTTATTGTGTTTGTCTTTATAGGTGAGATTTGCTGCTGCTCTGGCTAATTATTCAGATTCATCAGTAAGATTGGCAGCTTTAAGCAAAAAGAAGGTTCTAACACCTTCAGGGAGCTACATTTCATGCCTTTTTGATTTTCTAATATCTCTATTCATGTTTGATTATAAAGTTTGAAAAGTTCTCACCTGCACTCCAGTTATATAAAAAACCTTTAACTGCACAATATGCCAGTGTGTCTTCATTTTGTAAATATAGCAGAACTGGTGTATGGGAATAGTGCTGACTTTCAGTGGCATTTCAAGCTTTCTAGTTGAAATTCTTGTTCTTCCAGGAAAAACATGCTGGCCCTACCCAGTTAGGCTAGTGTAGAAGTTTTTGTGTCATTTGTATCCCCCATATATTGATTATCTTAGCTAGGGACTGGATGATCATAGGACCCTTTTATTTATTTTTTTAGTCCGTTACATTTCATCTTCCGCTCCCCCTTTTTTTAGGTAACAGAAGACTCTTAGGCAAGCAGCAGTGGGATCATTTCATGTTTTAGTTTTTATCTTTATTTCTTCTACACATTCCCATTGTACTTTTTTTTGACCAGTAAACTTGCTTTTCTGCTGCATTTTGTCATGGAGAAAGTCCCATACTAATATTTTCATTTGTATAATTTTTCATCTTGCCATGGAGTTATTTTTTTATTATTTTGTAAATAAGAATAACTTATAGTTTTATCTCCCTCCCCACATGTTTGTAAATATGGGGCATTAATTTATGTTGGTTGGATCATTTTGTTTAGTGGCATAGCAAACAAATATTTCTGTTAATTCCTGTGGATGGAGCTATACATTATGTCCTTTGTCTATGCATCACTATTTCCATGAAGAGATTGAGCTAAGTGCACATCTGTTGGTTCAGACTTTATTTGATAGATTGCTTGAAAGGAAGTACTCATTAAAATCTCTGGTCTAACACCCATCACCTTTTCTATTTGAACTATCATTTCCTTGCTTGTTATGACTCTGATGATAGCCATTATTAGTTTTTCATTGTTTTCTCCCAGATTAGCACTCTTGAGTAAGCTAATACAGCACTGGGAAACTTAATATCATGTTCCCTGAGTTGCTGAAACATATGGTCAAATTCTGTAATGAAATCAGTGATGGAAGTAGTTTGTAGTGTAATATATTTTTCAAAATTTCCATATAATATATCGTCCTGGGCATGATAATAAACTAGATATGACAGCAAGGCCTTTCATCAGGAGGTTTTGAGGAGCATGAAACCACCTCTTAATAGCTGGTTTCCTAGGTCCACTCTGACCCCAGGTGGTATCACCTGTTAGGATCCCAACAATTGGTAAATTGTGTTAATAGTCTTCCCTTCTATTAAACAAGATCCTGTTTTAACATCTGATTTCAAGTGTTGGCCATCTCCAAATTTAAATGCAACCTTACTATCCTCTGCTTTCATGTATCTTTTAACTTTCTTTGACAAAGTATCTTATCTTAATTATACCAACCAAGCCAAACATTGATTTGGAACAATCCAAGTCCAAAATCATGGCACTAATTGTTTGTCCTAGGAGCATTCTATTCTCAGAGTTATTTTGATTTATAAGTACAATATTGGCTTTGAATACATCTTCCTTATTCCCTTTGTCAAATGTCTGTTGACATTTTTTAGCCCAGTGCATGGTAGATTCAGATTCCAAGAGGATTTTGTTTCTTGGTTTTATCCTTTTGATAAATGGTTTTGGTTTCTTTTACTGAATCTATTACCTCTATATGTATTACCCGTCTATCCACAACTGCAATAATACTTCTGTTGATTTCTGTGAAAAGAGCTATACAATATGTCTATTGTCTATGCATCACTATTTTCATCAAAAGATTGATCTAAGTGCATATCTGTTGGTTCAGACTTTATTTGATAGATTGCTAGAAAGGAAGCACTCATTAAAATCTCTGGTCAAACACCCATCACCTTTTTTATTTGAACTGTCATTTCATTGATTGTTATGTCGCTGATGGTAACCATTATTAGTTTTTCATTGTCTTCCCTTAGAATGGCACTCATGAGGGTTCTGTAAGGATGGTGAGTTCAATCCTAGGTAAGAGTCAGTAAAGTTGACAGCTCTCCTCCTTTTCACTTTTTCATGTAGACTATAGTGGCAGCTTATTTGCCATACTTGTTTTAATGTACAATGTTTTATTATTTGTAAGGAAGAGTGATTCTACACACACATACATGATCCAGAATCTTGTTAGAGGAAACACCTCACTTAGGCAATCTGCAAATTGGTTTGAGCTAGTAATCCATTCAACTTTATATATTACCTTTTGTTCAATGTGGCACCCTGCATTTTTAGAAAGACTAAAAAGAGATATTCATAGAAATATGATTTAATTTTTATTCGGTTTATTAACCAGTTGTTAGTTATTTAGAAACGAAGAATAATTGAGTTTTGAGAATAATTCTCTAACTGTATTTAGGCGATCCAAAGAGAAGAAGAAAAAAAAAATAATAAAAAGAAAGAGAAAGAGGAATAGATAATACAAAACCCGGTCATAAGTAAAACTAAGACAAGACAGGTGTCAAAATATATCAGGTCAAATTACCTGACCGAAATCCAGGGAAATAGAAATTGTTATATTTGGTTGAAGAAATAGAGTTTGGAGATAATAAAATAAAACAAAAAGAAGAGGAAAGACAGAAACATAATACGAAACCAGGTCGTAAGCGAAAACACACACGTACGACCAGCACCTAACAAGTGTCAAAATTATCAGGTCAAGCACTTGAACTAATTCCATGTCTGCGTAGGATGGAAGTTGTTAAGGTTGGCTGAAACAATAAAGATTTTTTAGAACAATGGAAACGAAATTTTAATCGGAGGAAAGGTGTTTTTTTTGTGTTGAGGGGGGTGACCGGTGGAACTGTATACAGATTCTGACCTGTTAAAAAATTGGAACCCCACGATGATGAAGTGGAGACATTTTCAATTCAGATAATTAAGATTTTTGACTATCAGGTCTGACCAAAAACAAAGAAGGAAAGAAAACGATTGTCTCGGCTCACAGATAGCGCCAATATTCTTTCCTGAAGTCACATCTAATTAGCGGCAGGCTGTTTTGACAGAACCCAGGTGAGAAAAAGCCAAGATTATCATTTTTCGTACGTGTGAAAAAGGCCAAATTAGATTTTGTTTTTTTTTTAGAACAAGAACGATGTAAGCCACGCCCGATTGGAGACGGGAGGCGTCCCACCACAGTCTCATTAGCCGAAAGCGGTCACGTGATATGCGGAAAGAGGAGGGAGAATGCTCGATCAAGAACCATTGGTCGAAAACGGTCACCTGACATACGAGAGACCGGGAGAGATGGGTATGCGTCTTCCCCCCAGAGGCACTGTGAGGAAGTAGGGGTGAAAATAATAGCGATAATGGGAAATCAGAACTAATGCGACTTTTGGGATTATCGAGAGAGCCCTGACGCCGACAGACCCACCCCGGTTTGCTGCGGCGTCAATAAAAGCAGGACCCCAATCGACAAAAAATGAGTTCAGCCCCGGACGGCAGCGAGAAGAGATCACCTCGGACGACAGTGAGTTGCGGCAAGAAATCCTTCCAGCCCAAGTCAAAAACAAGAAATCCTTCCAGCCCAAGTCGAAAACAAGAAATCCTTCCAGCCCAAGTCGAAAACAAGAAATCCTTCCGGCCCAAGTCAAAGACAAGAGAAGTTCTATCTAAGTCGACGAAGAAGAAGATTACTCGAAAGCCGCGGAGAAGTTGCAGCCAAGTCGAAGACAAGGCCAAAGAGTTACTGGACGGAAGAAGAAGAAGAAGTTAAAATCAAGCCCAGCCGAGAACAGAATTCGACCCAACCAGATCGAAGTGAAGAAATACAACTCAAGTCGAAGAGAAGAATCAACTGCGAATGATTGATAGAAATTAGCCCCAGTGTCGAACTAAACCACACTCCGACATACACAATTCTAGAGAGTAGACAATTCGAAATCGTTAGGTTGTATGATAGAAGCTTGGTGCCATAGTCCACAGAGCGGGTCGGGAATGAGAACAATTTTTCTTTATGTAACGGACATTAGATATAAAAGGTTGTCACCCTTTTTTTTATCAGTAATTTTTTGTCTCGTGAGTTTTTTTTTTCTTTTACTTGTGTTTTGCCACCCCCGTCGGACTCAACTTGCATACGGCCCAATCCCTGCTGGTCCCGTCTGTCTAAGATCTAAACACAGCGTGGGTAGACAGACCGGAGATCAGTACAGTTGCTTTAACAACCAGGTATTGGAAGCGGGTTGGGAAAGGCGAGGCTGGTGATCATCTAACCAAGAGGTTGGAGCGGCACGCTTGGAACCAGGAGGAGCGACCAGGAGGAGCGACGTCACAGTTGGCGCCGTAACCAAAGGATTCGACCCTGGGCCAGGTGTGTACCCGTCACAATTGGTGCCGTGACAAGGATCGACCCTGAGACAGCCGCGTCACGTCACATCGATCGACCGCCGTTGCTGAAAATTCAAATAGAACTCAAAACGACCGGGACCGAAAGGAACAAGAACAGAATCGTCTGCAAGGTAGGACACCTTATTTTATTTCCCAACCTCGATTGTTGCTGCATAGATTGTCTTTCTCTGTAGACATGTCGGACTGTGATTCGGATAGAGCAGTGGGGGGTGAAGAGGAAGTAAGGCGGGGGTTGTCAGTGGATTTAAGGAAGCTGTTAGGTGGACCGAGGGTCCCAGTATTTGATGGCAGCGGGAAGGAGTTTAAAAACTGGCTGGCAATCCTTGAGAAGAGCCGAATCATCTACGAGCTTTCGGACCAAGAAACCCTGTATTTGGCATACGATGCCACAAAGGGAAAAGCGTCTGAGTTCGTGAGGGGGCTCTTGGAAAATCAACCCTGCTTGTCTTGGGAAGAGATAAAAAGACTGCTAACCAAAGAGTTCGCCGACGAAGGTACGGCCATAGAGGCCATGAGGGCCCTTTTAAAACTGACACAGCTACGGGATGAAACCCCGGGAGAATTAGGGACCCGAGCGGGGAAGCTATCATCGTTGGCATTCCCCGAAGTGGTCAGGGATAATGCAGTTATGCAGGCCCAACTGGCGGACCTGTATATAGAGGCGCTGAGCGACGAGCGTGTTCGTCACGACGTACTGAAGGAAGGACCGCTCAGACTGTCGGCAGCGGTGGAGCTGGCCAGGGAGAGCCAGGGCGTGTGGGATAAAGTGAAGAGGTGTGGGAAGAAGCAGATGCCAAGTCAGGAGGCTGGAAAGATGGGGGTAGGCGGAAGACCCCCCGCGTGGAATCAGAGGGTTAAGGATGAGGTGGATCGGGCAGAATTATGGGAGGAGGACCCCAATAGAAAAGCATGGTCGACCAGGCATGGCTTTTATAAGCCCACGCCGGGTCGATACGGGCTGGTCTGCTGGACCTGTGGGCACGAGGACCACAGGGCGGCGGAATGTCCGACGAAGTGGGGGTTACCCCCAGACTTCGATCAGGACAGATGCACCAGGTGTGGTAAGAAAGGACACCTGGCCAAGTGGTGCGGGCTGAGGAAGGGTGCCCCACCGATATTAACAAAGAAGGCTGAGCCCAAGAGACCGGCCCAGGGAAAAGCCAGCGGGCCACCCCGGAATTAAGAGGGAGGGTGGCCCAGTTAAAAAGAAGAGAAATAAAAACTTGGACCAGTGGACGGGCGAACCGCTTGAATAGAGGACGGGTTCCCGCGGGAATAGACACAAGGCCAACCCAGTTGAAAAGGAAAAGAGCAAAATGTTGGACATGTGGTCGGGCGGGCCACTTTGTGGCAAGCTGTCCAACAAGAAGGTGCTGGTTTTGCAGGAGGCCAGGACACCTGAAGAGAAACTGTATCCTTAGAAACGAACGCGGGAGACCGGGAGAGGTCCGGCCGGGGTCGCCCAGGTGCAGGGGGCGCAGAACTCCACCTCATGAGAAAAATGAAGGTGATTTATTACTACCGGCACCCATGGCTGGGTTGACCCAAGGGTGGAGACCCAGGAAGAAGAAAGCTCAAGTGTTCTCTTCGCTAACGCAAGAGAAAGAACTATCCTGTAGAGCAGAGATAGGGGGTAGGGAGATGAGGGCTCTGGTGGACACAGGAGCATCTGTGTCATTGATGAGAGAGGAAACATACAGACGGGTGAAACGGAAGAGAAGGTTACGGGAAGCGGACATAGAGATCACGCAAGCAGATGGAGCCCCCCTGAAGATAAAAGGGATGGTGAGGCTCCCGGTGAGGATTGGGAAAGTAAAAAGCACCCAAAATTTTTACGTAACCGCCGACCTGTGTACGGAGGCAATCTTGGGAGAAGATTGGCTCCGGAGCCAGAGGGCCCAGATTGAGTTTAATCCTACTGTGTTGGTGGTGAACGGCGAGAGAACGCCATTGGGATGCCCACCAGAGGAAGAGATAACCATAGTGGTGGAGGAAGATGTAAAGTTACCTCCTAGAACCGCAGTGTCGGGAAAGGGTAGGTTAATGTCAGGAAAAAGGGTATGGAGAGGACCCCTGCAGTTGGTCCCTGTAGAAGGAAAGGGCCTAGAAGATAACGAGGTAACCCTGTGCGAAACGGTAGTGGGGGCAGCCGAGTTGGTGCCCATAATGATGGTGAACCAGGCCCAAAAGACTATAAAGGTTAGGAGAGGGGAGAAGATAGGGAGAGCACTTCCCCTACGAACTCTGAGTCGGGTGAGATTCGAGGAGGAACGAAGGAAGCTAGTAGAGCAAACAGAGGGAATCTTAGCTGAGGATATATTAGCACCGGATCAATTTAGAACCAGAGTGGGGGGTCTGTTAAGGAACAATCGAGATGTGGTGGCCAAGTCAGACAAGGAGCTAGGTCAGACCCACACAGTCGAAATGAAAATCGACACCGGAGACCACCCCCCTGTGAAATTGAAACCCTACCGGACACCTATACATAAAAGACCACTTGTAGAAGAGGCAGTAGAGGAAATGTTGGAAGCTGGGATGATCGAAAGATCGATCTCCCCTTGGAGCTTCCCAATAGTAATAGTAGGTAAGAAAGATGGCGGGCATCGTTTCTGTGTAGATTTTAGGAAGCTAAATTCTATATCGAAGCCGTTGGCGGTGCCATTGCCATTGATAGACGACATTTTGGCATTATTAGGGAAGGCAAAGTACTTCTCTACGTTGGACTTGAGGTCCGGGTATTGGCAAGTAGCCCTGGATGAGGCTGACAAGGAGAAGGCCGCATTTGCGTGTCACCTGGGACTGTTTCAGTTCAGGGTGATGCCATTCGGTCTAGCTAATGCCCCGGGAGTCTTCCAACAGCTAATGTCAATAGTGTTAGGAGGATACGAGAGCTTTGCCATGGCGTATTTGGACGATATCTTGATATTTTCGGAGACAGTGGAACAACACTTTTTTCATTTAGGACAGGTGTTGGGAAGATTGAGGAAACACGGATTAAAATTAAAATTGTCAAAGTGTCAGGTTCTGAAGGAAGAAACTAGGTATTTAGGCTTCGTCATAAACGGAGACGGTATTAAACCCGACATGGATAAGGTAAAGGTCATAAGGGAAATGCCAGAGCCTAAGACAGTGAGACAGGTAAGAGGTTTTATAGGAGCTATAGGCTACTACCGATGATTCGTCCCGGCATTTTCAAGAATTGCCATACCACTAGTAGCCCTGACGAAGAAATACGCTAGGTTCAAGTGGACAGAGGACTGTCAACGAGCATTTGATTCGCTAAAGGGACAGTTGACAACCGTCCCACTGCTGACGTACCCAGACCTCAGCAAGCCCATGATATTATACACGGATGCCAGTGAGCAGTGTGTAGGGGCAGTACTTACCCAGCCGTGTCCTGATAAGGAAGGACCAGTGCCTGGCATACCAGAGGAAGTACCGATATACTTCCTCTCCCATAAGCTCTCAGAGACACAACAGAGGTGGCCAGTAATAGAAAGAGAAGCATATGCCATCATGTATGCTCTCCAAAAACTGGACTACTATTTAAATGGTGCGGTCTTTACTATAAAAACAGACCACAAACCTTTGCAGTACCTATTGCAGGCAGAGTGGACAAATAATAAGAAAATTCAGCAGTGGGCACTTAAGTTAAGTGGCTACCACTGTAAGATAGAGTATTTGGCAGGAAAGGAAAACACGTGCGCAGATTTACTCTCAAGAATACCGAAACAACTGGAAGAAAGATCTGTAAAGGTAGAACAGGGAGTAGATGATAAAGCCTATAGAATAGGAGTAATTAACTCTAATAAGCTAAAAGATCGCCCTATGTTAGAATCGGACGAAGAAGGGGACGCCCAGATAATAACCGATCCCTACTGGACAGAAGGAATTGAGAAGGAGCAAGCAGACAGTGAAATAGCTGCTCTGAGAGAGAAGGTGAAGGCAGGAGAGACCACCAAGTATGCCATAATAGAGGAAAGGCTGTATTATCTCTCAGGCAGGGATGAAGAAGTCAAGCCCAAGTTGTATGTGCCCAAAAGTTTAAGACCAGAGATATTGGAGCAGTGCCACGAGAGGTTGGGTCACATGGGAATTGATAGGACATGTGATCTCATAGGAAGAAAGTACTATTGGCCCAAACTGTACGGAGAGGTCACTAACTATGTTCGGAGTTGTGTAGTGTGCCAGTCGCAGAGCAGAAGGCAGGAAATGGCACCCTTGGAGGAAACAGACGTACCAAACTTTCCCTTCGAGAAGGTGAGTATGGATGTATCAGGACCATATGGAGAAACTGCACAAGGAAACAACTATATAGTGAGTTTTGTCGATTGGCTAACAAATTGGCCTGAAGCATTTGCAGTACCAGACAAGAAGGCCAGAACTGTGGCCGGGTTGATAATAAGTGAAATCTTCCCTAGGTATGGTGCCCCTGTGCAATTGGTAACAGACAATGGCACGGAGAATGTGAACAGCATCATGAGAGAAGTTTTGACAGGTTTGAATGTAGAGCACATAAAAACATCCCCATATCACCCCCAGGGAAATGCTAAAGTGGAAAGGTTTCATAAAACCTTGGGAGATGTATTGGCCAAGCTGGTCAGAGAAAACACTGGAAATTGGGACTTGTATTTGACGCAGGCTCTGGCGGCCGTGAGGTTTACGATAAACGAAACCTCCAGATTTTCTCCTTACTTTTTGTTGTTTGGCAGAGACGTGGTCCTGCCTGTGGATAACCTACTGAAGCCCCGAAGAAGGTATATGGGAGAAGATCATCATCAACTATTGCTGGAACAGCAACATAAGATATTTGTACAGGCCAGAAGAAGAATAAAGAGGGCCCAGAAGAAAAGAAATGAGAGGGTGAATGCTGAAAGAAAGGTAGTAGAATTGAAGGTTGGAGACCCTGTCTACTATAAAATCCACCAGAGAGAGGGAAAGCTGGACCAAAGATGGGAACCGTACTACCGGATAGTAGAGCAGACGGGCCCAGTATCATATGTAATATGGGATCAAGTGGCAGGACGAGCGAGGAGGGTTCATGCCAATGATCTGAAGAAGGCTGAAATAGCTAACCTGGAAATGAGCGAGCCGAGGCCTAAGAAGACAAGGAAAAGGAAAGTAACTCTGGTTGAACCGGAAGAAATGGAAACGGAAGAAGACTCCGAGGAGGATGCGGAGATAGGTCGACTTGGCCAGATAAACGAAGCAGTCCGAGTGACAGAGTTGGAACCCTCAGCGGGGATTGGCGATGTTCAGTCGTCGACTGAATCGGCACAGAGAAGACCCCGTGAGATCGCCATCACACCCCCATGTCCGAAGAAAAGGAAGAAAAAGACGAGGAGGTCCAATCAAGCAGTCGAAGGCTCTAAAAAGAGGCACCCTGAACAGGACGAAGGATCCAGCGAGTGGGAGGAGGAGGATCGAATACCCCTTTCCCAGCTCAAGGAAAGGATAAGGAACAGGAGAAATTTAGACATAGAGTCGAAAGGTATTGAGGACATTCAAGGCGAAGACTCTAAACAGAAAGAAGAATCAGGAGATGAAGAAGAGGACAAAAAAAAACCTCCTGGACGAAAGTTAGACACAGAAAGAAGGTTAGAGGTTGAACAGGAATCACCTCAGAAGATGAGATCAGGGAGGGAGAAGAACCCCAAATCTCAGTAGAACAAAAGGGCTGTGCAGAATACAAGCATTTAGTGTCGACAGATAACGACACTGGCTCATCCAAAATCCTATTGGCTGACTATGGTAGATGTGAGTGGAGGGGATGGAGTCGCGGGCTGCACCTCACAAGGGACGGGAGAAGATCATTGGCATTGTTGATTGATCACCAGTGGTGTCATGAAGTACAACCTTTAGAGTGGGCGCCACGCACACCTGACCAGACCATTCTGTCCGCTAGAGGTTAGTTAGAGGAGGGAAGAGCTGAACTTAGTAAGAAGTTATAAAATAATTGAGTGATGAGTTGAGCGACACGAAGTAGTTGTGAAGAATAACAACAAAAGAATTTCGTTACCTTTCAGGAATGATCAAGATGAAAGGGTTGGTTATGACGATGATGGTGGTAGCCACGCTGATGGTGACGATGGCGGAAGCTGGGAAGCGCAGCCGAAACACCATTTTTAAAAAAACGAGCGAAGTAATAATAACCAGGTCTAAGTGGTTGGTCACATTCGTGATAGATTTGAACCCGTATGAGTCGCTACTAAATAAGTTAGGAAACAAGCTAACGCAACTGGATGCAGCCCGGTTGAAAGTAGGACAAGATTATCCCAAGCAAAAAGGGTATCTCAGTTTATTGCACTCCCTAGAATCAGAAGCCACTATGATAGAGGCTCAATGGAAAGACATGCAAAACTACCTGCAGGGAATAGAGTTACTGCAGACGCGGGAAAGGAGATCCGTAGTCCCGATTGTGGGAAAGGCATTGAGTGTCCTGTTTGGAACAGTGACTGAAGATGACGTTAAATTCATAAGAAGGAAACTGGGAGAAGTGGAGGTAAACCAGAGGACGCTTGCCCAGGTGGCAAGGGAGAGTGTGACAATATTAAATGTGACAAGGTTAGAGGTGTCCAAAAATAGAGCCAGAATCAATTGGTTAATAGACAACCTGGCGAGGTTGAGACAAGAGGTAATTAATAATACAGGGGCTGTAATGATTGAATTACAGGAAATGAGCGGATTCATGCAAAAATATTTCCAGCTGATGACAATTACGAATAAGGTACGACAAACGAGTCAGTCGTTGACGACCTTGCTGGAACACGTGAGGGCGCAATTAGACATGCTGTCATTAGGACACCCCTCCCCAAGCATAGTAAACCCGGGTCACCTAAGGGAAGCGCTACTCGGAATACAGGCCGAGTTACCCCACCATTTAAGGCTGCCGGTGGACCCCACCAAAGAATTGTGGAAATATTATAATGCACTAGGATGTGTGACCTTGTTAGAAAATAGGCGACTATTGGTTGTGATATCTGTTCCGTTGTTAGATAGCGAGAGTGTATTCGAGATATACCAGGTTATAAACTTACCCATCCCCTACCCCAGAAGAGATCAAGGTTTAGGAATGATAGCAAGGTACAAGGTGGAAGCAGACTACATAGCTTTAAATTCGGGGAGAACGAAATTCATGTTGCTATCAGCTGAAGAAGCTGGAAGGTGTAGAGATGATGCTCTAGGGACTTGTACCTCGTTAAGCCCTATCTATAAAACTGGTAATCGCAGAATGTACATACTAGAATTGTTTGATGGGAAAAGGGAAGGAATCAAAAGAATCTGCCAAGTGGAGGTATTAACAAACACGGCATTACCACAAGCTATCAGAGTTTCAGACGGGGTGTGGGCAGTAGCCACACAGAGACATATCAGCTTGTCTAGGGTATGTGGGGGAGAGTCCACAAGGACATTAAGAATAAGACCACCGTTATCCCTGGTGACGCTACCCATGGGATGTTCGGCGGTTGGAATATCCATTTCCTTACCCCCCTATACCAGGAAGAAGAAAGATATGAAGAGAAAGATTCAATCATAGAGATGATTGGTAGAGGCTTAGTCAATTGTACAGAATTATGGGAGCCGATAGTGAAGAGATTCTCTAATGTTACCTTAAATAAGATGCCAGTATTAATGAAGCCAATAGAAAAGATCGGTATGGATCAATTGAGAGACAAGTTAAGTGCGTTGGGAAACGAAGGTGTGGCTTGGGAAGATGATGAGCAGATCGCGATAAGTTGGTCAATAGTAATGGGTACATTCCTAGTTATAGCCATCGGGGGTGTATTAATATGGAAGGTTAAGAGTAAGAGGAGATTAGCGAACGACAATCTAGTGAGCGTGCAGCAACTCGAGAGGGAGATGCCGAGCAGTGTTCCTCGCTCAGACAGGACGGGCGAAGAAATTGCTGAAAGACCAACGGAGGAGGCTGGCGTGAGACCACCATGTGCGGCGGAAAAACCTCCCACAGCGGAGAGGAAAACATTGACCAAGAAGAACAAACCATAGTAAACACATCTGCACCCACAGACACACGCACATATTACTTTTGCATGTAAAAAAAAAAAAAAAAAAAAAAAATGAAAAAGAACATTACCCTTGCATGTAGAACAAAAGAAGATGAAAAAGAACATTACCCTTGCATGTAGAACAAAAGAAGATGAAAAGAACATTACATTGCATGTAGAACAAAAGAAGATGAAAAAGAACATTACATTGCATGTAGAACAAAAGAAGATGAAAAGAACATTACATTGCATGTAGAACAAAAGAAGATGAAAAAGAACATTACATTGCATGTAGAAAAAAAAAAAAAAAAGATGAAAGGAACATTACATTGCATGTAGAACAAAAGAAGGTGAAAAGAACATTACCCTTGCATGTAAGAAAGTAGAATAGAATTGCATGAGACAAATGCATGGTGCATGTTAAATGATGTAATTGGGTTTAGGTGTCATTTACGGGTAAATGACAAATCGGTTAGGGGAGGATTGTGGCACCCTGCATTTTTAGAAAGACTAAAAAGAGATATTCATAGAAATATGATTTAATTTTTATTCGGTTTATTAACCAGTTGTTAGTTATTTAGAAACGAAGAATAATTGAGTTTTGAGAATAATTCTCTAACTGTATTTAGGCGATCCAAAGAGAAGAAGAAAAAAAAATAATAAAAAGAAAGAGAAAGAGGAATAGATAATACAAAACCCGGTCATAAGTAAAACTAAGACAAGACAGGTGTCAAAATATATCAGGTCAAATTACCTGACCGAAATCCAGGGAAATAGAAATTGTTATATTTGGTTGAAGAAATAGAGTTTGGAGATAATAAAATAAAACAAAAAGAAGAGGAAAGACAGAAACATAATACGAAACCAGGTCGTAAGCGAAAACACACACGTACGACCAGCACCTAACAAGTGTCAAAATTATCAGGTCAAGCACTTGAACTAATTCCATGTCTGCGTAGGATGGAAGTTGTTAAGGTTGGCTGAAACAATAAAGATTTTTTAGAACAATGGAAACGAAATTTTAATCGGAGGAAAGGTGTTTTTTTGTGTTGAGGGGGGTGACCGGTGGAACTGTATACAGATTCTGACCTGTTAAAAAATTGGAACCCCACGATGATGAAGTGGAGACATTTTCAATTCAGATAATTAAGATTTTTGACTATCAGGTCTGACCAAAAACAAAGAAGGAAAGAAAACGATTGTCTCGGCTCACAGATAGCGCCAATATTCTTTCCTGAAGTCACATCTAATTAGCGGCAGGCTGTTTTGACAGAACCCAGGTGAGAAAAAGCCAAGATTATCATTTTTCGTACGTGTGAAAAAGGCCAAATTAGATTTTGTTTTTTTTTAGAACAAGAACGATGTAAGCCACGCCCGATTGGAGACGGGAGGCGTCCCACCACAGTCTCATTAGCCGAAAGCGGTCACGTGATATGCGGAAAGAGGAGGGAGAATGCTCGATCAAGAACCATTGGTCGAAAACGGTCACCTGACATACGAGAGACCGGGAGAGATGGGTATGCGTCTTCCCCCCAGAGGCACTGTGAGGAAGTAGGGGTGAAAATAATAGCGATAATGGGAAATCAGAACTAATGCGACTTTTGGGATTATCGAGAGAGCCCTGACGCCGACAGACCCACCCCGGTTTGCTGCGGCGTCAATAAAAGCAGGACCCCAATCGACAAAAAATGAGTTCAGCCCCGGACGGCAGCGAGAAGAGATCACCTCGGACGACAGAGAGTTGCGGCAAGAAATCCTTCCAGCCCAAGTCGAAAACAAGAAATCCTTCCAGCCCAAGTCGAAAACAAGAAATCCTTCCAGCCCAAGTCGAAAACAAGAAATCCTTCCAGCCCAAGTCGAAAACAAGAAATCCTTCCGGCCCAAGTCAAAGACAAGAGAAGTTCTATCTAAGTCGACGAAGAAGAAGATTACTCGAAAGCCGCGGAGAAGTTGCAGCCAAGTCGAAGACAAGGCCAAAGAGTTACTGGACGGAAGAAGAAGAAGAAGTTAAAATCAAGCCCAGCCGAGAACAGAATTCGACCCAACCAGATCGAAGTGAAGAAATACAACTCAAGTCGAAGAGAAGAATCAACTGCGAATGATTGATAGAAATTAGCCCCAGTGTCGAACTAAACCACACTCCGACATACACAATTCTAGAGAGTAGACAATTCGAAATCGTTAGGTTGTATGATAGAAGCTTGGTGCCATAGTCCACAGAGCGGGTCGGGAATGAGAACAATTTTTCTTTATGTAACGGACATTAGATATAAAAGGTTGTCACCCTTTTTTTTATCAGTAATTTTTTGTCTCGTGAGTTTTTTTTTTCTTTTACTTGTGTTTTGCCACCCCCGTCGGACTCAACTTGCATACGGCCCAATCCCTGCTGGTCCCGTCTGTCTAAGATCTAAACACAGCGTGGGTAGACAGACCGGAGATCAGTACAGTTGCTTTAACAACCAGGTATTGGAAGCGGGTTGGGAAAGGCGAGGCTGGTGATCATCTAACCAAGAGGTTGGAGCGGCACGCTTGGAACCAGGAGGAGCGACCAGGAGGAGCGACGTCACAGTTGGCGCCGTAACCAAAGGATTCGACCCTGGGCCAGGTGTGTACCCGTCACATCAAGCATTTCCCAAATAATTTTTTTGTTTTCAATTCTAAGCCTTTTATCCAATATTTGAGTAGATGATATATATAGGCCCGCATTGTCAGTTTTACATGTTACTGGAAGATTTTCTGGCTTGTCTTCAATGTGTAAAAGTTTTAGAAGATATTTTCTATAACAAGTGTAGACTTCTATAGTATCAACCATAATAAGTGTCTCTGCTGCCTGTGTAATTTTTACAACTTTCTTTATTCTATGAGATTTCCAAGAAATAGAAACATATCTGTAAAGACAATGTATCCTGCTTGAGATCCAACATTGTTAAGTCCAGTATATCCAGCAGCACTATAAGCTACCAGTTTCATTCTTACAAGATTACATAAGTTAGGTATTAACAGTCTGGAGGTGATTTTTTAGCTGATTTATTTACCAGTGATATTACTCCTCACCTTTCCATCTTTTAAAGATGATGTTATGTCACTTATCTCATAGTTTAAATCAGACCATAATCTGTGTAGCTAGCCAATTTAGCTTTCCTATTGAGCTTCGACATAATTTCAACTTGTCATTTGATAAAACTGAGATTGAATTATAATCAGTTTTTGTCGCTATCATAGGGATTGATTTGACAAACTCATTTTGAATAATTATTATAGACTCCTTTCACTGACAAACCTCAAGACCAAAATATCTGTAACTTGATGTTTCCTGTAATCTGAAAATAAAGATTTGCTTGATTTTCTTTTTCAAATTTTCTTCAAATTTTTCAGTGCCTGCTCAGGAGAAGTCATTCACTTATGTTCATATGATTCCATTAATCTTATTATCATAATATCCTGTAAAACAGCTTGGTCATACTCTTCTCTGTTTCATTAACTCTTCTCTAACTGTTAAATAACATTCTTCTTCGGGAATCCCTGTCAGTACTACAATACCGCTTCACGTTTATTATAGGTTGTGGGTAATTGAAGGAATGGAGTTTGAGAGAGTTTGCTCGTCATTATGTAAAATTGGCTGTTGTGAATAATCAAGAGTGGTCTCCTCTTGTTTCGTTACTCTCCCCTAGAGAGCTATTCCTGTTTACTGGGACCATGAAAGGACACTATACGCAAACCTTGTATTCTCAGTTGAATAAAGCTTTCTTAAAGCCTACACCTATGTACTTTTATCATTACACTGTATATACGAGTGGATGCTGAAAAATTCTCGGTCCGACCCACTCCCCCAATTCTGATCGGATTTTTTTTAAAGAGCTTCTTGGTCGGGGCGAGTACTTTTACGTATCTATGCGTGTTTATGTATGTTTATGTAAAATGTGCTTAAGAAGAGAAAAAAAATAAGAGAATAAAAAAGAGAAATGAAGAGAAGTCAAATATCACATAGTTTAAATATTGGAGAACAATATAAACTTTTGTCGTTTTCTTCAGTATCGTTATTGTTAAGTATGCGTGTTAGTTTTTTTATCAAGTATCCTCCCATAAAATTGGCCGTGCATAGTTATGTGTCAAAGTTTAAGTTGAGAAAAGAGCGTAAAGAAAGAAAATAGGAGATTGTACGAGATTTTCCACTATAATTAACAGAGGTGGGCAAAAACCCCAGAACGGTACCATCAGCATGCTTATGAGTGCATAAGACCGTTGAATCTTTGTGTGCATGGTAAGATGCAATTACTGTCGGTGTGTGGCATTCACTTTCTGACCCGGATTCGAATTTCACCATGGTCAATTTGTCAGGAAGGAGACATCTTGATGTTATCTGCCTGGGGAGGTGAATACGTGAAAACATTAGTCCATATACACATTTATTTAACTTCCATATATAACATTCAGGAACTTAAGCTTCTGAAGGAGTTTTTAGTAAGACTTTCCTTTCAAATTGCTTCCCTTTTAAATACAATTTGATTTATTGTTGATGATTGTCAAAATGTTAATTTATTTAATGCTTTAAAAAACATCTAAATCTTATGGTATTTGTTGATTACAACAGGATTTTTTACGCTATTTTTATTACTGAAATTTTCACTTTTGTTGATGCTCTAAACATTTTCCCTTCAGCAAAATAAAATCTTTCCTCTTTATATGTTAAAAAAGCTGAGTGAATTTTTATCTTCATTCACAGATGAACAAAAACTGGATAGGTTTTTAATGAATCAGAATTTTGGTTAACATAAGATGAAAAGTTAGCTTTCTTTTATTTCATTTGTTTCTAGATCTTAAAAGAGTTAACAGGTGTTGATTAAATATTAAATTGTGAGGAGTTTTTCTCCTTTTTTCATCAGTAATGTTTTATGTTTATGAAAAGTAAACTGTATAAAAATGCAAATATAATTTGATTGTTTGGTCTATCAATTTCATTCATGACTGACCAAAAAGTATCTGATATGAAGAACTTGAATGGAACAAAGTGTTACAAAGTTCTGTTGGAAATAATGCAGAAAACATTCTTTAATTATACCTTTCTTTATTTACAGGTCTGACTGTCATAAACTCCTCATCATTTATATTGAGTACAAGAATCAAGGGAAAAAATAAAGTGTGTCAATTAACATTTCCACAAAGTTTACATTAAAAAACAATCATAAAACAAACAAGAGAAAAAAAAACACATTGTTGTGGTGTGTGTTGATCTGCAATTTCATACATTTCAAATTTGAAAATCGACATGCAAACACACACAGGAGAGAAACCTTATTCTTGTGAAGTGTGTGGATTAGCATTCACACTGTATTTAGATTTAACAAAACACATGTGTATTCACACTGGAAACAAGCCATATTTTTGTGAAATATGTGGATCAGCATTTTCAAGTAATTACAATTTCAAAGAGCATATTCGAATTCACACTGGTGAGAAATCTTATTCTTGTGAAATATGTGGATTAGCATTCTCACATAAGAAAAGCTTAAAAATACACATTCGAACGCACACTGGAGAGAAACCATATACTTGTAAAATATGCAATTCAGCATTTTCTGATCATTCCATTTTGAAAAATCACATTCGAACTCACACTGGAGAGAAACCATATTCTTGCAAAATATGTGGTTTCACATGCTCATTGAATTACAATTTAAAAATACACATTCGATCTCACACTGGAGAGAAACCATATGCTTGTGAAATATGTAAATCAGCATTTTCAAGGAATTATGATTTGAAAAATCACATTCGAACTCATACTGGAGAGAAACCATATTCTTGTGAAATATGCAAATTATCATTTTCAGAGAAGTCTGGTTTAAAAAAACATATTCGAACTCACACTGGAGAGAAGCCATATTCTTGTAAAATGTGCAAATCAGCATTTTCAGATAACTCTCATTTGAGAAGGCACATTCGAATTCACACTGGAGAGAAACCATATTCTTGTGAAATATGTGGATTAGCATTTTCACAGAATTCCAGTTTAAAAATACACATTCGAACTCATACTGGAGAGAAACCATATTCTTGTAAAATATGCAAATCAGCATTTTCACTTAACTCTCATTTGAAAACTCATATTCAAACTCACACTGGAGAGAAACCACATTCTTGTGAAGTATGTGGATTAACATTTTCACGGAATTCCAGTTTAAAAATACACATTCGATCTCATACTGGAGAGAAACCATATTCTTGTAATTATGCAAATCAGCATTTTCAAAAAGTTCTCTGCTGAAAAAGCACATACAACTTCACACTGGAGAGAAACCATATTCTTGTGAAACATGTGGATCAGCATTTTCAAATAATTCCCTTTTGAAAAAGCACATTCGAATTCACACCAGAGAGAAACCATATTCTTGTGAAATATATGGATCAACATTTTCACATAGTTCAACTTTGAAAAAGCACATGAACATTCATGCTGGAGAGACAACAAATCTACATTTAAAGTAAGACTAAAAAAACTCAATATGAATTACTGCATCAGGAAATCTGGCTCCTTTAATGGTAATAGAAAAACACTGAATAAAAATAGTAGGTAAATTATCTTTAAAAGTGCCTTTTGGCCATGAAGCAAAATACAAGAATTTATAATGAAGATGACCGTGTTAAAATCAACCATGTTATTGCTGTTTGAATTAATAAAATATCTTTGAAATTTTCATAATTATTTACCAATTTCATAGTATATGATGAAGCAAATCTTGTTGCCTCTATAAACAGCAATTAAAAATCTATTCTTGACAATATCTGTTTACCATGGTATACTCATATCTCATTCTGTTCTTATCTTTCACTCTCTGTATATATCTATTACAGTTTTTTCATATTTATCCATAAAATGTATTTAAGCAGCAGTATTGTCGTAATACAAATTTGATTAAAGGCCATAAAAAATTGAATTTTAAATTTTCTTTCACTTAACACCATTAATTTCAGTCTAATGTTTTTCCATGAAGCCAAATGAAATTTATAATTTTCCAGATGAATTTAGGTTTTTATTTTTCTAGAATAATTCAATTTTTGGTAAAATGTTTTTAAAAATATTACATGTTGAATATAACTCAAGCAATTTCTTTATATTTTTAAATGAAAATTTTTAAATATAATAACCAACATTAATTATATAAGATTAATCAAAAACTTGTTACCTCAATTTTCTGAAGATGAAGAAAAAAGTCCCGAAACTTGACAAAAACAAAGTTTTATCATTAAAATGTCTGTTATTATTAAGTGGAAGTATGATTTTTTATAAGGTTTTATGTTTTAGATTAAACTAAAAAGTAAGAACGAGATAATATCTTCCTAAAACATGGACAGTGGGACAAGAACAGTCTGTCCCTGTGCATTAAATAAAAGGTTAAGTTCAGAATTCCCTGTATTGACATACACCTGATGAAGGCTGGAGTGCACAACAGCAGAAACGTTGTGATGACAACAATGATGAGAACAATAGTCCAAATGTAAATAGTATAAAATAATGATAATTCCTCATCCTACATTAAACTAACATAGTAAATATGCATTGATTTCTCATGTTTGCCTGCAGAAAAATGAAATATTTGCCCTTGTTTTTCATATAAAATCTCTTTTTCTGATTGCTCCACTGTGTGTATTTTGGGAGGAGTAGATAGGTTAGTCTATCATCCAGTTCACAATCCTTCTCAGTCCTTTGAACAGAAGTAGAAATTTATCCCTTGTTTCATATTTAAGTTGGTTTTCTGGTTCCTTCAAAATTCTTCTCATTCACTTTCACTTCCAGTAGCCGCTTGTGTCTTAGTGGCATTTTCAGCTTGCCTGGGCTGAATTAATTAAATATATATAAACATAAAACTATACATTGTCATCAACACACAGTATTGACAGTCTGTTTCATGCTTGAACACAATTGTTAGGCCATATTTACATATACACTCTCCCTGATATCGAGCACTTTAACTCGTACTTATAGTATGCCTTAAAACTATGTTTTGATCATTCTCCTTGTCGTAACACTCAATTGTATATATCTGTATTACTGTCTTCTGTCTCCTCTCTCTTTTCCATTTTTCCCTTTCTTTTCACACCACTACCCTCCTATTTCTATCTATCATTTCCGTTAAGTTAACCATCTAAATAGGTCAAGGTCCCGTCACTCCTCCTACCCCAATATAATGCACGCTTAAGAGATATGAAATTAACCCCTCCCTATACTCTACCTTGTCTCTTTAACTACAACCCTCAATGCCCCCCTGTTAAATTACAAATATTACACTACCCCTCAATTTTTAATCTCATTTTTCCTTTCATTTCGATGTTGGAAGTGTTACCTGATGATCCGGAGTCCTTTAAAAGGATTTTGGTGAAATAAATTATTGTAATGGTACTTTAAAGTGGTCTGTTTTTCATTAATTATATATATATATATATATATATATATATATATATATGTGTGTGTGTGTGTGTTTCTGTATAATAGTTTCAGATAGGGTATATCTGTAAAAGGACAATATGATAAATTCACTCAGGAGGAAATTTATCAGCTAAGTTTTCCTTTCATCTTCCTCTCTCTCTCTCTCTCTCTCTCTCTCTATATATATATATATATATATATATATATATATATATATATATAATGTAATGAAAAACAAAACACTTTTTCCTCTCAATTCATTGTTGGAAGTTTTACCTGATGATCCTGAATCCTTAAAAAAGGATTTTGGGTGAAATAAATTATCGTAATGGTACCTTAAAGTGGTTTGTTTTTCATTACATATTAGCTCTGTCCTCACATTGAGCTCTCAGGATTTCATCCTCTTTGGATTTACCAATTCGGTTTACCAAGTTCCTTATAACTTAATTATTTATACATATATATATATATATATATATATATATATATATATATATATTCCCCATTAAGTTTTACTTGTAATTACGGTGGTTTAATTAGATAATATCAATTTGAATTGCAATGAAAAGCAAAACAAGTCAAAAATTTAATAAATAATTACTTTGTTGAACTCTTAAATGTTGTTTCTGGATGTTCGTGTATACAGAATTCAGTTCCTTTATACACACACAAAAAATCTCTATTTCCATTTATGATTTGAGATTTTAATTTATACCAGTATCACCTAACTGATAGAAATTTACGACAGAATTTTAAAAAGATTTACAATTTTTTAAATTATTTTAATTAAGTTTTAAAAAATGAAAATACTTGTAAAAATTCATGATTCATCAGTTTTTTTCTTAAGACAGTGTTCATATTTCTTACTCATCAGAGTAATTAAAAGCTTCTCTAATTAAAAAATGTCATACATTTATTGCATTTTTTTTATTTTACCATTCAGAGCAGATTTTCAGTAACTGGAGGTGGGGGATCCTGTTTTTCAAAAACAAATTGGTAATTTCAGTTCCCCGTGCATGTATCTAATATAAACATGGCACTATACAAAGATATATCTAATATAAACATGGCACTATACAAAAAAGAATTAAATAAGTTGGGTGTGGGTGGCAGATATATATATATATTTGTCATTGTCATTATGCTGAGATTTGGGATAAGAAATACTTGCAGGCTTGCTAAGTTCTAGATACTTTGTCAATATAGTCTTACTGATGAAAAGACTTGCTGATGAAATGTTAGAAAATTCTCAATAAATTTTGAAGAGCTATTGCTCATATTTTCTGATAATATCATGTATGGAGGCCCGTATTTACAAAAATCAGCAGATTTACACACACAAAAATAAGAACTCCAACTTCTTTTTAAAATACTGTGTTCACTGAATTGTATTAAGCTTTTTGAGTTATGATTAGTATTAGGTTGGTGCAAAAATAATGACGTAATAATGTCGTTTTTTGACGTATTTTTTAATGTCAAAAAACGACATTATTATGTCATTATTTTTGCACCAACCTAATAATTAGAGTATTTACTTAACAACAATACCACCTAACAGATGAAAATTAATACTGAATTTAAAAAGATTTAAATAACATTTTAGAATTATTGCATTTTTTATTTTACTATTCAGAGCATATCTTCAGTAATTGGAGGAGGGGGCGTCCTGTTTTTCAAAAACAAATTGATGATTTCAATTCCCCAAGGACTTGTGCATGTATCAGCTAACCGATGAAAATTAATACAGAATTTAAAATGTATTAAAAGTAAAATCTTTTGAAAATAAACACAATTATAAAATGCTGTGGATAAAAGCATTGGTTGAGTAATTGAAAAAGTGAGTTAACTGAAATAGTTGTGAGTTCCATACCTGGCCACAGCTGCATGAAAAAAAACTTAGAGAACTGAGCTACTAAAGTGAATTAACTGACATTGATCAACATATATAATCTAAGGAAGGCCAGAGGGCACAATTGGAAAAACACTGTGAATATGTCAATAAAAATGAGAAAAACTCTCTGAACAATAAAAATAGTTGAAATAGCTAAAATATTTCAGAAATATAGACAAATCCTGAAGAAGCCAGGAGCATACAACGTCCAAAACATTGTGAATATAGACAGATAATATCTACTATACCTACAGATGTAACATACTTTTTCATTTCCCAATCATATTTTTGTATATTATTCACTGCCCTTATTAATATATCATTTTGCCTTTTGTATTCACAGATGATTTGGCTATACACAATTCATAGTGATTATTATTGAGAAATTCAATGAAGGAAGTTTGTGGATCTGCATTTTCATGCAAGTCACTTTTAGTGGATCATATGCATATTCACACCGGAGAGAAACCATTTCCTGTGAAGTTTATGCATCTGCATTTTCACATAGGTCACATTTAGAAAGACATATGCATAGACACACTGGAGAGAAAATATATTCTTGTGAAGTTTGTGGATCTGCATTTTCATGGAAGACAGATTTGGTCTAAAATATGCATACACACACTGGAGAAAAACCATATTCTTGTAAAGTTTGTTGATCTGCATTTTCATGGAAGTCACAGTGAATCATGTATACACACACTGGAGAGAGACCATATTATTGTGAAGTTTGTGGACCTGTATTTCAACAGAAAACAGATTTGGTCAATCATATGCATACATCCACTGGAGAGAAACCATAAGCTTGTGAAGTTTTTGGATCTGCATTTTCACAGAAGTCAAATAGAGATAACCATATGTGTACACACACTGGAGAGAAACCATATTCTTGTTAAGTTTGTGCATATGCATTTTCCCAGAATACCCAGTTAGTGATCCATATGCATACACACATTTGTGAGAAACCATATTCTTGTGAAGTTTGTGGTTCTGCATTTTTACGGAAGACAGATTTGGTCATTCATATGCGCATGCACACTTGAGAGAAACCATATTCGTGTGAAGTTTGTGGATCTGCATTTTCACAGAAGTTGACTTTAGTGAGACATTTGCTAACACACTGAAGAGAAATATTTTTGCGAAGTTTCTATATCTGCATTTTCATGGAAGTCTGTCAATCTTATGTGTATACACTAGCGAGAAACAATATTTATGTAAAGTTTATGCATTTGCATTTTCACACAACAGCATTTTAGTTAGACATATGTATACACATACTGGGAACAAACCATATCCCTGTGAAATTTATGGATCTACATTTTCATGGAAAGCAAAATTGGTCAATCAAATTTAGGCTCGCAAGAAACTGATAATTCTCAAAACCGAATTTGGCGGACTTAGAGAAGTGCCGCCTTTTTTCTTTTTTTAATGAATTGATATCGATTAGATACCCAACTTTCAGATTATTGTGAAAATGATCAGAAAAATGTATTATTTTAAATTTTTTTGTTCAGGGGTGGGTCATTTTCGTAATTCAAGCTTATGTTAAAACAATCCTGAAATGGAACCAGTCCTAATGTTTAGAATTTAGGAGTTTAAAAATTTATTTCTTTTCTGAACTGTTTTTAAAACCAAGTGTGCAAGGGTGTAAAACTTTAAAATGTGATCTGGATTGTAAATATTTTCACACTCGCAAATTCTTTGTTAAAAACTGCACACAGATAGAATGAAATTAAAGGTGTAATGAAATTAAAAAAAATGAATAATTATACAATTAATTTGTTATTGTTAAAAGAATTAAATTAAGGAATTATTTCAAGTCTATGATATTTAAATTTTTACACTGGTATCGGCTACAACATTTTACTTATTGTATCAGAATAAATGACAAAAAATGTGTATATATAAAACACCAATCACTGTAATAGAAAAATGCTACTATGCCAACAGTGCGACCAAGATAGGAAAATTTATATTTAACACACTCAGTTACTGAATGTTAAAATGGTGCACAAATATCATTCAAATTCATTTAAAACAGTGAAACATTTTGTCTCTTTATTTCTGTTTGTCTTTCGTTAATTATCGTATTGCATTTTTTTGTGTGCCATTTTTTAACGTAGAATGTGTGAGGGTGTAAAAATTAGCAAATCAGGAACCCCTTCCCCTACATTATAACCAAATCTATGCTAAGAAATAAGTGAATGAAAATGCTAGTTACCACGACAAAAAAACAAAAACAATTAAAACAACTAATAAAACTAAGCAACTTCTGAATGTTTAGTCCACCCAGTTTTTTGAGTTTTAATCTTTTGCTACATTTAAAATGTTCTATGAAAAACAAATGTAAATCTGTAAATGCTAAATCTGTTGTGTATGAAGGATGAGGAATAACCTACCATCTTAATTATCTGTTTTTCTTGGGTTTGTTTTGCAGATTGAAACCTTGCATCGTCATATTGGGGAATAGCATCTTCCTGTTTACCAAAACAGGACAATTTCTATGTACTTATTAATTTACTCAATCAAGATGATGGCAATAAACATATTCAGTAATGATTCTTCCATTTTCCATCAGCTTGTAATAGACGACATCTATTACCATCATGGCTTACCGTGGCTGTGATGTTGCTGAGTAGAAGTAGAAGAGTACACGTGAGTTAAGATTTTCCTGCTAGCCAGTCCAACTACATGAGAAAGTTGGACTTTAATTAAGTCCAAAGAAAAGAAAACATAAGACCGATAGATATATGTAAACAAATATATGTATTAATAACAAGAAAGGTTACAAGTTACATGGACAGCATGTGTGTGGTGAATATTATATACGTGTGTGTTGTGTTGTGTTGTGGTGCGTGTTCGTACGTACATGTATTGTGCTTAGCGTGTTCCCAGCATTTGGGAAACGCTGTATCTGTGAGAGTTCACATCTGCAAAGTGGTAAGGCTGAAAGCCTGAAGAAAAAGAGGAAGAGGCGAAGGGTCAGCGAGTATTTATAGCCAGGGAAGAGAGACCCCTAGTGAAAGGGTTAACGAACTAAAGGAGGAGATAACTCTGACATATTCCATCAGACACAGGCAAAGACTTCCCTGGATGGAATCCTTGTTTTAGGGTTTTGAATTGCTTTCACATTTTGTAATGGTCACTGAGATTTTCACGTTCTGTTTATATACGTAACACATTATATACTACATGTAACAATGCGATACCAAATTCAAAGATCCATATTCTTTGTTAACAGGTTTCAACAGATGCTGGAAGGATGCGTTTTGTCGGTTGGTTGATTTGTTTAATGGCATATATACTCCTTATGCGTCATTTGATTGTGAAGTTTTATTTTGTTGGAAGCTTTGATCTAATAAAAATATGTTGTTATGCTTTCACAATTGAATATATGGTAGATGATACTCAGCTTTTTTGCATTTCCATTTGTGTGAATATGATTAAAAACAAACATATATCTTATTTCATGCATATATATGGATGAATTCTCTCGAAAAATAGATACTAAAAGAAATAAAATATAAATTCAGAATTTACTTAGTTAAATCGTTGTATTTCTAAGAATCAGTCAAGTTTAATGACTTGCTTGATGGTTCACTTTCTTTGGAAATGATCTTTCAGAAAACACAATGCATTGGCTGTTTTACCTGACAAACTTGTTCTAATTTTTGTGTTGAAAAGTCCAGTAATTAAAAAAAAAAAATCTTTCCAGCTGGACGCTAGTTGCTTTGAGTGTAAGCAATGCTCTACATTCTCTCAAGATTTTCGCTTCTGTTCAAAGTTGCTTTAAAATATTTAAATTCTTTAGAGATTTCAAGTTCATTTGTTAGGCTTTTCATTCATTTTCTTCTTTGTGCTTGTATATTCGTACATGAATTTTTAGAATTCTCTTCCAATTTGATTCTATTATTATTATTATTATTATTCAGTGAATAATACGATTCGTTGAAAAAGATTTCAATGCATTCCCTATATAACAGTTTCTTTCGACGGTAAATTTTGTGCAAAAAGTGGATCACAGAAGCTTTTATTTAAGCCTGATTGCTGATTAGTTGTTAAATGTAAAAATGCATACAACGCCTACGTAATCTCGTTTGCCGTCAAGATTTTTTTAACAACTTTTAGAGCTGGTCACGTGACCTAAAACAAAATAAATACAGCAATGCGAGCGGATCTCATCAGTGAGACAACGAGGATTTAACTACAACATACGCCACTGCCAAATGCCTTTTTAACCCATTATATTCCTGTTTGATATTTATTTCCAGCAGTAAAATTTTTCATCAGTAATAATTTATCTTGCAAATTTAGCTTGATCGCTCACAGACCTCAAAACTCACTATCAGCGGATTTTTATTCAACAGATTGCTCGGCAAAGAATTCTCAGTAATTATTATCAAATCAACTCAGATGTGTAAAGTTTAAAAAAGTTTCTCTTTAAACATGAATCACAACTTTTGATCTTCAACATATGGTCGTGTACTTCTCTCACTCAACAAACATTTCAAGAATTATCTAAGGCGAACCTTTTGTAGACGAATAACATTTTCTTCTTTGACAACTTTCCTTTCAACTCGAATCTACTGTCATCAAGTAATTTTAAACTATTATCTTATAAAACTGGTAAAACCCTGGTAAAAGAAACATTTGAACAAAGGCAGACAACTTCTACCATATTCTTAATATTAAAATTCTTAACTATTCGGTTGGTGCAAAAATAATGACGTAATAATGTCGTTTTTTTACGTTAAAAAATACGTCAAAAAACGACATTATTATGTCATTATTTTTGCACCAACCTAATAAAAAAAGATTTGCTTAATTTGACTCCGAACTAATTTATTTACTACAAATCCTATATTATTAGCATACACTTCTAACACACTAAACAAAGACACTTTTTACTTGTCATAAAAAAAATATTTCTTGTATAAAATATCAATTTTAAATTCTGCAACTCAGTATAAATTCCCTGAGTTATTTCATCATTCAACTTTGTATATTATTGTAATATAAATGCTTTTTATTATTCATTTAAACAAATATTGTGGTATTTGTTAGCCTTGTACCATACAAGTAAATTAAAATGTTTGTGGAGATGTTTTCGTTCACCCAGCCCTCCAAAACAATACCTTATCTACATTTTATTTAAACAAACTAATCACTCCGCAACAGTATCACTAAAAACTAGTATTATCTTGAAAAAAAAAATAATAATAAGATTGCATACTCCAATTTAGATTTCAGCATTAAATAACCTATAGAGATGTTGTGGGGGTTCAGCGTACGCTGATTAAAGGAGAATTTAATATGGGATACCCTGCCCACAAAATACAACGCAAATTTCAAGAAGAAACAACACGATAACGAACGTTTGTAGAAAATAGAACATTGTATATTTATTATCTTGTGAATAGGGTAAAAAAAAGATTAATGCTTTAGTTCGTTTAAGCAAAAATGTGATTTTGTCAAAAATGTCTGTGCTCGCTGTATTTCAACAGAGTAGCAGAGTAATGTCTGTTTCTTTTGTTTTTGTATAGGTGTAAAGGAAAAAGGGGCGATCGATTTAAGTTGAAAAAGAGAGTGTGGATGAGGAATAAAAGATAAAAGGAAAATGAATTGTTTTGGAGTCAGTTGTAAATTTGTTGTTGTTGTTGTTGTGGTTGTTGTTGTTTTCCTTTCTTAATCCACTTTCGGCTCTTAGTGTCGGGTTGAGTCAGTGATGGAATTTACTGTCGGTCTTCTATGATCTCTGCGCCCTTCTGACTGATGATTGACTTGAAATTCTCTATTTATTGTTGACTTTTTTTCACACTGGCTCGTTATCTTTTTTTTAGTTTAGCAAATCGCCTCCTTTCATTGGTCAGAAAATTAATTTCACACCTTATTGCGAAATCTGTTTTTAGTCGTTTTGATCCGATTTTGCGGATGTGCAAATCTACTTTGTGTTTTTTAGTCATTTGTTGGAATGATATAGGATTTGTATCCTATAATGTTGACAGGTTGTTAAACAAAAACAACCAACCTATCATTCACTTCCTGTAGTATCCTAGTAACATTATCACCTTGTTTGGGGCAAAATAAATGAGTAGAAAAACGGAGGCCGCATGTGTCATATTTATTAATGAATGAATTGTATAAAGAATTGGTTATTTTATTAGAAAACTTAGTAAATTTTCATTTTAACACCCGAGCATCATTTACTGCTGAACCATTTTCCTTCAGAAATCAGTACGCATTTCTGTAAAGGAAATTACTGTGAAGGGAGTAAATAGGCCCAAATTGTATACGTCCACCGACAGATTTCAGCACTGAATTACATATAAATAAGCCGCTAATGGCCGACGAAAGACCAGGAAAAAGTCCGATTTTTTTCGGGTCTTTAACATCCCAAAAGGTAGGTTTCTTTAATATCTAATTGTTGATTTGAGTTCAGCATATACATTTGCACGGAAATAAGACTATTTGGGAAAATTTTGAAGGGATAATAGCGCTCGGGTGTTAAAATTAAAATTTACCAAAAAGTTTGTGGCGTGTCTCTTTCACTCCAACTTTTGATATATTGTGTATACTTTTTGGTGTTAACAAAAATTTCATACAATTAAAGAAAAATCCCTGAAGATATTATCGGAATAAGAAAAGGTTATGTCATATCAAACGTGAACGCAGGGAAAATTTGTCCTGAATTTTACTGTTAAGCGTTTGGTAGCAATTAAAAGGAATAATTAGGATTAGATTTGAACAAGGCATATTGTTGGCATGTTGAAGGATGGGTGGAATATTCATTTCAGTGGCCATCGTCAGGATGGCGTTCGGGCATAAGAGTTGAGCGGAAGTTGATCTAAATCTTGTGTGGGCTTGCTGTGAGGTTACAGGGTATTGTTGGTGTATGTTGGTTGATCAAGGTCACTGTGGTGGGCCATTTTCATTGGTTGGTAGGCCTGTTCTATGAAATGGGGGTGATGTTGGATTGCCGTGGTTGCAGGCCCTGTTCTGATGATGTGACGACTGCAAGGGAATGCCTCGTAGCATTGTAGCTGGGTGGCGTCAAGCTGGACAGTCGGCTGCTTGTGGCTAGTGTTTGACGAGGTCGAGCATGTCGAAACTGGATAACCGAGATAGTTACTCAAGCCTGAGAACACTATCGGTCATTCAGAGATGCGGTCATGTTGAGTGATAGGGATTATGATCTAATTACGATGGAGTATAACATTATCAAAAATAATGCATTTTATAGACAGTTGGTGCTTGCATTTGATAAAACGTGATTTTCTACAAAAACGAGAGAGAGAAATCGGCACTTATTGCTGTTAGGGAAAAGATTTCTTTTTAGTCACTGAAGACATATTTGTCAAATCAAAAAAGGTAAAGTTTAATGTGTGGACATTTTCAAAAAGAATTTTAATGTTTTCATTTTAGCAAAGCATCTGCTAGATTATTTTTGTATGGATGTTCAAAAAGGAAACAATTCTGAATTACAGCTCTATATTGCCCTATCAGAAGAATAACGTTATAACTTAAATTTTATTCCATTTATGATATTCATTATTATTATTTTATATTTTAACTTATTGATAATAATAATGTCCTACAAGTTGTTATGCTCAAATATTTATTCAAGAATTTCCAGCAGTATTTTATATTGACTTGGAATTTGCAAGGAATTTATTCAATCATTAGTTTGAGAATTATGATGATACATCTGAAAATTAAAATAGGAAAATCGTGAAATTTTCATGGGTACGGCCAACACCAAATTTATTTAAAATTTTAATATTTACCATTTTTGGCACTTTACATTGCCTTAAAGAAATGAAATCAAATGAACAAATGCAAAAAAATGTAAGCACATTTATTTTTATTTATAATAAAAATACTTTTTACTACAGTCTACTCTCCCGTGTTGTTTTTTTAATGTAATTTTTAAGTAACTTACAAAATAATATACGAAGCCAATCTGATATTTTTTTTAATTATCCGAATAATAAGAATAGAATTAGATTCTTTTGAGATTAGTTTGGTATTTTTCTCTTACATCTTGAAATTTCTATGTTTATTAAATTTTGTCAAGTTCTTGAACCAGTGTTACTTCCATTATTGTTCCTATGTTTTTTACTTTTGAGTTTTGACTGAACGCACGCAATAAAGATTAATTGGTCAACTAATTATCCTAATCTGAATCACAATGTTATATTGGTACATACATACAATTGAATAAAACATGATATGTTGAGAAATTGAATACCATCCTGGAAGGGAAATGTTTATTTTTTTTATTCATTTTCGTATTTTTCTCTTCGCTTATTAAAGTGGATTCTCAACGTTTTGACAGAATAACGATGTATAGGGGCTTCGTATTAGGTTCGGATCTGGCACTGTTGGCTACCGGGATCAAACATCAATCATTTATTCTTGAATGCCAAGAAATCTAAGGATTTAAAACACGAGGAACCAGATCTTGTCTAACACCGCCTCATCGCGTTCGTCTGTTATTCAAGCGAAATATTGTCTGAAAAACAAAAATAATTTCGTATTTTTCCATTTCTTAATTCTTTCCTTGTCAAATTCGTTACAACTTCGACATTATTATATCAACTGAACGAACAATACAAAACTTGGGTCGTCGGTTGAAGGAGGAGAAATCTCAAGGAAATCATTTGAGAAAAACACAAACAAATCAGACGATTTTGTTTTTCTCATTGAATTTTCTCGTCAGAAAGGTAAGTGAAGGAATAATGATAATTTTGATAGAATTCCTTACTTAATTGATTTCTCTCACTATTCGGGGGTCGGGATCTGTTAGCAAGACAAAAAATGCATATAAAATTCAGTTGTGATCATCTCAGAAACTCTAAGAAGAGTAATTAATTGATTACATTTTTTTTTTTTTAGTTAAAAACTTCTCTGTTACTATTTCAAAGACGAAAAAAGACAACATAAAATAAAAATATATTTTTAGTTTGGTATCATTAAGATTTGGACCAAATTTCTGCTGCATTCAGACATCATCAATTTTTCAGATTTACACTTTGGACTTTGACAGACAAAATTTAAAAAGATGAAAAAAAGAACAACAAAGAGGAAAATCCAAAGTATTTTTTATATTTTATTAGAATTTTTTAATCCTTTCTTGCACGTTGATTAAATTTTTTTTTTTTTTTGCATTAGCGGTCAACGTAATATTTTTTACGAGTAGGGTTTTTTTTTTCCTCCATGATTAGGACCAAATTGGTGCTGCCCTTAAATTGATTTCTCTCACTATTCGGGGATCGGGGTCTGTTCGTAAAACAAAAAAATGCAAATCCAGTTGCAATCGCCTTAGAGACTGGACTCAAAGAAGTTAAAATTAAAAACTTCAATGTTAATATTTATTTTTAGTTAAAAAATTCCATGTTACTGTTTCAATGCTGGATTATTTTCAGAACGAAAAATGACAACATAAAAATATTTTTTTTTAGTCTGATGTCATTATTTGGACCAAACTGATGCTGCCCTATTGACCCAATTAGGCCCTAATTGGGTCAATAGGGTATCATCAATTTTTCTGATTCACGCTTTTTGGACTTCTTGACAGATAAAAAGTTTAAAATAGTTTTTTTTGCGTTATTTTTACCTTTTACGATTAATTTTTTCCTCCATTGATTTGGAAATTGTTACAAAAATCAAATAATTGTCGGATTTTAATGAAAACTTGTAGGAATTATTTAAATTATTATTATTACTAAATTATTTTGGAATTTTTTATTTTTTTTTATTTTTTTTTTTTAGAAAACGTGGTTTTAATTCATGAAATTTCGAGAAATTAAATTTTTATCCCAACTTTTTTTAAAAGATGGACTCCTTGGAGAATTTCAAATTTTACTGTAAATCATCGTTTTTTTTCTTTTCAAACTACTACTCATTTCCTGAAAAACTGCTCCAAATCAAATTTTTTATTTAAAATACAATAAAAGTTTTATTGTATTTATTATAAAACTATGACATTATTTAATTAAAAAAGCTTTCAATTGCTTTTATACATAAGTCTTTTTTTAAAGACAGTATATTGTCTTAAAAAAAAAAAGTTCTTACCAGAATGATGTTCATTTTTTATTTTATTTATAATAGTTTGTAATATATAAATTTTAATTATAATAAGTTGTAATATATAATTATTAAATAATAGATATTGTCATATATATTATAATAATTTGTAATATATAAATAATTTGTCAGATTAGGTAATATTATTATTAAGTGTAGTCAGTTTTGGCATTGCATGGAATAAAATTCCTGTTCAAAAATTGGTGTCACAGATTACATCCACAACAAAGAAAACAAATGGCAAATCAAAACATGAAGATGGAGGGTCAGAAAAAAATGTAAAATCTTGATTCGCAGGACCCATGTCACAAATCTCAGTGCATGTAAACAGTCAGAAATCAAACACACTAGTTAATGGACATGGTAGCAAAATAAAATTTCTTCTCCCAATTTGAAAACACCAATTGCTTTTATTGACAGAGCAACTTTTTCATTGGTCGACAAATTGGAAGAGGACACACGATATTAGCATATCTGAGATACCTTTTATATGTAACTGACTTGCTTCTATTTTGGGTATTCTGTCTACGGCATTTCATGCAGAATACCTGCCCTTTTGGTAATTCGACATTTTCTTTGCTACACTCCCCATTATCTCATTATCAAAAATCAGACAGCTTGCAGCGGTTCTCTTTACCCTGGTGCTTCGACATAATGGGACCATCTCCCTTACATGTGTTCGAGAGTCATCTCCTGAAGAGTCATCAAGTGTATCTGTAGTTTCTGGAGCCTCTGCATCTATGGAAGCATCAGATTCACAAATCTCATTTAACTGATCACTTTCAGACGATAAACCATCATCAGAGTTGCATGTCGATGTACCAGAGTCAATGAAAAGGTGAAGATCTTTTACATGCCGAGGCATCCTGTCAACTACTATTGTTTGTGGACTTACAGTGTCTATCACATGACCAACTTGATACCTAGAGGTACACTGGTCATGGGGAGCTTTTACTCACACTCTCTTCCCAACTTTGTACATAAAGTGATTCTTACAATGATCAAGTGTAATGTTTTCTGTGTGATATTATGCCAGTACACACCTTCATTATCAGACACAATTGCTGTAATTCTCTTTAGGCTCCAATGAGATCTTTCCACTATACCATTTTCTCCAGGAAACAAAGTTGGGTTCTCCAGTAATCCAAGAAATCATTGAAGGACCTACTACAAAATGCAGTATCATTGTTGGTTAGGCCTCATTCAAAAAAATATGGTTTCCAACTATTGAATGACATTTCTTGAGCCTTGCTGAAGCAGGCATCACAATATTGCAAATAAACTTGGGCCACGGACAATCAACGTAAGGTAGTATTGTCCACCATAATGCATAACATCCATTCCCAAGCAGGTCCAGATTCCAGTCACACTTAAGTTGGCTCGTGACCTACAACTTGAGGCCGGGTCAATCAACTGGCATTCCTTACACTTTCTGATAACTGCTCTGATGGCCGCCTTGAATGTCGTAGGGTAAACTCATTTCACAAGGCTACAAGAAATCCAGGATGTCCACTCTGGCAATGTATGTCACTTATCTGATGCAAACAGGTTTCGTTCACATTGAAGTGCATATAGGTATCATACAATC
Organism: Acanthosepion lycidas; assembly: GCA_963932145.1. Lineage (NCBI taxonomy): Eukaryota > Metazoa > Mollusca > Cephalopoda > Sepiida > Sepiidae > Acanthosepion > Acanthosepion lycidas. The sequence goes on along the minus strand of OZ010575.1, from coordinate 123,192,088 downwards.
ATTGCAGTACTCTTGTGAGCTTATCCACTCAAATTTCATCTGACATCGCTAAACTTATGGTGGTCAATAACTTATACTCTTGGACCAACTTTTCAAGAGTACTCAACTGCTTCTGAATCAGCATCTCACTTGACACCTTAGTTTGTATTCTGACTTTATCAATGAGCATGTTCGATATCCACCGATGCAAGCATGCAGTGTCTGTGAATAGATGCAGCTTTGTTGTGCCCCACTGTAGTGCTAAACTGATGTTCTTCAGGATAGCATCCAATTCTGATAGATTGATATGTTGTGCATCTTTCACAGGCCAAAGCCAGCATCCTCTATAATGCTTCTGTCAACCTGCAGCAAAACAGCTGTGGCAAGAGAACTTGCATCACCCTACACCTCCCAAATGTGTCCATTTGTACACTACTTGCCATGTGCAGCATCATTCTGGGGTATTCTTACCGCTATATCCTCAATCATGTTCTTAAGGGGATCATCGGTCACTTCCTCATTCCAGTCAGATGTGATCAACACTGTTCTGCATTTAAGAAATAATGCAGCAACCCAAAGCTAACCACACACAGGGACAGGATCACCAGCCTTCCACCCCAAAAATGACATTGCATTGTGTCAGGACCTCATAAACTGATGGAATGTAATTTTCACATTTCTAATTCTGGCTGCACTTAATTTTTCTTTTGCTGTACCACCATCATCAATGGAATTAAACCTTTTGGAAGACCAATTTCCTTTTCTGGATAAATCTACAACCAACTATTATCAAGTCAGGTCTGCAGCTCACAGTCATATTCTTTCTTGACACCTTTTGGTATTTGGGTACTCATGTGCATTGTTTTGCAAATTCTCTGGTGATTGAGCATCTGACCACTTCCATGATGCAACCCATATCTTTCTGTTTGGTTTATATGCAGCACGGAAATCAGATTTTATCTCCTCATTGGCACTAATAAGAATTATGGTTCACTTTTATTGGGCAGACAGATCAACTATCAGCTCTCATGTCTGTGATATTGCTGACAGGTCCAAGAAGGGGGTCTTAGCAAAGGATTTTCTCTACTCCTTTGCACTGATGAAAGTGATGCTTTGTTTTTATTAGGCAGATCAACTATCAGCTTTTGTGTTTATAAAGTGACTGACAGGCCCAAGAAGGGTGTGTTAGGAAATGACCTTCCATCGATAATCCCGCAGCAGTTGCTGTCAGGCAGGTAGATTGTGGAACCATGGTATTGTTCTCGATATAAAGGTTACTGTTTGACATTTTACTCCATAAATATCTGTATTTTTTTTGCTTCAATTTTTGTATCAATATATGTAAAGTTATTAAACATTTTGAAGTGGAAATATATCTACTCATCGCATTTTTCATACACTTATTTATAATTTCCTCAATTTAAATAAAAGCATTTTTTTCTGTAATATATAATTAATTCAAGCAAACAATTATGAAATTTATTTCATTTTTGCTATGGATTTTATAATCCTATTTTTGACAATAAGTTTAATAATAACTTCATTTGCTTTCCCTGATCAACTTTCATCGCTCAAGTTTGTGATATTGCTGACTATCCCATGTAAGGGGACTTAGCTAAGGATCTTCTCCTAGGCTCTAATGTAAATGCTTTCTTTTTATTGGGCAGAGTTGCCTGCAGCAGATAATCTCTTGTTTTGTCACATTGCTGACTTTTATATAAGGGGAATTAGCAAAGGATCTTCTCCTAGGCTCTGATGTAAATGGTGCTTTGTTTTATTAGGCAGAGATGCCAGCAGCAGATAATTTATTGGGTTTGTGGCATTGTTGACTGTCCCATGTCAGTGGACTTAGCAAAGGATCTTATCCTAGGCTCAGATCTTCTCTGAGATGCCTGCAACAGATAATCTCTGACCAGGTGGTGCCAGCTATGGATTGATCATGTTACCAGTGATGTTTGTCCAAGATGATGTCTAAAAAAACAAAAATATCGGCAGATATTCTTCACAATACCTGTCTGTATAGTTTCTGAATTGACAAATTCTTATTTTAATTGCATGCATTTTATAAGATATGACGTGATGGTGAAGCAATCTTGTTTCACTGCAAAATGTTTGATCTTCACTGGCAGCAATTGCTGCTGCATTATTGAAATAATAATTACATGTATCTCTCATAATGTAGACTGCTTTCGTGTATTTTTCACTGTCCCTATTAATATATGATTATATATTTTTCTTCACAGATGTTTTGGATGTACAGAAACAGCAGTGGATATTACTGAGAATTTCAATGAAGGACAAGATATTTTACATTCCATGAAAACACAGACAAATATCTTCTACATGGTTTACGCGAAAGTCATGGATCTACATTAACAAAAGCATGAGAATGAATTTTGCCTGGCAAGAAATAATATACTCTGAAATGTGTGGTTTTTCTTTCTACAATAACACATTTAATGTTATATATGAATAAACAGGAAAGATAGGCCATATTCATTTGACAGCTGCTAGACTGTTGTGAAGTCAGACATAATAGTCTAGATGGAAACACATATTACAACGAAACAATATTCTTGTAAAGATTGTGGATCTGTATTTTCACAGGATCCATATTCTGTCAAAAATATGCATGCACACACTGGAGAGAAATTATATTGTTGTGAAGTTTGTGGATCTTCATTTTCAGACAAGTCACATTTAGTGAGCCATATGCATGCCCACCAAGGAGAAAAACCATATTCTTGTAATGTTTGTAGATTTAAATTGACACAGACATCTGATTTTCATACATGTATACACAGAGAAGAGAAACCTTATTCTTGTGAAGTTTGTGGATTTGCATTTTCACTGAAATCAGCTTTAGTGAAACATATGCGTACACACACTGGAGAGAAACCTTATTCTTGTGAAGTTTGTGGATCTGCATTTTCAGACAAGTCGAGTCTCGTGAGACATATGCGTACACACACTGGAGAGAAACCTTATTCTTGTGAAGCTTGTGGATCTGCATTTTCACAGAAGTGGCATTTAGTCAGTCATATGCGTACACACACTAGAGAGAAACCATATTCTTGTGAAGTTTGTGGTTCTGCATTTTCAGAGAAGTCACATATAGTGAGACATATGCATACGCACACTGGAGAGAAACCATATTCCTGTGAAATTTGTGGATCTGCATTTTCACGGAATTCTGATTTGGTCAGTCATATGCATACACACACTGGAGAGAAACCATATTCTTGTGATGTTTGTGGATCAACATTTTCACGGAAGTCATATTTAGTGAGACATATGCGTACACACACTGGAGAGAAACCATATTCCTGTGAAGTTTGCGGATCTGCATTTTCGTGGAAGCGAACTTTAGTCAATCATATGTATACACACACTGAAGAGAAACCATATTCTTGTGAAGTTTGTGGATCTGCATTTTCACAGAAGCCAAATTTGGTTACTCATATGCGTAAACACACTGGAGAGAAACCATATTCTTGTGAAGTTTGTGGATCTGCATTTTCGTACAAGTCGAATTTAGTGAGACATATGCGTGTACACACTGGCGATAAACCATATTCTTGTGAAGTTTGTGGATCTGCATTTTCATGGAAACCAACTTTGGTCAATCATATGCGTATGCACACTGGAGAAAAGCTATAATTTCATAAATTTTTGGGATTTCCATTTTCATGAAAGTGATGTTTGCTGAGCTCTGTACATACACCAAGACAAAAGATATACTTATTATATTTGCCTGCATGTAATTTCAGACAATCAGTTTTGGTGCATTATATGGCAGCAGAGGAGAGAAACCCTATCTTAGAGCACATTGTTTCTTAATCAGTAAAAAAATCTTTTTAGTGCATCATGTGATAACCCATAGAAAAAAAAACAATTCTTGATGGGTTTGTGGATGTACCTTTTCAGAAAAGACATATTTTTGTGCAAACTAAATAATTTACATTATTTGGTCTATTGTCCTCATCTTTGTTGCCATATTTATCATGATGTTTCGACCAATGTACGCTCTGGCCTTCTTTAGGTGGTCAGAATATCAAATAGTCTGAATAATAGTGTACATAATACCTCATCTCAGCAATATAGACAGAAACTCAATCATTTGTAAAAACTGTAATTCATTATTTTCAAACACTACAAAATGCAATAGACATGCAGCAATGCTACTAAATGCTCATCCTGCATCAGAATAACATAACATATTAATGCATTAAATTTCCCTTTTAGGCATCCCAGGGGCAGAACTAAAGATTCCCAAGAAAAACAGTACATTACAAAAAAACAACCCATAACAAGTTTAATGACTTTAAGTTAAATGAGTTTGCTGTTAGTTGATACTAAGTGAACGTCATTGATTTAATTTCATATGTTATTAATATATTCTTTCTGTCACCAAATCTGAATCATTTGTCAGATTGACAAGAAATTGACAGAAATTAGAGTATATATGTTTTAAAATTTTGTATTATTATTGTTAACATTGTAATAAACACTGCAAAAATCATTTGATATTATTTTTTCAAATACTTTTTACCGTTTTTTTCTTTCCCTCTTTGAGCTTTGGTATGATTGGGTGGCATGAAATCGACATCAATCTCTTGCTTTACAAGACACTTTCTTGGTTCATGAAACAATTGAGATCTTTGAAGCTTGTCAAGCCTTCTTTTAAACAATCTAATGAAAAATAAAACCAAAACTTCTGTCAAAATGCATAGATGTATCTAAAAACATACGCAGCCTGGAGAGAAACCATATTTTTGTGAAGTGTGTGGATCTGCATTTTCAGTTAACATACAGTCAGTAAAACAAATTTTTAGTGTAGTATGTTCTTAGCAGCTTAATCTGTTTCTCTCTATTTCTATGTTCCCTTCATTCTTTCATCTTCTAGGCCTTTTCACTAAGATCAATGTGTAGTATCTGTTCTTATCAGCTTAATCTGATTATCTCTCTCTATTTCTATGTTCCCTTCATTCTTTCAACTTCTAGGCCTTTTCACTAAGATCAATGTGTAGTATCTGTTCTTATGAGCTTAATCCGATTATCTCTCTCTATTTCTATGTTCCCTTCATTCTTTCATCTTCTAGGCCTTTTCACTAAGATCAAAGTGTAGTATCAGTTCTTATCAGCTTAATCTGATTCTCTCACCACTTCTATCTTTCCTTCTTTCTTCATCTTCTAGGCCTTTTTAATAAGATCAAAGTGTAGTATCTGTTCTTATCAGCTTAATCTGATTCTCTCTCACCACTTCTACCTTTCCTTCTTTCTTTCATCTTCTAGGCCTTTTCACTAAGATCAAAGTGTAGTATCTGTTCTCATCAGCTTAATCTGATTCTCTCTCTCCACTTTTATCTTCCCTTTATCCTTACCTCCACAGTTTCAAGATTTAAACTATGGTTTAAAATATATTTTTAATAATGAAAAATTTTAAAGATTTCATTTTAGTTTTAATTTGAAGCTAATAGATTAAATTTAATATTTCCAATAAGCAAAACACTTTGCTGTATTTCAAAACTAAATTGATTGGGAGGATTTTTCATTTTGAAATCACTGAAATCTGTGAGTATATTGAAAACTCATTATTTTATTGCTATTTACACTGTACAATTACCATTTGCATTTTGCTATTATCTTAAAAAAATGAAATATAAGTAATTTCTTTCAAAGAAGACATTTAAATTCTTTAAAATGCTTTTATACAGGATTTTTAAGAAATCTGTATCAGTTCATCTAACTTACCTTCAGGGTGAATGTAAAACTTTTTCATACAAAAACAAACAGGATTAAATTGCTGTTGTTGGACTTGACATTTACTTCCCAAGCTCAACAATATTTTGTAAGTTTTTGTAAACTTTTTTATTTTCAAAGAAATTGCAATTAAAAGAGATTAATGATTTAAAAATGGATGGCATGTATTTTCTAAACAGAACAAAATGATTGGAAATGGCATAAAAGAATTTGTTCCTTGCTCAAAAATATTCTGGATGCACGAATATGTCACAACATTGTATCGCAGTCTCAATTTTTTTTACTCCTAATTATTCAGAATAATTAAAAAAAACATATTGGGTTCAATTAGATATTTTCTAATATCAAACTGGTTTGAAAATAAAAAGCAATTTATTAATCTCAAAAGTATCATTTTTTAACTAAAAACAGAAAAAAGAAAAACAATTAGTCATTTTAAAAATAAAATTATTCATTCTAATTGAAGTTTAGAAAAATTGTATATAATAAAAAATATTCTGAAATTATTGGTTATATAAAATTAAAGAATACATACATAGAAAATGGAACATACACATTCTATACTATTACCTTAGATTGAATTCATTTACTATAAGATCTTTTTCAAATAAGCATTCAATACAAAAATGCATGTTTTATTTAAACCATTCATTTTTTTTAATTTGCACTTAGATTAATATTCCTATATAATTAAACTTAAATATTACACCGAGTATTTTTTAAGATAGTGTACCTTAAATCTCTTATGGAAAAGCATTCAGATATACACAACAGATCATCTTTTAAAATGATTATAAATGTTCATTTTGCTCCTGACTTTTCTTTCCAATGGTCCCTCTAACATTGAGCAACACTTTTTGTAGAATTGTAAATGCTACATTCCTCACCCTTGTGTTTGTTCCTTTTGAAAATGCAGTAAATTTATCTTTTCTGCCCTAATTTATATTGTATACCACTCTATTCAAACTAATATGTCCATCTTGGTTTCTGTATTCACTATGTTTTAGACATTGTACTCTGCACCTTTTTATTTGTTGTACTTGGCACTATAGACTGTTTTCAATCCTCTTTCCATGCTTAGCAGATATCTTGTATCATTTAATACTTATAAATAAAAATAGAACATGAACATTATACACTATCACCTTTGATTGAATTCATAACTTTTTGTTTACTTTTTAAAAGAGCTATTTGTAAAACAAAAAAGAGAATATCATTGTTGAATCAAAGTTTGAGCAAATATTGTCAACTGAGAGAAAGTATTGCTTAAAGAAATCATAAAAACTGACAATTCTGCACAAATGCTTTCAGCAACGCTTCTGTAAGCCAATGAAAGACAGGCAATACAATGCAAACCTTAACCAGAAACAGTTTTAACATGAAATTTACTATTTGATTTTTTCAGATAAACATTCATCAGAAAATGCATCAGTTTTATTTAAACCATTCTTTTTTTCATTTGCACATTAATATTCATAACAACTGAAGCCTTATCAATATATAATTAATATTCATGTCAACTGAAGCCTTATCAATATATAATTAATATTCATGTCAACTGTAGCCTTATCAATATATAATTAATATTCATGACAACTGTAGCCTTATCCATATATAATTAATATTCATGTCAACTGAAGCCTCATCAATATATAATTGAACTCAAATATTACCTTGAGTGTGTCACAAGAAACTCTACCTTAAACCTACGATGGAAAGTATTCAAACATGTATCACAGATTGTCTTTTAAAAAGATTATAAATATTTATTTTACTCATGACTATTCTTTCTTTCACTAAATTTCAAACTCCTTCACTAATATACAAGAAACAGTCATGACTGGTCATGTGCAAACCAGTTTATTATCATATAAATGTTGTGTCATTGTAGGATTGAGCACTTTTTTCTGATGTATCATTTTAGTATACCCCTTTGGTTCTTATTCTCTATGTTAATATGTATATGCAATGGTAGATGGATGCTTCAGACCTAGCATATTGCTTTTGGTGGTACGCTCCTTTGCCATGGTCCAATCATCTTTCTGACATTGAGCAACACTTTTGTCACAGATGTAAATATATTCTGGTGTTTGGGAGTTTTTTTCTCAAACAGTGGTGATTCTCCAGCTATTTGATTTGTGGCCATGTTGGGATTTTCTCCCATCCCAGATGATTTTAGTTAATGAGTCTACTGTATGTATTCACCAGCCATCTTCACTATAACATCCTGGGGTTAGCAAAATTTGTATAAATGCTCATATAACTGAACAGAGCAGTACCAAAAGCAGAAGACTGTGTGTAGAGTGCACAAGTAATGATTAATTATGTTTGGTCATGTGTACACAGGATTATTATGATAAATATATAACAGGTCAACTTTAAAAAGTTTAAACAGTCTGTCCCTGGGTTACAACAATCCCAACCTATGACGACACATGGTTATGACACTTCTCGTGTCTACCACAAACATCTGATGTGGCAGAAGAATACACTGTGTGGTGGAAAAATATGTCATCATAGAATGCTAGATTGAAGAAGGTGGCTTGGGTCAGTTGCTGGTTAAATTAAATATTCTTTGAAGGGAGAAACATTGGCCAGTTGATAGGCTTAAGTTGACTATCGCTTAAAACCTCTACATCTGTGCATGCATATTGATGAGTACATTGTCCATATTTGAAAGCTACCATAATCATGACCATGTCACTTTTTACTTGTTTGCCATTACCCAATAATAAAGAACTTGAAAATATAACATACTTTCTGAACACAATCAGTGAAAAGAAAAATAACAGTAACTGATGTAAAAGAAAAAATTGTCTCTTGTTTAACAAATACTTCCAGTAGATAATGTCAATATTTTATAGTAATCCTAATCTTTTGTCATTATTCTGATTTTTCATAAAATTTTCATTGTTTTCCCATTCATAAATGTCATTCTTTTCCAATTTTATTGTAGTGAATAAAGAACACAAATGAATTAATACTGGATTTTTGTTTAGATGAATTATCATTATAAGCTTAATTATTTAGACAGAGACACTGATATCTTGGTACAATTTTTTTTTTTATGTAAAAAAAAAAAAAAAATAACAGATGTCTGTAAGATAAGTCTAGACTGGAGGTGATATCGCACAAGTGTAAAGAAAAGGAAGCAAATAAAAACCCAAGAAGTTCAGTATGTTAAAATATAACAAATTAACTTTATCTGTCTGTTATGTAAAGGAGTGTGTTTTTCTTCCAGCTCGTTTTCTAAGGAGAGTAACACTTCTACGTTTCTTAAGCAAGTTCTGGTATCCTAAGTCAACTGGTTTAGTTTTTAGGTGCTGGCTTGGCTTTGTTCGTCCGTATGACTTGCTATTGGTAGGATAGGCGACACCTGAACTAATTGACTCTCTCAACTCACTCTCTCGAACGGTCCGAGGACTTTCTGAACACAATCAGTGAAAAGAAGAATAACAGTAACTGGTGTAAAAGAAAAAATTGTCTCTTGTTTAACAAATAATTCCAGTAGACAATGTCAATATTGTATAGTAATCTCAATCTTTTGTCATTTGATTTTTCATAAAATTTTCATTGTTTTCCCATTCATAAATGTCATTCTTTTCCATTTTATTGTAGTGAATAAAGAACACAAATGAATTAATACCGGACTTTTGTTTAGATGAATTATCATTATAAGCTTAATTATTCAGACAGAAACGCTGATATCATGGTACATTTTTTCTTTTTTACATCTGTTACCCACCAATTTTAAGAAAACTCAAAAATTCAACTTGTGTAATTTTGTGATTATATTAGTTAAAAGCAGACAACTTTGAAGAATATAAATCAATTTGTTTCGTAAATTTCGACCTTATATTACCCAAAATTCAGCTCTGAATTGTAAAATGCAAAACCCAATTAACCTTAGACATTATTTAATTAAAAAAAGCTTTTAATAGCTTTTATGAATAACATATATTTAGGACACTAGTGTCTGAAGCCAAAATATTTTTCTGATGAAAAATTATTTTTTACAATTGTTTTCTTTTTTTCAATTTTAAATAAAAAAATGACAAATGTGTTAAATATTTTAAAATTAAGTTTGAATCTCTGTATTGTTGCAAACGCTTTTATTATTTTTAAAGATCATAAAATTGAAAGCTTATTACAATCTGCAATACAATAACATATTTGAAATATTTTTTAATATGTAAAAAATGTATTAAAAACAGTTTTCTCCAAAACTATGGGTGCACAGTTCAGAAATAATATGTCATGTGTTTTAAAAGAAAAGCCATAAGAAATTGCTTTGTTTTCCTTCTAGCTAGTATGTATCAAATTCTCTATCATCATCACATTTTGAAAATTTTTAATTTTCTTTTTTACATCCTATTTCACTAAATATTTAAATATAATTAATTTATTGTTTCTCAGTGAGAGTCATATGGCAATTATTAATTATTTTCTTTTTTAGATTCAGTTTTTTAGGGATGCAAACAGTGCAGTCTTTGGACAAATCTTTGTTAAAAAAGTACCTAAAAAAACAGTGAAATATTAGACTTTTGAATGAATTAATGTTTAGATAACATAAATATAAAAATATACAACATATCATGTTAATGGCTAACAAATTTTTTGCTGACATGGTACACTAAATGCAAAAAACAATCAAATTTTCAGTATTTTAATATATATTTAATGAAATAAGAATGAAAAAAAGAATTTTTACTTTAAAATGAATAAGAATGTTATAGAAGAATGAGGTAAAACAAAATGTCTGAACAAGGCAGAATCTTTACTGCTTAATATTATCAGGAAGTAATGTTGAAGGTGAGTGTTAGGAAGAGGTGATGTTGATGGTGAGGGTTAGGAAGAGGTACTATTGATGGTGACAGGAAGAGGTAATGTTGATGGTGATGGTGACAGGAAGAGGTGATGGTGAGTGTGAGGAAGAGGTAATGTTGATGGTGAGTGTGAGGAAGAAGTAGGTATCTTTAATAATTCTCTGAAAAAAAAAAAAAGCATAGCATGATGAGAAAAAAAAAAAACTTAAGAAAAATTTTTATCACCAAAATGTTTGTTATTATTAAGAAAAAAGACCAAAGTATTTTTTATTATTTTTGGAAAATAAACAACCTTATTTGAAGTTTTGTTTACATTATACAACAAATAGATTTTTATGTGAAAAAGTGACATAATGAAAATAATTCTTTAAAAAATTGTCATGAATTAATGTTTAGATAACATAATAGGAAAATATGTATCATATAAGGTTAATGGCTAACAAATTTTTTGTTGACATGGTAGACTAAATGCAAAAAACAATCGAATTTTCAGTATTTTAATATATATTTAATGAATTAAGTTTTGATCTGAAAAAGTGATACATTGAAATGAATATTTAAAAAAAGATTCTAAACATTTTGTAAGCATTCTGGGATTGCAAAGGAAATATGTCACAGATTACTTCCACAACGCAGAGAACAAATCACTATAAGTTCAGACTCAAATATCTGGAACAGAAAAAAAATGTCGAAAATTCAATTCGCAGGTACTATCTCACAAATCAAAATGCAAGTAAACAGAAAAATAACTCACTCTCCGATGAACACAGTAGCCAAAATACACAAATTTTATTTTTCACCCCCGATTCAAGAACATCAACTGCTTTTATTGGCCGAGCATTTTTTCCATTAGTCAACAACTGGGAGAGGACGTCCAATTTTTGCATAACCCAAAACATCAACCATGCTGAGGCATTCGAGGCAGCACTGCGTGACCAAGCACGAATGGCAGGGACAACTGAAATGTCAGCATTGCGTGCATCAACCTATCGCAAAGAAAAAACAACACAAGTGGAAAAAAATCCCCCTCAATCCAGAAGCCCCAAAAAACTGATTATAAAACAAAACAAGTTCCGCTGTAGTGGATGTGGTAGCCACAAGCATGGCATCCCAGGAACCAGCACCCGCCAACAGGCATATCCTGCCTGGAATCAGACCTGTGACTTGTGTGGCATCCAAGGTCATTTTTCAAAAGTTTGCCGATCAAGAAATCGCTCTAGTCAAGTGAGAGGCTTCCAAGACGATGAAGCTAACATGGACAGTTTGATTGCACATGTAGAGTTTGACCAGGAGACAGGCTCATATGTGTCCTCTAACAAAAATAGTGTTGTTCAGATAGAAGCAACACTGGTCCCATTCTCTCCAAGGCCAGACCCCAGAAATCCTGAAGATATTCCAGGTAATCAAAGCACTCGTTTGAAAATCTTCCCAGATAGTGGGGCCACCATCTGCCTTGGAGGACCCAAGCACCTACATAGCATGGGTCTCAAGGAAAGTAACTTGATCCCATCAAAGAAAGTTATTCGTGCTGTGGGTGGCTCAACCCTTATAAGCCAGGGATGGTTGCCTATTCAATTTAGTGTTGGAGAAATGTCGACAAAGCAAGCATTGTACATCTGCAATAACATCGATAAGATATATTTTAGCAAGGCCGCCTGTATTGATGTTGGCATACTGTCTCCTCACTTCCCCACGCCTATGACTATGACAACCCACAGCAAATTAGATTGGACAACCAACGATCACACAGCAGCTGTCGAGCAAAAGCAACTCAGAAGATTTCAGCTACCAGATCGCCGTGAAGAAATCCCCTTTCCAGCAAACGAAGGAAATGTGGAGAACCTCAAAAAATGGTTACTGAAACAATTTGCTGATTCAGCATTTAATACTGATGGGCAATTCCCAGCCATGTCTGGTAAACCAGCACATATCCACCTGAAGGAGGGGGCAATCCCTAAGGCAAGACACAGACCAATACCAGTGCCATACCATTTAAAAGAACCAGTGAGGCAAGCCCTTATGCAAGATATAGAAAGAGGCATATTAGAACAAGTGCCCATTGGTACTCCAACAGATTGGTGTAGCACGATGGTCATTACAACAAAAAAGGATGGTCGACCGAGGCGTACCATCGATTATCAATATTTAAATTCGCAATGCAAGCGAGAAACCCACCACACTGCCTCACCTTTCCAGCTGGCAATGCAAGTGCCACCCAATACCAAGAAAACAGTACTGGATGCTGTCGATGGCTACCACTCTATTATATTAGGATGGGATTTTTATTTCTTCAGAAACACTGCACATGTGCAATCGAACGAGCCCCTGTCTGTTGCCCTGAAGGCTGGCATCTTGTGTTTGCTGGAAGCAGATTCTGTACTGAGGCTGAGCAAAGATATGCACCCATAGAAGGTGAAGCAGCAGCTATCAGCTGGGCACTTGAAAAGTGCCGCATGTTCATACTAGGTTGCCCAAACGTTATAGTCGTGACCGACCATGAACCACTCAAAGGACTTTTTGGTGATCGAGATCTCAGCAAAATTCACAACCCTCGCCTATTCCGACTCAAAGAGAAAAGCTTGAGATATCGTTTCACCATGCAACACTGCCCTGGAAAATGGCACAGAGCCTCTGATGCTATTTCCCACAATCCAGTCACTACAGTACAAAGCCTACTTGATACATTCTCCATAGAACCCTCCCTTATAGAAAATGATGAATCAGATGATACTTGTGCAACAATGAGATTGACAGCCCTCACATCAATATCTCAATTAGATGATAATCCTTCCATAACTTCCCCTGACCACATTCGTTTTGCTGGTCAAGAAGACACACAATACACCCTATTACGGAAAACCATAGACAATGGTTTTCCAAACAGTCGTCAAGCAACACCACCTACAATCCGGGAATACTGGGAAGTTCGTAACCGCCTAAGCAATGAAAATCGTCTAATACTACTTGACAGGAGAGTAGTGATACCAACCTCCCAGCGCAAGAACATATTAAAATGCCTACATTCGGCTCATCAAGGAGTAGTTGGCATGAAAGCGCGTGCCAATGACTCAGTTTATTGGCCTGGAATGAATGCCTCAATTCGCAATTACAGGTATAATTGCATTACATGTTCAAGGAATGCCCCAAGTCTACCACATGAACCAATCCAAATGACACCTACACCTGAATGGCCATTTCAACAGATTGTAATGGATTTGTTCTATGTTAAATCCTTCACATATCTTGCTTGAGCAGACAGGCTCACTGGATGGCTCATTCTGTACCGCATCAAGCCAGGGCAAGCGGTTGCTTCCAGGTTGATTTCCATCTGCAGAGAAATATTCCAAACATATGGTGCACCTGAGGAACTTAGTACAGATGGTGGACCGCCATTCTCAGCTTACTCATTCCAACAGTTCCTAAAAACCTGGGCTGTTAAGCAAAGAATTTCATCAGTGGCCTATCCCCAGTCTAACGGACGTGCAGAATTGGCAGTCAAGACTGCAAAAAGACTCATAAAAGACTGCACAGGACACCAGGGTTCCTTGGACAATAACATGGCAGCACAAGCAATCTTGCAATATAGAAACACCCCTATCCAAGGCATTGGCTTATCACCAGCGCAACTCCTGCTTCATAGACGTCTTCGAGATTTTATCCCATCGCACCCACAGTTATATAAACCACACCCTGAATGGATAGCCGCAGCGCAAAAACGAGAACAGAGATTATCCAAACGCAATGCAGACCTCATCGAGAAGTACAACCGTACTGCACATGCACTATCCCCACTTTATAAAGGTGACACAGTCTCCATTCAAAACCCAAATAGCCATCGATGGAACATAGCTGGGCGAATAGTAGAGACACTTCCCAACCGTCAATATAGAATTAGAGTTGCAGGATCAGGCAGAATAACCCTGCGGAACCGTAGGTTTCTAAGGAAACTTGAAGCACCCATAATCAAGACCCCCATACCAAGCGCCATGCCTGTGTCACCTGAGCCGACAATTACGGATACATGCAGACCACATCAATCTGCCAAAGACTTGGAAAATGGTGACATTACATTACAAAATAAACCAGCGTCCCAGGGCCCTACTCAATCACAGCCATCAAGAACGAGGATTCCCAGGGCGCTATCCCGACTACTCTCGTACAATCAGCCAGGCAATAGGGAATTAATTCCTCCCCAACGGCCAATATGCTTCCGCAATGGGGAGAGGAGGGAGATGTAGAAGTCAAGTGACTTACCTGCCAACATGGCTGCCTCCTTCTATTTCCTTGTAAAAGCTGATTTTACCTTATTTTATAGGAGAGTGCCTAATACACCAGTTGGGTTGGTCCATTTTGCTAGAATGGACCTTCCCAATACATTTGCATGAGGGGTCTTTGTTCAGCTATATATTTCTCCATAAATGACTCAAGTCAGTTTTGGCTTTGGCTACATTTGCCTACTTGTGTGCTAAACCTCTGGCAAACTAGCTAATATTCAACAATATCAAAATACTTTTATAGTGACTCCTGCAACTGACTTGTTTCTAATTTAAATATTCCATCTTCAGCATGTCATGTGAAATACGTGCCCCATATTTTGGTAATTTTTTTGCCACATTTTCCATCCTATGATACACGCGATATGCCGTTGCTTGGTTTGATGAGGTAATTTGCCATTTTCTTCGTTATACATTTATAAAGAGAATAACTTGTTGTCAAATAAAATTAGCAACATTACCTGAGTTTTCTGAAAGTACCTCAACATTAGCTGACAAGTCACAGCCTTCTAGAATTTTCGTAGATACTGAAAATGAATTGCAACTTCTTAAAGAGTCACCATCAATGATTGTTTAATCACAAAACAAGCATCAAAAACTTGATAAACAAAACAGTTATGAGTAATAAAATATCTTCCTTGTGAAATAAGTACTTTTCAATTTTTAAAAATAATTTACTCTTCATTATAAATTGATTTCTATAAGGCAATATAAAATTGACAATATAAAATGTGTTTTTTGACAACTGTATATGACATATCCTTATAGATGAGTCCCAAATTTTCAGTAGTTGTTGGTTAAGTCCAATGGTGAGTCTGGATGATATGCATGCAGCAATTTCCTAAACCAGGTGAGTTACATTTATAGAAAAGCCAGAAATTCAAGGCTGTTGTAAGTGGGTCCATTAGTGCTGATCCACCAGATGAGTTAGGTTGAGATAGAGATGCCAGAAGTAGGAAACAATGGATAGCTAGAATTTCAGGGCTATGGCAAGAAGGCTCTTAACACTGATCTACCAGGTGAGTTAGGTTGAAATAGAGATGACAGAAAGTAGGGACCATGGTGTAACAAAGGCCAGAGATGCCAGGAATCAGAGTTTGTGGTAGCCAGGAATAATAAAAGCCAGGTATGCTGGAAGTAAGAATGGATAGGAAAGACCAACTACTGTCAAATTGGCAGACAAAAATAAATGGGCATGTAACTCAATACATAACCCTCCAAACACCCTAGCCATGGGCCCGCATTTCTCCTCATCTTCATTCCTCTTGTCCAGCAAGAAGTTGCAGAGTTATAGGAAGGGAGTGTAATAACATCAGCTGGGTTCGCAAAGTACAAAAAATCTTAAGAAAAATTAATTCAAAGCTACTAAAACGTACAAAAAATGTTCACAAAGAGTATTCAGACTAAGTTCATAATACTGCACCAACTAAAAAGACATTAGGTTTATTATGAATCTAAATGAATTCACTATATTAAATTGAAGGGTGTGCAGAAACACAATGAAGAAAAGGTGAAGGTCATGAGGATATATAATGTCTGTCCTTGATCACATGAACAGATTAGCGAAGGGCTACAACAAAGACCAATAATTCAAAAATATTTTTTGTTGTATACAATGTCATATGCCCCAGTCAACGAATGGGTTATAGTGCGAGCATACGCTGACTAGGAGATATATACACTCTCATACCTGTGGAGAGATACAAGCTATCTCACTCAGATTGTGTGAGTGGACAATTGGTAAACAAAAATATTTTTAAGACCACTGTTCGATTGGGATAATCGAACAGTAATCTTTCCCAGGTCCGCTTCACTTTCAACACGAGTACTGATCCACAATACAAGGATGAACTATAAGGCTTAGCGATTTTTGATACAATAATTTTAATATATACATATATACATATATCAAAAATAAAAAAAACAGATAAGTATGAGTTAAAATGTCCGACGACCAGATCTCGAACTTATTTTGGGATATCAAATTCGCCGAACACCAAATGGATTCAACTGAATCCGAACATACAAAATACAAGTATGAATTACTATGAATTGAATGCAGAAGCCAACGCACACACAAAAGAGATGGGATAGGAGTTATAATTATTGTTTTACATGTGGAAAGGTGTTTGCAAAAACAATATTCGTGGATGTATGTATATCTTTTCTACTACGGGTCCAAAAATATGATTACTTATCTTTTGTATTCAGTTCTCTTTTTTTTTTTATATCAATGTCCTTTCTTTTCTTTTCTCGACACAAACACAATTTCACACACTGTCCATCTGTAACAGAGGTATACACTTTCTTCCTCTCTTTGTTTCGCCTTTTTCTTTCCTTCCTTTTCTTCTGTAGACAGCACGATTTCCAAATCCGGTTCACTGCAACAGGGATGTACACTTTCTTCCTCTCTTGGGTTTTCTTCTTTCTTTCCTCCTTCTTCTTTATACAATTCAGCTTATAACAGAGGTATACACTTTCTTCATCTCTTTGTTTTGCCTTTTTCTTTCTTTACGCAGGTTGAATCATCAGCATATAACTTTCTCTGCATCTTCAATTTGGGATTCTCGAACAGGAATATTCTTTATATTTCTTGTCCGGAATTGCCTGGATTGAACTAGATAAATTTCATGCTTATCCTTCCGTTCATGAAGCACTAGTGATTCAACTCAGATCTTGCCTTTTCAAAGTCCAGATAGCAACTGATCCTCGAGTGAATCTTTGACGGTCACATGTCTTAAGTTTTGGCGCAAATTCTCTTCTTACTTCCATCCCGTCTAGCTTCTGTCTAGACATTTTCCGTTACGGGTAATTGGGTCAGTCGACCTTTTGACCTGCCTTCCCGAAATGTCATAAGACTTCACATAATCTTTATTCTGTTAACCTTCATATGTGCGTATATGCATGTTTAGGCTATCTGCTTTTAATACCCGTCACAACAATTTTATGAAAATTAGTATAATAATTTCATTTTTTAAAATGAGAAATAGTTTTTTTTAGTTAAAATATACTTAAGTTTAGTAACTTGGTTTTATTTTCATGTAATTCTGATATCATAAAATATCTATACTGTAGACACCTTTAAACTTCATCGGTTACCTTGTATAAATAAACGTTATTTTGTATTTTAAAAAGCAATCCAAAAAGTAAGTATTTCTATTATATTTATCAAATTTGGTGAATTCTTAAATTTATTACTTTTCCTTTAAAACAAATATCTTGGACAAATCTTGGAATTTTAAGAGATTTTTCATTTTGCTGTTTTCTCTTTTTGTCAATAATAAAATTTAATATAAAATTAGAAAAACAAATTCTGTTTTCACTACAATGTTCTAACCTTTGTACATCAAGTGATTTGTTAAAAGATTAGCTGTGATGAAAAAAATGACCCAAATGTAATAAAAACAAGGCTTTATTGTCAAAATCTTTGGTATTATTAAAATGAAAGCCTAAAATTATTAAATTATCTTTGTAGAGTCAGTGGTCATGGTTAAATGCAAATAAATGGCAGAACTTCCCAATAAACAGAATTGACAAAGTTTGCAATATATAATAATAAGTTAAAAGAACAGGGCAAAAAAATTATGTAAAGCAAACAAGCAATGTATGCACAGTATATTAGCAGTAACAAAGCAAAGCAGCAAAAATATGGCAAAAACATCACAAATTAAGAATTGGGGTTGACATACAAGAGCAAATTCAGATAAGCAAACGTAGGCTTCAAGACAAGACAGTCAGGGACTGAATCAAATGAAACTGAGAACCAGCCTCTTTTATTGGCTAGAAAGAAATTCCAGTTTGCCTATGAATTGGGAAAAGGAAAATATTTTGCAGTCATTCCAACACGATTATTTTTCTTTCTTGGGATAGCCCATTTTTTGAGTGAAGCCTTGTTTCCATGAGTTCAGTCTTTGTCTACATTTGTGACCTTGAATTTTGTCCTGTACTGTAATATTTTGTGCTGATTTTTGGAGCTTTTTCTTGTTGGTGTGCTGTGGCTAAGCAACAACCACAATGGCCGAGTCTTTCCAGACAATTCTTAACCAGGTGGAGACACTATCTCCAAGTCTATTTGGAATTCAAATAGGCCAAAAAAGGATATGGACTATTAAGTCACTCGTATATTGAGCAAAGTGTGCCATCAGCAGATTCTTCATCCAAGTAATCCTGGACAGGAAGAAGTTCCAAGAAATCCCTGACATTCTGGTGTGCAGGGGGAAAGAATTTTTGTTCTAATGGAGGGTAGAAGACCACTCTGTTGGTTGTATAGGGCTACCGGTCACTTAGCAAATGTGTGTCCAAATCAAAACCCAATGCCTCAGCCAGCTACATCCAAGGAGGTGTGATGGAGGACAAGTTCAGCAAGGATTCAGATGGTACTGGTGAATGGAGAGAGGTGGCAAAAAAGGGACCAAAATTGCTGTTCCTCCTTCCTCTCCCCAGAGGAATGTCCTGCAGCTGCAGCAGAAATGGCAAAAGCAGCTGGTGGAGGACAAGACCAACATCATAAGCAAAATTAACAGCTCAAAGATCAAAAGGAACAGCAGTAGCAACTTGAGGTGAAGCAACAGCAGACAGAGGAGTTGCCACAGATGGATCTCAGCAGACAGAGATGTTGCCACCTTAGTCATACTTATAGAAAAGAATGAGGAAGGAGAGGAAAAGGTTACCAAGAAGGAAAAGAAAAAAAATGGTACAGGAAAATAGAAAGTGGTCAAGCACTTTTGTGCTGTCACAGTCGGTTTGACAGGGTTTCTCACTGTTGCCCTTACTTTACACTTTGGTGTTATAGAACCTCCTTCACCAGTTAAGAGAGAGGGCATGCATTCCAGCCCTATGTGGAATTGATGTCACTGGAGGAGATTGAGCTAGAGTTATAGCCTACGCCAATGATGTATACAATTTTGTTTTGTATTTTATATATATATATCTTTGATATTTTTTAGAATGTTGAAGTTTTGGGTAAAAACGTTGTTGTCCTCCTTGAGTCAGCAGGCGGACCAAAGATTAGTATGGCATATATTAAATATATTAAAGAAGAAGAAGAAGGAATAGGATAGATGGGGAATACATTTTTATTGCCTAGGAAAGAAATTAATCTATTTTGAAAAAATTAATCTTTTTACAGAAATTTTTCTTGACTGAAAATGCCGATCCACAAACATCACAATAGTGTTTCTATCCAGTGTGTGTATGCATATGCTTGACCAAATCTGGTTTCCATGAAAATGCAGATCCACAAATTTCACAAGAATATAGTTTATTTTCAGTGTGTGTACGCATATGCCTGACCAAATCTGGTTTACGTGAAAAACCTGATCCACAAAATTCACAAAAATATGGTTTCTCTCCAGTGTGTGTACACATATGTCTCATTAAATGTGACTTCTGTGAAAATGCAGATCCACAAACTTCACAAGAATATGGTTTCTCTCCAGTGTGTGTACGCATATGTTTGACCATACTTGACTTTGCTGAGAATGCTGATCCACAAATTTCACAAGAATATGGTTTCAATCCAGTGTGTGTACACATATGTTGCATTAACTGTGACTTCCCTGAAAATGCAAATGCACAAATTTCACAAGAATATGGTTTCTCTCCAGTATGTGTGCGCATATGTGTAACTAAAATCGACTTCTGTGAAAAGGCAGATCCACAAACTACACAAGAATAGGGTTTCTCTCCAGTGTGTGAACGCATATGCTTGACCAAATCTGGCTTCCATGAAAATGCAGATCCACAAACTTCACAAAAATAAGGTTTCTCTCCAGTGTGTATATGCATATGTCTCACTAAATTTGACTTCACTGAGAATGCAAATCCACAAACTTCACAAGAATATGGTTTCTCTCCAGTGTGTGTACGCCTATGTTTTGCCCTATTTGACCTGTTTGAAAAAGCAGATCCACAAACATCACAATAATATGGTTTATCTCCTGTGTGTGTACGCATATGATTGACCAAATACTCCTTCAATGAAAATGCAGATCCACAAACTTCACAAGAATATGGTTTCTCTCCAGTGTGTCTAGACATATGTCTCCTTAAATGTGACTTCACTGAAAATGATGACACACAAAATGGACAAGAAAAAGGTTTCTCTCCAGAGTGTGTACGCATATGTGTCACTAAAATTGACTTCTGTGAAAATGCAGATCCACAAACTTCACAAGAATATGGTTTCTCCCCAGTATGTGTACGCATATGTGTCACTAAAATTGACTTCTGTGAAAATGCAGATTGACAAACTTCACAAGAATATGGTTTCTCACCAGTGTGTGTCCGCATATGTTTGACCATATTTGATCTCGCTGAAAATGCTGTTCCACAGACTTCACAAGAATATCGTTTCAATTCAGAGTGTGTACCCATATGTGTGATTAAATGTGACTTCTCTTTAAATGCAGATAGAGAAACTTCACAAGAATAAGTTTTTTCACCAGTGTGCTTATGC
This sequence comes from Acanthosepion lycidas, assembly GCA_963932145.1. Lineage (NCBI taxonomy): Eukaryota > Metazoa > Mollusca > Cephalopoda > Sepiida > Sepiidae > Acanthosepion > Acanthosepion lycidas. The sequence continues at coordinate 123,170,789 of OZ010575.1, read as the reverse complement.
ATATGCTTGACCAAATCTGGCTTCCATGAAAATGCAGATGAACAAACTTCACAAGAATATGGTTTCTCTCCAGTGTGTGTATGCATATCTTTTACCTTATTTGATCTGTCTGAAAATGCAGATCCACAAATTTCACAAGAATATGGTTTCCTTGTCATAGGTTTTTCCATTTGGTGATTATATCTGATGTCACCAGAAGTTAGCTGATGTCACATGAATATGGCCCGTCTTTCCTGTTTACTCATACATAAATCAAATATGTTTTTGTAGAAAGATAAATCACTTATTTCAAATTACAATATTTCTTGCCAGGTAAAGTTCATCGATATGCTTTTAATGATGCAAATCCATGATTTTCAAATAAACTTTGAAGCATATATTTGCCTTTGTTTCATGGAATGAAAAATGTATTTTTCCTTCCTTGAAATTCTTAATAATGACTACTGCCAAAACATCTGTAAAGAAAAAAGGCATAAATGATATAATAAGAGCAGTAATATAGGAAAGCAGTTTATATTATGAGATATACATGTAATTATTTCAATAATGAAGCAGCAGCCACCACCAGTGAATATCAAAGATTTTGCAGTGAATAAACAAATGTGATTAAAATCAAAACATTATCAATTCAGAAAAAAATTAAAATATGGATCTTGAAATAAATCTGTTAATTTTTAATTTTTTTCGACTTTGTCTTGGACTAACATCGCTGGTAACATGATCAAGTCCATTGCTGTCACTACCATCATTTTCATCAGAGCCTAAGAGAAGTGAAGGTCTTTTGTTAAGACCACTGACTTGCCTCAGTCAGCAACAGCCAATACCAAGATGTAATTTGAACTGGGATAGCAACTGAATTAAATGAATAGTTAACGACTGGAATATAAAACATATAGCAAAAAGGAAATAATTTTCATAATTATTTGCCCCAATTAATTATATATTATGGAAAATATTTTTTTCCAATGAGGAAATTAATACAAGTGTACGAAAAATTTGATGAGAAGATTCATTTCAACTTCAGATATTTAATAACTTTATATATATTGATACAAAAATAGAAGCAAAACCAAATAAAAATATTTACAGTAGAAAACATCAAACCACAACTTTCCAACTGAGTGCAATTCCTTGGTTCCAAAACGGAACTGCATTCATGAAAGCTGATAGTTGATCTCCCCCCAAAAACAAACCATCATTTTAATCAAGGAGAAGAGGAGATCCTTTGTTAAAACCCACTTCTTGGGCCTGTCAGCAACATCACAAACATGTGAGCTGACATTTCATCTGCCCAATAAAGTCAAGCCATCATTTTCACTAGTGCCAAGGAGAATAGAAAATCTTTTGTTAATACCACCTTCTAAATTGTTTTTATTTACAAATAATAAATTGTGTAAATTAGGAAGAACATGTAAAATTGCTGAAAGAATTGATAGTAACCTAGGAATGAGAGAAAAGTAATCTGAAGTGAAAAATAAGGCAAATGAAAACTGATTATTTTGCCAGAATTTCAACCATGCTGGGTAATTAATGCCAAAACAGTTGGTAGGTAAATGAAGAAAGTACATTACTTCTGTAGATATTCTCTGTCTATATTTTTTAGATGAGGTATTGTAACTACACTATTTACATCATTCAGATTCTTGTCCTCATCTTTATTGCCATATTCACAATATTTCAGACACTGTATGCTCCAGACTTCTTCAGGATTTGTCCATATTTCTGAGATAAGATATTTTAGCTATTTACACTATTTACATTGTTTGGACTGTTGTCCTCATCTTTACTGTCATATTCAGAATGTTTCAGCCATTGTACACTCTGACCTTCTTCAGGTATACATTGGAATTCCAAAACAAACAATTTATTTAGTCCATGAGGGTGGATTGTTCTAAACTTTTCAAAATCACCCTGGCAAACAATCATATCTTTCTGCCTTCAAAATGAACAAAGACTTTTTTTAAATGGTTTGTGGCTTCCTTTTAAACAAAAATAATAGTTTTTACTTTTTTGGGGACATTCAACTATTAGCATCTGACAATCTTAGAGAGACCAATTTTTCTGAATTCTGTTTTTCCCTCATTTTCAATATGGATTTCTGTTTCTGCTTCATTACAATACCTACTGAGAAAGTTTTAGCATTATGTCCCCTAAAGTTCACCAGTTAGGCAATAGTTACGGCTATTGTCAGTGAAATTAAATTAGTTCTGAAATGCAGCTACGTATTTTGTTTATTAGAAATATTAAAGTTAACCTATTTGCTTGAAAATAAAATAAGAGCCTTAAGAAAGATTTTTCATTCTCAAAAATTCATTTTAAACCTTTAGGTGTTTAGTTAGGTTAACTTAGGTGCCACATTTTCTGTGGAGGTATCTATCCTAATAACAGCACAAAGATTTTAATGATAAAAATTTATATTTATGCTTTGGGAATTGTACTCATCATGTTTAGATTCTTTGTTTTAGCAAAACTATCCTCTTTGATTATTCTTTGAGCTTCTTATCCCATACATCTTCATTCTTTGCTTTGTTCAGATTAACATCCTCATCTTTGTTGCCATATTTATCACAATGTGTCCGCCGTTGTACACTCCAGTTCTCTTCAGGTGCTTGGAATGTCAAACTAAACCCTTTATTATGTTGGCTGGGGTTAACTGTTCTAATTCCACGTGCCATGTCTAATGGATGTCAGTTATCAGGTATCTCATGTTAATTCCCCTCTCCAAGTTCTCCACTGCCTTACACTTGGGTGTCCAGGTCAACTAATGCATCATTTTAAATGATGTCATTGAATATGGCAATTTCCACCAAGGTCTGCCTTTGAATCCTTCATAGGATGTCCTCTGCCATGATGGTTTTGTGAGTCAATCCAAAGTTTGGTAGGGGCTCATCCAAGCCACATATCATCAACATGTTAAAAAATAGATGACACAGTTGACTTGGTGCTCTGTTGACTGTTACCGCCTCCAGAGTCTGGTCCCAGTAGTCCATATTTGGCACAGGCTTCTCTGTAGGTTATACAGACTTCTCCATTATGTCTTTGCAAGAATGATAAATGACCTCTGACACTGTGCAGCAGTAGACACAGAAAGAAGCAATATTGCTGAATAGGGTGCAAAGTGTACAGCCAATGGTAACATTTCTGAAGACAGCATTTTCTTCCCAGCACTCAACTTGTGCTCCTTGCTTGCACCTACTCCATCTATTCTGTGCCCAGGTGTAGTAGACAGGAACCTTAACATACAGAAGTATTTGTCATAATTTGAAGAAAACTGTCAAAGCAGTTTATGTATTCTTAACTACATTTCGAGCAGTATCTTCTGTGAAATGTGTCACATTGCCTTGTTATAGGAAATATATCTACCCAACTGATAGATTTTATATATATATATATATATATATATATATATATATTTCAATCCTGACTGGAGCGAAAATTTAAAAAACAATTCTTTATTAAATTTTATATTTCATTTTTGCTTTCCATCAAAATTCCAATTGTTATATAAAGATTTTCATAAAGTATTGGCTATATAAAGTTATATATAAACATTTTTTAAAATAAATATCAATGTCTTGATTATTTCACTGCTGGTGTTCCATATTTGTTTTTGTCTTTTTAAGTAAGAGTTATGATTTTTGAAATCAGGTCAAATAGTATACATGTTTTTTATTTTATTTTTATTTTATCCATAGTTTACCATGCATAAAGAAACATTATTTATTTGCATTAAGTTTTAAGTAAAAAGTAAACATTAGTTTTACAAAATCTATTTAATCCTTAAGTTTACTAAATGAAGGCAAAACATATCTCTGGGATAAACATTGGTTTTACAAGGGATTTTTAATTTTTTTTTCAATTTTTTGCCTATAACAGTTGTTCAATTTAACATTTCAAATAATTAACGTCATTCAGTCAATTTTGTCAGGTAAAGCATACATTCTTCTTCAATACAAGAGTGACAATGTTGAAAAAAATATTCATAATTACAAAATGAGAAAATTAATTTCAAATGGAAATGAAATAATTTATAAAAATAATTAAACATTAAAATTAAAAAAATGTTGCCCTTCAAATGGTTTAATTTAACAAAATATGAAACTCTCAAAAAAGAATAAACTAAATATAAAAGAAATAAAAACTACTTTATGAAATAGAAGTTAAAAGTTTGTTATTTTACTTTTAAGAAGAGTTTAAAATTTTAAAAAGAAGTTTCAAAATGAGAGACAAATAAAAACAAGTAAGAAGTTCAAATGGAAATTAAATAAAAAAAGAAATGTTTGTAGAAGCTTTGGGTTTCACAGTGGTTATTTATTCTGAATTGAAACTAAAGGAAAAACAAATTCATTGAAGTTTGACACACACTATATAGAGAAATTAAAAATATTTAGTGAAATATGAATGAAAAAATAAAACTTACTTCAAAATGTTGAACGGATGATTGGCAAATCCTGTTAAGACATCCATCTGGCAAAAGACAGAAACATCAACGAGTTACTCACAACAAAACAGCTGTCCATTTTAGGAGGGTTTTTAGTCTTGCCTGGTGAGACAACCTTTAAGACGTGTGACATGGAGGGTGTCATGTATGCTTTCATACATGACATCCTCCTTAGAAAGTCAACACATGTACTGTATATATTGTTGTTTTTTTTTAAATAAGGATATGAATATTTTAAAAATTCAATATTTATCATAGCAATATGTTTCAACGTTATTTAATAAATTTATCGCTAAACTGGATTTTGTAAAACTTTTACAAAATATAATAATACAGAAATTTAAAATGTTTAGTGAAATAGGAATGAAAAAAAAATAAAACTTACTTTTTAAAATGTCGAACAGTGTTTTGTTTGCTGTGTTAAAAATCAGGTGATATCTGAGCTTAATGTTATTAGGAGGTAGGAGGTAATGTCGATGGTGAGTGTTAGTAAGAGGTAACGTTTAGCGAGAGTGTTAGTAAGAGGTAATGTTTTTGGGGAAGAGTGTTATATGTTTAGGTAAAAGACAGAAGAAACATCAACGAGTTAGTCATAACCAAACAGCTGTCCATTTTAGGAGGGTTATTAATCTCGTCAGGTGAGACAACCTTTAAGACACGTGACATGAGGGTGTCAGGTATGTCATCATATTTGACATCCTCCTTAAAAAGTTACATCTACAAAAATCAACACATTTATAATGTCTTCATTATTGTACTTCTGATCTAATATATATTGTTTCTGTGTCTTTGTAAAATAACGGTATGAATATTTTAAAAACCTAATATTTATCCTAGCGATATGTGTCAACATCATTTATTAAGTTTATCGATTAACTGGAATTTGTAAAACTTTTATAAAATTCAGTTAATACATAAAGTTAAAAAAGTCATTTTAAAAAGTAAAAAAATTACTTCAGTTAAAAACTGTAATGTTTACTTTTTACTTAAAACTTAATGAAAATAAATAACGTTTTGTAATTTATGGGGATCAGAAGTCATAAGTTAAAAATAAAAATAAATGTATAATCATACCACTTATTTTAAAAGCAAGCAAAACTAAAAATTAAATACGGAACACCAACAATGCAATAATCAAGACATTGCTGTTTACATTTAAAAATATCTTAATCTTTAATTTAGTTTTAAAATATTTTATTCTATATGATTTTATTAAATAACAGTGAATAATTTTATTTTTAAAAATAGAAGTATTTTTTTTTAGTTGCTTTCATTTTTTTTCTTGTACCTGTTTGATATCAAAAAATGTCTAACTGCACTAAATATGGTGTTTTTAATTATGAATAGAAGAATTACTGAATTATCATATGGCATATTACTCTTCAAATAGGGAAACTAAAAATTCAGAATTAATTCTTTTTTGAACATCCATACCAAAAAATGATTTAACAGTTCCTAAAATGAAAAAAAAGTTCACACTTGAAAACAACATTAGAGTTAATATTTCTGATTCTTCCTTTATGTCTTTATTTAATAAAAAGCAAATTCTTTAAAATTAAATGTAGATTTTTTTGTCTGTCAAATCTGAAAATTATGTGTTTTAATAAATTATGGAAGCACTAATTGTTAGAAAAATTATATTTTAGAGTTTTATTGAAATAATTTTGATGAGATCCATACCAAAATGAAAAAAAATTTAAATTAGAAAAAAAAAGATTCACACTTGAAAATGACATTAGAGTTAATATTTTTGATTCTTCAAATTCGAATAATTTAAAAGCTTTTAAAATTTTGAATTAATTTGTAGTGACCAAGTGATATTATTAAATTAAGATTGTATTTATTAATGATAATGGGAAAACACATTACAATTCAATGACCTTCAATTTTTTAAGAAGGAAATTTGTAGCATTTTTTTGATTATCAGTAAAATCTCTAAAATTGTCCATATTGACAAATCTCTTAAGACAGCATAATTCTCTGCATTTAAAAAAATCTTTCAAAAATAAAATATACTTTTCTGAAACATTCAGAAAAATTAGCTGTTTTGAAGTTTAATTAATCTGAATTGAAACATATTATTTTAATTTATGGAGAGCTTCACTGAGTTTTGGCAAATATTTAAATAAATGGTGTAGAAATTTTTTTTATTTCAAAAAGAAAACATCCATTTTTGGGGTCCATAGTTTGCTTAAGTTTGTCCATGAAGAAACAGTTATAACTTTCCTAATGAAGATACATGCTGTGAAAATATTTTAAAATTATCAATAAATTAACAATAAATTTAAAATGTATTATTGATACCACTGATAATGTCATGTCTGGACATCCCTATTAAAAACACATTTATATTATTGCACACAAATATATAAATCCCAAGTTGTTTTGTTTTTTTTTAAAGACTTTGGACTTTTGAATTGTAGTGAGAATTTCCATTTCAGACTTGTAAATAGTTTTAATAAAAATAGGTACTTTCATGAGATCGCTAAAAACAGAGCATAGCATGATGAAAAAGACGCCAAAGTTGATGAAAACAAAATTTTAGCATCTAAATGCTTACGTTATTATTGAGAGGAAAGATCAAAGTATTTTTTAAATATTTAAAAAAAATTTTCCTTCTTTTTAGAACATTGTAAATTTTGATTAAAAAAACCTTGTTTCTCTTTTTATCAACTGAACCAATAAAATAACATATAAAATTTTAGCGCGTTTTTTTCCTGTGACACATTAATTTGGAAAATGTTGCAAAAATAAAAATAATTGTTGGATTTTAGTGAAACTTTCAGAAACTATTCACAAATGATGGAACTTATTATAAATATCTTTTATTTTTAGTAAAGTCATGGCAGAAATATTTTTTTTTCATATGTATTACTTCCTCTAATTGCACGAAAACTCAATAATTTCAATTTTGAGAAGATTAATGATTATATTAGTTAAAAGCACAATGCTTTGAGGAAACCAAATCATGTTTTTTTTTTGTTGGAACCCCACTACCTGAAAATCGTCTCTGAAGTGTAACATACAAAACTCAATAAAACAAAAATATTATTTAATTTCAAAAGCTTTTAATAGCTTTTATTTATTTCAATGAACATGGACAATATTGTCTGAAAGCAAAAAGATATTTCGATGAAAAATGAATTTTTAAAACAATTATTTGTTATTTCTGAAATATTTTTTTTATTTTTACCTTATGTTGCTAACTCTTCTAAAATTAGGGAAAAGTTTATAGAACTTAACGAATGTTGTTATTAAGTAGATATATATTTACAGATTATAATTTCCAAAGCTTATTACAAACTAACAACCACCACTTATTTTAAAAAAATTAATTTGTGTCAATAATTTTTACCAAATGAAATCTACAGAAGCCGGAAGTATCATGCGTGCAATAAATAAAAAACGTCAGCAGTGCAGCAATTGTATCTTATTTTTTTTTTATAGTATTTATAATTTCTCCAGATAGTATCAACAAACTTATGGTACAGTACTTAAAAAAAAAAAAACAAAAAAAAAAAAAAAACGGAATAGCAAAAGTTTTTTTACTTTAATTATTACAAGGTAGTACTGAAGCAGGTCCGCTTAAAAAATATGTCCATTCTGTCCGTCCGTAGGGGAACTCGAATCTCACGTCAGCTGTCAATAATTGATAGACGGCATCAATTCACACTTGTCAATTCGCGTGTGGTTCAAATTGGCTCTCTTTTATCTTAAAAAACATTTTTCTATGAAGAAAGTAAGTAAAAGTTTCTTTTAAATTATTTTAAATAAACTTCAAATTTTCTAAATTTTTTCGAATAAATTTTGAAATACGTATAATTAATTTTTAAACGAATTTTAAACGAAGAATTTAACTTATTTTTAAAAATGGCTTAAATTGAGTTTTTTTTCGTTATTTGGTAAACAAGATTTGTAACTAAAATTTTGGACATGTTAAGTATGAGTAAAAAATTTCAAAAAATATTCAAAAAAATACTTTAGTGTTTCTTCTCAATAATGAAATATACATTTAACACAAAGAAAATTGTTTTTCATTAATTTTCAGACCGTTCTTATCTTGTCATGAAGGTGCCTAAATAAAAATATCACTTACCTTATTTAAGGATTCCCAGTATTTAAAAAAGAATTTTGAATTTTATTTGTGTGTACAGTGTAACCCGGATATAAGAGACCCAGATATAAGAGAAACCCGGATATTAGAGATATTTTCTCTGGGCCCAAATTAGAGCCTGTGTTAATGAAGATAAATTAGACCATACCCGGATATAAGAGAAATCCGGATATAAGAGACTTCTTCTCCGGTCCCGACAACTCTCTTATATCCGGGTTACACCGTATAAACATGCCGGTTTTTGCACATACTGATGTTCATACATGACATTATCAAAAAAATACGGTATATAAAGAAAATTGAACCCAGATTTTATTTAGGGCGTGTGTCTCGGTTCAATCCCTGGTGTCTGATCGCGCGGAAAAGTCACATAGGTCGGATTCGCAAATTTCATCCCTGGCTCTTTAAATTTTTGACAGTGAAAATTTTATTTCTGTAAATATCAATCATTTAAAATATATATATATATATATATATATATATATATATATATATCATTTATGCCTTTAGACAGAAAAAAATAGTATTTGAATTTTTTCATTCTTTAATCAACATTTCATTTCATGCAATAGACCGTGTTCAGGAATTAACCTTTTGAAAGTAATGGTTGTTCTATTTTTTTTAAAAATGATGATCAATAAACAAAAATAAATAAAATAGACAATAAACAAAAATAATGGCTTTAATTAATAAATAAAATATTGTTTATTTTTCATTACGGGCTATCATACTTACAAACTGGAGCAATGTCAACACGAGTTATGGAAGCGAGCAATCGATGTTTTTAAACAAAAAAGCATTTTTTAACAAAATTTAGAAATTGTTACAATTTTGTGTTCAGGGATTTTTATGTATCAGCAATTCCTTTAAAAATTTTTTTAAATCTTTAAGAATAACAATAAAATCCTGTATTAATTAACAAGGAGAAGTGATACTGTTATTAAATTAAAAGTTTTAATTTAGTAACAATAATGGCGGTCCAAGGAAAGAGAAGGCGTGTCAGGGTTTTAAAAAGGAAAAGCTTTGTTTTTATAGATGAAGAAAAGAAATGTTTCTTTTAATTCACATCAGTTTTAGCCTAAAACTTTTAGGCTATCTATTATCTTTCAATTAAAATCGAAATGTTACCTTAAGATTATTTAAATGATTTGAAATCGTTTTCTAAGCAAGTCCGTGTTAAAACTTACCTTTTAGGGTGAATCCAAAAGTTTTTCATAGAAAAATTAAGTTGTTGTTGGACTTGATATTTCTTTCTCAACTTCAGGAAGATTCCATAATCAATAAAACTTCCTTTTTTCAAAGATATTGCAATTAAAAAAAGGATTTAAAAATTGAACACGTAGTTTCTGAACTGAACAACAAATTTACAGTAACCGGTGTAAAAGAATAATTTTTCCTTTCTCAAAAATAGTCTATAATATATTTCTATTTTTTCATAAAATTAATTGACGGAAAGTGAAAAAATAACAAAATTATAAACCTCTTAAAATTGCAATATTTTCCTAAGACATTTACTTCAAAGAAAATTAGTAAATTTTATTATTATTATTAGGACCTTAAATAAGTTCTCGCTGATTTTTCCTGAAAAGAAAAGTAATGTTTTTAGTTTTATTTACAAAACGTAGCATGACACATGTCACTGGTATTGTTCATCGCTAGACACTACTTTTCCCCATATTTCTGGCAGCATTTGAATTCTACGTCGGAAAATCGACACGACGTTTCAGGCTAACCACGAGTCGACCCATCTTTTGACATCTTCAATGAAAGTGCTGCTCAGCCAAGCCGTCTGTGTTCGTAAATGAAGAACAAATCCCAACACACGTGTGTTTCTTTAGATTAATATCAAAATGGCGAGAGGTTTCTGTAGTGATAAATTGGAGCGAAAATATTCTCCCACCTGATCGCAAACGGCAGCGTATATGTTCCGCGTGCAAGATTTATCTTCTTGATCGGAAAAAGAAACATGGCCGCCCCCAGCAAGCTTGTATTGCGAATGGTCACGGATGCTCACGCGCAGTCTCGTAAATCCACGGAAAGTGGATTCACGCATGCAAATGAAGGAAGGCAGAAAAGAACATAAAAAAAGCTGAACGTCGGCATCTGGCAGTCAGAGATTTGAAATTTCATCCCGACCCCTTTGCATACTCCCAGTCCTTCCCCCGTCAAAAGAGCTGAAATGCCCACTCCCTCTTCTAAACGGGAGAGAAGCCCCACTCAAGCACATAATGAAAAAAAAAAAAAAAACATTTTCAACACAGGGGAAGATATCTGCAAAATTAACGCAGCTCAGGCAGAGAGAGCCCGGGACTATGGAAATAGGGTTAAAGACCTAAAATATCTTTTATCCATTAGACAATATGCCGACTTGGATGTCGAAATACCCCAAAATTTCCCGCACGCCCAAAGGGTCCTAACGGTTATACGGACAGGACCTGGCTCCAAACCAATTTGGACAACGTTAGAGGAGGCTATTTAGTTCTTTCAAGATGGCCTTGCCTATCGCCATAGTACAGAATTAAAATTTAAAGCAGCTGTCAAAACTTTGTGCAGGGAGGGTCCCCGTTTTAGTTCACCCATCCCTGTATAGAGCACTAAAATTGACTTTCCCCTGGGATATCGGCGGAATCTCCCAAGACGGTACCATCAAAAATGAAATGGGCCATGGGTCTATGGGAGAGGCTGTCGGTATCCTTACCCCGGCCATGTTTAATTCAGGTAAACAACCCTAATCGGACTTCTCGATGGCGCTCTGGTTAGCTACTTTAAATGTGCGGGGCTTGAGGTCCGAGTCTCGCAGGACGAGGCTCTCTCGTGACCTTCAGCGCCTCGGGGTGAATGTTTGTTGTGTGCAAGAGACCCGTTTTTCTTCTCATGACCGTGAGGATATACTGTCTAAGGGGTTCGCCCTTTATTCAGCATGTTTTGATGGTCGTTCGAGGGGTGTTTCTTGGCTAGTGAACAGGTCTTTGAAGGCTGCATGTACCCTTGTCTTCGCAGATCCGGCGGGCAGGCTTTGTGTGCTGGATGCTACCATAAAGGATAAGGCTTTACATCTCATTGGGGTTTATGCGCCCAATAATCATGCTGAGCGGCCTGCTTTGTTTCGGCAGATCGAGCTGTTTTTGATGACTTCTGGTCAGGTAGTTTTAGTGGGGGATTGGAATGCCATCCTTGACTCCGATATAGATCGTATAGGGCAAAATCCGGGTACTAACAATCCTGATGTGAAGGCATTTCGAGACTTTGTCGGCGGGTTTGATCTTGTCGATAAGTTCCGGAATGAGCACCCTCGGGAGGTAGCATGGACTTGGACAAATAGTGGCAACTCGGCTCCTGGCACGCTTGCGAGCTACCTGGACCGAGTCTTAGTTAAGAGAGTCGATGTAGGGCTCTTAGAGTGTTCAAGTTTCCACTATATAGTTTATAGATAATAGGCTTGTCCGGGTCCGTGTAAACTTAGATAAGCCTAAGGTTACAATGGCTGGTTACTGGAAATTCAACTGTTCATTATTTGGTGAGCAGGGTTTCCGGGACCAGCTGCTACTAATGATTCAGAGGGAATTGACGGGGGCGGTTGTGGGAAACGCCTGTTGGGATAATTTAAAATGCAAAATTAGAACGTTTGCTGCCGATTTTAGTCGTCGACTCAATCTAGATAGATTAGCGGCGCAAACGGCTTTAGAAGATAAAGTTGATCGGGCCGTGAAATCCCGTGTTAGTGGGGAGATAGCCTTAGCTAAGGCAGAGTTGTCCTCCTTGCTTATCAAGAAGGATCAAGCTCTGGTAGTTAGGGCTAGGTTAAAAAGAATGTCTTCTGAGGCGACGAACATGGCCGCTGAACTGCGTGCAGAGGAGAATCGGAACGCGTCTAGGCGACATATAGCGTGCGTCACATTGCCGGATAAGCGGACCGCGACTACAAACGCGGGCATATACAAGGCCTTTCGAGATTACTTTCAGGATCTTTTCACCAGGGAGCCAGTCTGCTCAGTTCGACGACTATTTGGCTGACTTTCCATGCCTTGAGGCAGCTGAAGCGGCTAGGTGCGAGGGTCCCATTACAGAGTCGGAAATCTGGGAAGCGCTGAAGCAGGTTGGCCTGGATAAGTCTCCGGGACTAGATGGTCTTCCCTACGAAGTTTACTTGAGGCAGTCGCCCGTTTTTGTTCCTTTGTTAGAACTGATTTTCAACCACTGGATGAAGCAGGGGTCTATACCTCAACGCTTCACCAGGGGTGTGATCAAGTTGCTGCGTAAGTTCAAGAACGGTGGGGATGGATTAGGGAACTTTCGCCCTTTAACCATGTTAAACACAGAGTTAAAGATTTTGGCGAAGATCTTAGCTAACCGTTTGCAGCTTGTCCTGTTTCGTCTGATTGGCCCCGAACAGACTTGTGCTGTGAAGGGCAGGACTATTCAGGATAGCCTTCATATGGTACACTTGATCTTAGAACAAGTCGACAGTGAAACCGCGCTGATCAATTTAGATCAGTCCAAGGCCTTCGATAGGGTTGACCATCGGTTTCTGGAGGCTATCCTTTCGGCGGCCGGTTTCGGAGCCGACTTTCGCTCCTGGATCCGACTTTTATATGCGACCCCCGGTGCGCTGGTGGAAGTGAATGGGGTAAGATCGAAGCCTTTCGTATTGTCTCGCTCCATTCGTCAAGGTTGTCCGCTCTCCCCTTTGCTGTACGTTCTTGCGTTGGAACCTTTCCTTCGCAAGTTAAAGGCCAATCCGGTCCTGCGCAGAATTTCCCTGCCTGGGGCTTCCACCTCAGCCAGGTATTCTGCCTATGCTGACGACGTTTCGGTTCTTATGTCGAGCAGAGCCGAGATTGACGAAATCAACAAGAAGATCAGTGGGTATGAGATGGTGACAGGGGCCAAGATCAACCGCGATAAGTCTGTTGGCTTGCGGTTGGGTACGTGAAAAGGGAGTTTCTCTTCCCGGGCCTTTCCTCTGGACGGATGGGCCGATCAAGATACTCGGCGTCTGGTTCGGTCCTGATCTCCAGTTGGAAATGAATTGGTCGGAGGTACAAGGGAAGGCCGCGATCGCGGTTAATCTGTGGTCTCGGAGGAGACTTTCCCTGAAGGGAAGGGCGAAAGTATGTTTCACACATCTATCCGATTCTCCTGTACCGACTCTCTGTACTTCCATTCCCGTATGCCAGACTAATTTTATTAGTACGGGTCTTGTTCTCTTTCTTGTGGAGAGACAAGGCCCCTATGGTATCTCGCGAGATCTGTTGCCTTCAGCCCTCTGAGGGCGGTCTGGGTATGCCTAGCATTGAGATTCGTCAACATATGCTTCGCATCACCTTTCTAGACCGAATGTGTCGCGGACCGGATGAGGTGGGCGCCTTTTGGAAAGAAGACGTCCGTAAACATTTCCCATCCCTGAGAAGTGTGCGCTCGTGTGAGGAGGAGGCCCGCCGTACACCCCGAGATGAGTGCCCCTTCTATCGCGAATGTCGTCGTGCTCTGAAGCTCCTCTTACGGGCTTCGGATGGCCTCTCCAACGCCCAGGCGTTGTCTCGCAAGGCATTGTATCAAGTGTTAGTTAGGGGGTCCGTTCGTGATGATCTAATTGACGAGCTCGGTCTTACGAAGCAGGAGGTTCGCTCGATATGGCCTTGGGCGCCTGGGTTGAAATGCCTCAATAATGATGAGGCATCACTCACCTGGCTGGTGATTCGTGAAGCCCTCTGGGTCGGCAAGAGACTTTGTTCAGAAGGCTTGGAGAAATATTCAAACTGTCGTCGCTGTGCAGGTGAAGTCGAGACCATTGGTCACGCCTTCTTTCAGTGCAAGGCGGTAGTGCCGTTGTGCAGGTTTGTTGAAGGCCTCATGGTTCGCATGCTGCAGGGAAAGTTTTTTGTCCTTGAAGCCAGTTCTGTTTGTAGCAATGTGGTGCCGCAGATGACGAATGCTGAACACTATGTGTTCTGTTGCTTGCTAGGGGTTATGAGAGTCGTGATTTGGACGACGCGTCAGAAGGAATTCTATGAGGGCGAGAAGTTCACTTCTTCCCAACTGATCTTGTTCTTTAAGCATCAGCTTAAAGTCAAGATTAGGACGGAAAGGCGGCGGCTCACCTCATCAGAATTTGGCAAAAGGTGGGTGAATCTTGCGCGTATGTGCCGAGTAAAAGGGGCTGACCTTGAGTGGCATTTTGATGCCGGTTAGGCATTTAATTGTTTTTTCCTGGGTTGAACTTGAACAACCCATCCCTGGTTTTAGGCTAGAGTAGGTTTTTGGGTTTTTGACTTTTTAGTTTCTCTTCTTTCTCTGTAAACTTAGCTAGGGTGTGTTTGCTCATTGGTCCCTTTTTTTCTGTCCCCATTTTTTTTTCCTCTAGTTTAACTCCCCATCCCCTCTCTCGTTTAGGTGGTCAGTGATGTCAGTTCTCTGGTGGATGCGGGGCGCCTTTCGTTTCGTGCGTGTGTTTTTCGTATTTGTTGTTGTGTATGAATGAGTGTATGCCTGTGTGAATGCTTAGGAGGATTGAATGTTTTCCTTTATTTTCATAGTCCCGCATCGATTTCGTCCGGTTAACTGATATTTCTGCCACATTTAAGGTTTGTGGGGGGTTTTATTACTAACACCTTTTTGTTTAGTTTCTTGTAAATATCTTATGTGTCATACTGTATATATTCATTGGGGATCTTTTTAAAAATTGTTGTTTCATGCCCCTCCCCCCACAGTCGATATTTGTAAATAAGGGGAGTATTTAGGATTTTCATTGAGTCAAAGAGGTTTTTTGGTAAGAAAGGTATGGATAAATGTGTTGTTTTGGTGAAAGGAATATTGTTCTGTATGATAGGGTCAGTGGTTGTGGCTAGCTAAGTTTTACTTTTATATTACGACAAGTGATGACCGTCCTTTTCCCCAACCCCCTTTTTTGGCCTTGTGCCGCATTTATTGTATATTTATTTTTACAATAATAAATATTGTCAGAGATTTGAAGGAGTTGAGGAGTCGTTGCGGTTTGACAACAGGCGGATCAAAAAAATATTGTGTTTTGTTCAGAAAGTTTCGTCAGACGTCGCGGATTGCAACAACACCAACAACTACAGTTTCTTTATTCCGATAGCGTTCAAAGGGGGATCACTCCGTGTAGATTAGATTAGATTAGATAGATAGATATAGATAGATAGATAGATAGATAGATAGATAGATAGATAGAACAACTCCCCTTCTTATGAGTTATGACTGTTGTTCATTTTAAATGTCCAGTCCTGTGGATGGTCTTGTAGTGGTATTGACAGCATAAATCAACCCACACATTTTTTTACTTTACGAATGTGTAAGAAAACAAAAAGCAAACAAGAGAAACAACACAAGAAAATAACTTTTCATAACAGGTACAATATTTATATTTATAAATAACAACAGTTTTACAATAACTATTAATATGAGTTACTTCCCTTTGACTGGGCTAATGTTTTTACTAATAAAAAATTTTTTTATCGGAGCTCATAAAAAGCTGAATTATCCTGTCGTTCAAAATGTTCACTGAAAGAGAGTTTAAAGATTCTTGTAAAGCTGAAAATATGTTGATACACTTTTAGCTTCAAAGAAGTTGGAGAAGTGAATGTTCCGTTTGTTTTCGTTGCTCGTAGTTGAATGTATTGTTCGTAATTGTTTGTACTTTAAGTTTCGTAAGAAGATTCAATAACGTGATTGAATAGTTTTTAGTAAGTTGCAGAAGTTGGTGAGTGAGTTGTTTCTTTGATATTTTAGCTTGAATTACAGCGAAGTTATTTCGTGTTAAAGAACTTGAGATTCTAACTTTGTACTTCGCTGCAGTAATGGTACAAGCGTCGTGAACTCGTTTAGCAAATGCTAGTCGTCGTAAATTCTCACTGACTGGGTTCGCTCGTATCTTCAATTTATATGTTTTTTAGTCACGTGACAGGCTCCCGAATGCATTGTTTTTTCGTCAGGTCAAAAACTAGGTTGATGTTATTCGGACGTAGTGTTGAGCAGGTAAATTGTTTTTTTAATATCTGTTAACCACTCAGAAAGCGCCTTACAAAACTCAGTCTGGAGCCTGGTATGTTTTGTATTGATTATTGAGAACAATGCACGTGAAGATACACGAGATAATTTTATTGTCCAATGAGAAGTTCAGGTTTTCGGAAACATGTATGAAGATGTGATCCGCTTTTTTGCACGAAAATCGACATTGATGAAAAAGTGGTAGCGGAAAGGCTAAAGTCTCGATACTCGTCCTAACCTGGTTGATACATAACTCCTGGGACTGGTTGGTTGATGAGTCATTTCTTCAGTTTTGTCCACTGAGGGTTGGATGCTTCCTGGGTTTTCTGTTGTTATTTCCCTGCTCAGGGCTAGGGGTTGTTGTATAATGTATCGGTGGTTGCGTCGGATGTCTGTTTCCAAAACTGTAGGATCGTGGAATGAGGGGGTTTTCAACTATCCCCCCTTCCTGGCTATGGGGTGTTTGGGCTTCTGATCCACACTCTGGTTCCAGATTCAAATGGTCTCATTTCTCTTGCTATTTGTTTCTGATCGTATGTGTGCTGTTGTTGAGCCTTCTTGCATTCATCCCTTCTCCGAAAGTTAGGCCACTTGGGCGACACTAGCTTAAGATGGATTGGGATATTGGTTCTTAATCTCCTCCCCATTATCTCTTCACTGGGGGGGGGTACCCACTGTCCATTGGGTAGTTACGTGAGCTAGCAGGGACATATATGGGTTCCTTGCTTTCTTCAATATGTTCTTATGACTTTTACTGCTGCTTCCGCTGCTGCATAGCATTGAAAAAAATTTAGGGTTATTTGTGATGTGTTGAAAGCCCCATATTCTTGCGAAATCAGCAAATCCTTTAGCCATGTATTGGTTTTCTTGATCTGTTCTCAGGGTCACTAGTATTCCATGTCTGGTGAATATTTGTTTTAGGTTTTCTATTACCTCTTTTGAGGAGGTTGGGTAAACTTTATATACTTAGAGAAGTAGTCAGCCACCACCAGGTATGTTTGGTTATTTGATTCACACACGTCAGAAGCCAGGGTGTGCCAGTGTCTGGGTGGGAGTTTAGTTGCCATTAACGGTTCGGCTGATTGGTGTCTCAGCCTGGTGCATGTTTCATAATTCTCTACCTTGTTTTTTAGTTGGTCAAACAGCCCTGGCCACTAGATTGATTGACGGGCTCGTTGTCGGCATCTTGTAATGCCTTGGTGACCTGAGTGGAACTTGTCAATTATTTCTGGCCACATCGACTGGGGGACTATGATATAAGTCCCATACATTAGTAAGCCTTCCTCCCAGGTAATTTCTCTTCGATGGGTCCAATATGGCTTAATGCGCATTGAAACATTTTTTTTTTTGTAGGCCATCCCTGTTTGACGCAGTTCCTAATCTGTGTGCTTGTGTCATCATTGCTGGTTGCATCCCTTAATTCTGCCAACTGTTTATCGGTTGCAGGTTGAGAGTTCATGAGGGCTTGGACGAACATTGTTGAACTTTCACCCAGTTCTTTTTCCTGATTGGTCGGCATGTTGCTAGGCGTGGCTTTTGATAGGGCATCGGCAGTGTAAATGTTTGTAAATGGTGGATTTTGAAGCTGAAGCTCATGAGCCGGATGGGAAATCTCTTTATTCTAGCTGGTAATTCGTTTATGTCTTTGTCGCCTAGAAGGGGTACAAGTGGTTTATGATCCGTCTCGATTGTAAATTCTAACCCTGTTAAGTGATATTTAGCTACCCCCCCACAAACACGAGGGTTACATATGGCACAAGGCCAGGTTTAACGTGGGATTTCTGAGCCCGTAGGCTCGGCCAAAAATATTCCCTCTTTGAACCCGCATAAGCGGGTTCAGGAGCAGTCAACCACCCCGAACGAGACTCTGCCCTTCGGCGGAGCATCGTCCGGGTTCCTCTCCGCCCGAGAGCAGAGAGTTAGACTGTTACTTAGCAAATATTTCTGTTAGGTAGTCAGAGAACCGTTCACATCCCCAGGTTACAACAAGAGCTTCCTTCTCGATCTGAACATATCGGGTTTCCGTTTCTGACATCGCTCTTAATGCATAGGCTACTGGATGCATCTTTCTTTTGCTATAAAAGGATGAGGCATCAGTGGATACACGGTTCCTTTTTCTGGGAGTATATAGTGATAAAAGTGGCGCTGAACATAAAATTTCTCTTATAGAATTCAAGGCTCTTTTCTGTTCAGTTTGCCACACAAAAGCATTTTTCTCGCTCACTAAGTCCCGTAAGGTTTTTGTCGTCTCTGCTAGGTTTGGTATGAACTTCCCCAATTGACTTACCATTCCTAAAAACCTGTAAGTCTCTGTTATATTGTGTGGTGCTGGGAAGTTGTAAACTCCTGAAACTCTGACTTGGTCGGGTCTTAGGCCATCAATGCTGAGTGAATGTCCTAAGACTTTTAACGCGGTCTTGGATATCTCATATTTTGGCGGATTTTAGATCATCCCTGCTGTCTGTATTCTCTTCAGTGTGGCTTTTAACCTTTTGTCATACCGATTCCTCCCGTATACCAGTATGTCATCTAGAATACATATTAACCCCTTCTTGGTTTTCTAGTATGACTGACATCCGTTTCTGGTATGCCTCACTTGCTACTGATGTGATCCCAAATGGTAGACGGTTAAAATGGAATCTGCCAAACGGAGTAATGTAGGTCGTTAATTGGCGGGATTCACGTGATAAAGCGATTAGCCAGGATCCAGTATTAGCATCTAGTTTGGACATAATTTTGGCCCCATCCAATTGGGGTAGTATACAGTCGAATGTTGGTAGCATATGAAATTCTCTTTTAGCATATGCATTTAGTTTTGTCAGGTCAACACATATTCTGACCTTTCCATTGTCCCTTGGCACCACTACCATAGGTGAGCACCATTTTGTCGGCTCTTCTACCCTGCTTATCACCCCTATCTTTTACATCCTTATGAGTTCTTTCTGTATTTCCTTCATTAATGTTAGGGGTACACGACGTAGCGTTAGGATGGAATAGGGCTTAGCATCTTCACGTACGAGTATGGTGTAGTCTTCTCCAAATAAGCCAAGGCCCTGAAATAAGCCTTTCATCTTCTTCATAGGATCAGACGTTTGTTTATGGTTGATATTTCTGATACTAAGCACTGCAGAGTTTATCGCCAATATTTTTAGTGCCTCGATGGCTGGTCTTCCTAATAGTGGCTCTTCAAGGTTAGGGATGACATAAATGGATTGTATTGTTTGTCATCCTTTATTTCCTTGGATGGTTGCCTTTATTTTTCCTGTGACTCTTAGGGGGTTATGCCGTGGACCATGTAGGGTTTCTGTTGCTGCTGTCAATGCTGGTAACTTCATTTTTCTATAGGTGTGTTCTGGTATAACAGTGACATCAGCCCCGGTGTCTATATTAAATTTCACTGGCTTATTATTTATTGCCAGTTCAATTCTCCATGGTTTGTTCTACTTAATCTCATCCACTATCAATAGCCCTAGGGTGTTGTTGTCGCTGCTGTATGGCTATTCTTCGTCATATTGTACCTCGTGGACCTTTGATTTGCAATACTGTGCATAATGGCCGACTTAGTGGCATGTTTCTAAGATGGCGGGGCACCTACGTCTCGAATGGTTCACTCTGTTACCACAATGGTGGCACCCTGTTTCTGGCTGCCACTGTTATCTGTGCCCTTTAGGGTTATTGTCATCGTCATTTTTTAGGGTTTTTTTTTTTCTTCTTTTTTTTTTTGTATGCCTTTTTTACGGTAACGACTGTCGATGTGAACGGCCGCATCCTCATCTAGTTGCTCGACTTTATTTCCTTCAGGCGGCCATAATATCATTTGTTGAGATTTTAGAATTTCATTCTGGTGCACCCTTTTGACTGCGCCTTCCAAAGTGAGATCCGGTATGATAAGTGTTTCGTAATTTGATGTCTCTTCATCCCACTACTATCTTGTCGCGTATAAAATCATATTCAAGCCCCTAAAATCGTATGTTTTTTTTGCTAACACGTGTAGCTCAGTCACAAAAGCGACTGTGGACTCAGCTTCTTGTTGGCAGCAGTTGTTGAACATCGCTCGTTCATAAATTACATTTGTTCCGGCCGTGAAGTGGTGGTCAAATCTCTGTTTGACTATGTCGAAGTTTTTCCGAGTCCTCCAACGATAATTTAATAGTAGCTAGGGTATCCTCAGCTTTATCGCCCATAAGTGTGTCCACTTGGACTCTTCCGGGCTTTTCTTCGGGGCCCGATACGGTTTTGTAGCCAGTGAATCTTCATAAGCATTTTGGCCACTGTTCAGGCTGGTCAAATAGGAAGGGCTTTTGGCGTAGACACGTTGATGTTATTGTTAATTTTGTTTATTTTCCGGTTCTGACTCGGATATTTTATTCGTCTGACGTCTAAAAGTGTATCCGTTCTCTAGTGCTCCGTTAGTTTCATGACAACCCCACTCCTGACACCATGTTGTGTTCGTAAATGAAGAACGAATCAAAACACGAGTGTTTAAAAATGGCGAGTGCCTTCTTTATTCGGATCTCGTTCAAAGGAGAATCACTCTGTCTAGCTAGCTAGATAGATAGAGATAGATACCGTAACACTGTGAATTACGTCCCTTGATTTTTTTTTGCCTTTTCGGAAAACCTCTTGCTTTGATTAAAAATGCTTGTTCTTAAATTTCATTCAACCTGAAAGCATTAATCCACTTAAAAATTTAATATTTACCATTTTCTATGCGTCACAATGCCTTCTTAAAGGAATCAAATAAAAAAAACGAATGTAAAAAAAAAAAAAAAATGTACGAACATTTATTAATTTAATTTGTATTTATAATAAAATACAGTTTGCTTTTTTGTACCTTCCCACGTGTGTTTTTGTTACTTGCGATGAATTCAGCTCTAATGTCATATTTAAATAACTTACAAAATATGAAGAGCTGATAACTTTTAATTATTCGGATATGTCGAGACTCGAGAGTAAAAAATAAGTGGTCTTTCCACCCGACAAGGGAGAGGAGTCCAGCAGGAGTGTAAGCAGACAGAAATGTATCCACCTGGCTTAAATAATGATGTTGCGAATTTAGTGGGCTTTTCCTTTAAAATTCCTTAATCCGCAACCCACTCTTTTCGATTCTAGTGGCTTAGGCCAGTTAATATGTCACGTCACTAGTAGCCAATGACGTAAGTAGTCTGACAAGGAAAGGTTGCATTCTGACTAGTGTAGCAATTGAAATCGAACAAATAGGGCCAGGTCTAATCACACACCTTAAATAATGAGCTGTCCACTTCAGAGACATGCACAGAAGGTAACACTTTTTAGGGCATTAAGCTTCTTAGGGTATTATGATTCATTTAACTGCGTATTGTCTGTACCTAGACTATTTTTGAGAAGGAACAAATTTCTTTGACACCGTTTATCATAATTCCTTTGTTCTCTTTGTTGTTTGTGTCTAAAAACTACATGCCTTCTCTTTCCAAATAATCAATCTTTGTTAATTGCAATTTCTTTCAAAATAGGAAGTTTTTGATTCCCAAATATTTTCGCTCTTGAGAAAGAAATATCAAGTCCACCAACAACAGCAAATTAATCCTGTTTGTTTTTCCATGAAAAGGTTTTAGATTCGACCTGAGAAGGTAAGTAAGCGGTAAGCCCCACAAAAAGCATTTTAAATTATTTAAAAATGTCTTCTTTGATAGAAATTCGGTTTTATTTGAAAGACAAAATTGTAATGTAAAGGGAATGAGAATTAAAAAGAAAAATTAATTTCATATAATTTTTACTTGTAAATATTTTCGTCGTCATTTAAAATATTTGTGACATGTTATTTGAGTAAAATTAACAAATTTAAAGTGAAATTAATCTGATTTAAAATGAACATTACTTATAGCATAAAAAGTAATAAGCATTTCTTAACGGGGGGTCCTGTTTTTCTCATGTTTTTATTGACGTTATCGATATGTTCCGGGGTGTTCACGACTAGTATGGATGATCAGAATTGACATAAAATTGCAAAATCTAAGTGAACGTATTTTTTGTTTGTTTGTTTTAACTACCTCGTAATTTTTACAAATTAACATATTTTCAGAAATTATCTAATATTTTATAGACTTTTAGTTACGTTTGAAGATGCGTTGTGAAAAAAATAATAAAATTTAAAATAGTATAAAATTTTCCTAGATTAATATTCAAATTTAATAACTATGATGAAATAACATGATAGAAGTAATTCAATAATTTATGAAACGTTATGGTATTTTATTTTAATTTATACATTTTAATATATATTTTTCATTTTATTCTTTATTATTGTTATAATAATGGTTATTTTTATAGTACTTTATTAATTACATAATTGTTTAAACTTTTATTATTTTTAACCCAATCTAGGTATCTCCATTTTTTTAGCATAAATTTTCGATACCTAAGTTTAAAATGAATTTTTTTAAATGAAAAAACATGCTTGAAGATTTCATTTTAGCTTTAATTGAAAGTTTAATCATTAAATTTATTATTTCCATTAAGTAAACAATTCTGGTGTATTTCAGATAGAAACTATATACATTGGAATGTCAAATTTAATTTTTGGAATTCTTAAATTTTCTTAAAAACGGCCATTTTCTTAATTTTAAGAAATTTGTAAACAAACACAAATTTATCGATTTTAAAAATATTTTTAAAAATTTCTGACACGTTATTTTAGTAAAATTAGAAAATTTAATGTTAAATTAATCTGATTTAAAAGAAATATTACTTACTTATATCATAAAAAAGTAATATACAACCAATTATTAACGATTGGTACTGTTATTTTTATCAAATATTTGATCTATGTGTTGATTGACAAGTGATGACAGCTACTACGGATGACCATAAATGAAAATTATTAGAAATCTGAGTAAACGCTTTTCTTTTTTTTTTTTTAGTTTTACTGTTATGTTTATTTATTAGAATAAAGGGACAAAACTCTTTTTATAATAATGGCAATTTCAGTCTACCGTACATGGAAATAAGGAACGTATTAAGTAAAAAAAATAAAACAAAAAATTATTTAAAAAAAATTAGCACAACTAACTTTATTAAACTTTGCAATTTTGAACTCGTAAATTTTGTTTCTACTTAATTACTAATTATTACCACAAGGAAATAATAGCCTAATACAGAGTTTTGCACGATTTTTAAACTATTATAAATTATTGTAATTAAAATTTAAAACAAATAAAAAAAAATTTGTTTCCACTTAATTACTACTTCACCTCAAGGAAATAGCCTAATACAGAGCTTTACACGATTTTTAAACTATTATAAATTATTATAATTAAAATTTAAAACAAATGACAAAAATTCTTGTAAAATTTGATTATTCTTCAGAAAATATTTATTTCTTCAGACAATAATGACCTTAATATTACTTATTTACAAAGGAATTAAAAGCTTTTCTAATTAAGTAATCATAGTTTTATTGGATTCATTATTTTTCAATTCAGAGCAGATTTTCAGTTAGTTAGCTCAAATTTGAAAAAAAAAAGTAGGTGATTTACCATCTCCAATGACTTGTACTTTAAACAAAAGAAAATTTTTCAGGAAATTAAAGGTTTTGGACGAAATTTCAGGACAATAAGTAAGTGGGGTGTAACATATTTAAAAAAAAATATTTTTTACCAAAATTTTCTAAAATTCTTTAAATTTCTTTTAAATCAGATCAAAAATAATTTCATTCATTTGTGAATAAGTCCTGAAAATTTAATTAAAATTGGACAATTACTTGATTTTTACAAGAATTTCCAAATCAATGTTTTCAACGGAAAAAAAAGTGCAAAAAAACAATGTTATTTTAACGTCACCACGATGACGTAAAACAAAAGAAGACTTTAACCAAAATTTCGAACGTGTTAGAAAATATTAAAAAATTTCAAAAAATAATTAAAAAATACTTTGGTCTTTCATCTTAATAATGACATAAGCATTTTGACGATAAAACTTTATTTTCGTTAAGTTTGTGGCATTTTTCATTACGCTATGCTATTTTCCCGCGAAAAAGTAGACCTACCTACCCTAAACAATATTTAAAAGAAATTGTTGCTATGTGTAATGATGAAAAGGCTTTCAGAAATATTTTGTGACTCTGAAAAGGGCCGTTTTTGTCTTCCATTGCCTCTTCAATTGTCATTGCTTGGCTGATTTTAAAAATACAAATCCTACATGAGATTACACCAACTTCACATTTGTTCAATTTGTAATATTAGGTTGTCCCAAAAATTCGTAAACACTTGCAAAAATTTGAAATTTTACTTGCCAATTAATAACAAAAACAACAAAAGTTATTCCTCAAAATAAAGAGCATCATTTTCCAAGACTTTCTGCCTTCGATCTGCAAGCTTTCGGATCTGGTGAAAGTACCATTCAGCCAGCTTCGAATCAAAGAATTCTTGACACGCTCCCTCGACTTCATCAAACGAGTCAAATCGGCGGCCCTTTAGAAAGTGTTGCATTGAGCGAAAAAGGCCGTAATCTGATGGAGCACAGTCAGGACTGTAGGTTGGATGTGACAGAACCTGAACACCGTCCAGCTCTTCAAACTTGTCTTTGGTCTTCCTGGTGGTGTGTGGCTTGGCATTGTCCTGCTGCATCAAAGCGCGCTTTCGGTTGATCAGAGCCGGGTACTTTTGCTTCAACTTTTCTTAGACCCGCTCCAGTTGCTGACAGTAAAGTTCGGCACTGATGGCATGACCATTCGGAACCAACTCAAAATGCACGATTCCTTCAAAGTTTCACCAAACGCACAACATGACTTTCTTGCCGAATCGATTTTGTTTTGGAACCGACGATGTCTCTTGCCCTTTC
This sequence comes from Acanthosepion lycidas, assembly GCA_963932145.1. Classification (NCBI taxonomy): domain Eukaryota; kingdom Metazoa; phylum Mollusca; class Cephalopoda; order Sepiida; family Sepiidae; genus Acanthosepion; species Acanthosepion lycidas. The sequence goes on along the minus strand of OZ010575.1, from coordinate 123,145,410 downwards.
TGAACACATCGATTGTCCTGGATTGTGTTGCATAAAAATTCAATTTTTTGCAAGTGTTTACGAACTTTTGGGACAACCTAATAAGCTGCATCACTGAGATAAAAAATCATATAAAAAGGATTTGCATAACTCATAGGCAACGTATTCACAGTTGACACCATCAACTGTCCAAATGTGTTTTATTTCATGCAGGGCTTGTACAGACTGTGGATGATACTCATCAAGCAAGGTAGAAATTGATACAGCTTTCTTTTGCATTAGCTTATTCTGGATCATGGCTCTCCTCTTCCTTTCCTGCTAGGCCTTCTTACACTTGATCTTTTTACAAATTTCTTGATGTTTGGTGCTGCATTTTCTTCAGCCCAGTCTTCTGTCTGCTGTAAATTATTGACAACTGGAGGTATTTGTTGAACTGCTCAGCATCCAGATCATCAATGAATTTTCTTACTTGATTCTGCTTGGTCTTGATAACACCACTTACACAGGTTATATAAACATTAGGTGCAAGCTTCTTTCTGTCACAAAATTCACTGATGAGGCTTTCAGTTAGCATGGTGTGCTGCCTCACTGATGTTAACAGGGACTAAAAAGAAGCCTTTACCATGGTGAATGATTTTTCATACTGCCTGTTTAACACCTCCACAATCACTTTTAAACAAGCTGTCATCATTTGATGAAAGATAAGTTCATTTGTGGTGGCAATCGGTAGGGACTTTATCTTAGAGGTGAAAATAGACATGGGGTCTGCACTGAGTACTTTCACATTGTCAATGTTCGTTGTGTTCATGGGGGACATTTTGCATTTTGTCTTTTATTGCCTCTTCATTTATCACTATTGCTGGGCTGATTTTCAAATCGAAGTCCTGCACAACTTAGTCAACACCAACTTTGTATTTGTTAAATTGATAGTAGTCAGCTACAGCATTGAGATATGAAATCATGTAATATGGATTTGCAAAACTAATGATGTAGGCAATGTATTCACAGTTGATACCATCAGTTGTTCAAATTTGTCTGAATGTACGTTCAACTATGAGCCCAGTGAGCATTTCATGCAGTGTACACTCTCTCGATACCCAGAAAGCAAAGTAGAAATCAACAGATCATTCTGTTTCTTTAGAATGTTTTGTATCAAGGCTCTTCATTTTGTCCAGCTGGACATCTTTAACCTTGATCCTACTACTAATTTTTTCATTGATTTCTTGGTACTGCATTTTCTTCATGCCAGTCTTCTGTGTGCCATACATCAGTGCCAGCTGTAGATGTTCATGGAACGGCTCAGCATCTAGATCATCAATAAATTTCTTTACATGATTCCACTTGGCCTTGATGACATCATTTATCCTTGATACATAAGCATTAGATGCAAGCTTCTGTCTTTCACAAAATTTACCAATGATGCTCTCAGTTAGCATGGTGTGATGGCTAACCGATGTTAATAGTGACTTGAAAGAAATCTCTACCATGGTGAATTATTTTTCATACTCCCTGCTTAAAACTTCGACAATCCCTTTTAAACAGGCAGTTATCATTTGTTGCAATAAGAATTTATTTGCAGGGACAATCAGTAGGGACTCTATCACTTTCTTTCATAATATATTTCTAAAGAATGAATTTACCTTTAGATTGTCAATGACGCCATTGACAAGGTTCATAGTGTCAATGATCCTATAAATGATGTTCATAGTGTTAATGGGGTCATTTTACATTATTTACATTATTCAGACTATTGTCCTCATCTTTGTTGCCATATTTATTACAACGTTTCAACAGTTGTATGCTCCGGCCTTCTTCAGGTGGTTGCTCACTGGGGTAGACTGTTCTAATTCCACATGCCATGTTTGATGGATGTCAGTTATCAGTTATCAAGCAGGAGTGTAAGCATAGAGCTTTGTTGGTCTGAAGTTGGCACAGAAATGTATCCTCCTGGATTAAATAATGATGTTGTGAAGTGTTGCGAGTTTAGTGTACTTTTCCTTTAAAATCCTTTTAAATTTCTTAATCCACAACCCACTTTTTTCTGATAGCTTAGGCCAGAATGTGTCACTGGTAGCCAGAGATGTACTAGTTTAACAAGAAGAGGTTGCAGTAACTGACTGGTGTAGCAACTGAAATCGAATGGAATTATTTATTGTACAAAAGTACGAATATGGCACAAGGCCGAAAAGGGGAAAGGGGGAAAAGGATGGTCATCTTCTGTCTTAACATTAAACTTAGCTAGCCGCAAACACTGACCCAAATATACAAGCGTCCTGGGTATGACGATAAACTACATCCACGTCCTGGGTATTGTAGAAGTCAAGTGACTTACCTGCCAACATGGCTGCCTCCTTCTGTTTCCTTGTAAAGGCAAGCCAGCTGATTTTACCTTATTTTATAGGAGAGTGCCTAATACACCAGTTGGGTTGGTCCATTTTGCTAGAATGGACTTTCCCAATACATTTGCATGAGGGGTCTTTATTCACCTATATATTTCTCCATAAATGACTCAAGTCAGTTTGGCTTTGGCTACATTTGCCTACTTGTGTGCTAAACCACTGGCAAACTAGCTAATATTCAACATGGCGCTGCGAACAGGATACGATGAATGGCAAGAGCTACTTATCAAAATTGGCATTCCCACCGACTCTGCCAAAACCTATGCTGAATCGTTTGTGAAAGAGAATATTACTAAGGATAGCCTCTCTATGATAGACCGGGAAATCCTTAAAGAACTAGGTGTCACAACCATGGGACATGCTCTAGCTATCCTTAAGGTATCAAAGGAGCAACCTTTGACATCAAACAGCTACACGAAGGCCCCTGCAGCCAAACTCCCCCAGCTCCATTCAGAGATGACATCACAGCAATTCCGAAAGTTCAGAATTGACTGGAAGGTATTTGTGCAAATGACAAACATGCCCCCTACACAGACCAACATCCATTTATACAACTGTGCTGATGAGACTGTGCAAACATCGATCATCAATACATACCCCAAATTTTTCTCGGAAAAACCAAACAGACTCCTGAACATGTTGGAGGCATTAGTTACCCAAAAATCGAACCCTATGGTTCATAGATTGTCTTTCGCTTCGATTTCCCAGGGACCAGGCGAATCAATCCAGCAATTTGTTGTCCGCCTTAAGGGTACAGCACAGGATTGTGACTTCACATGTCCCATTTGCAGTCATGACCTATCTGACATCTATATCAAAGACCAGTTGGTCAAAGGCACAGCAAATGATGGTCTCCAAGCAGATTTACTAGCAAAGGCCAGCTCATTGAAGACCCTTGACCAAAACATCAACCATGCTGAGGCATTCGATGACCAAGCATGAATGGCAGGGACAACTGAAATGTCAGCATTGCGTGCATCAACCTATCGCAAAGAAAAAACAACACAAGTGAAAAAAATCCCCCTCAATCCAGAAGCCCCAAAATACTGATTATAAAACAAAACAAGTTGCGCTGTAGTGGATGTGGTAGCCACAAGCATGGCATCCCAGGAACCAGCACCCGCCAACAGGCATGTCCTGCCTGGAATCAGACCTGTGACTTGTGTGGCATCCAAGGTCATTTTTCAAAAGTTTGCCGATCAAGAAATCGCTCTAGTGAAGTGAGAGGCTTCCAAGACGATGAAGCTAACATGGACAGTTTGATTGCACATGTAGAGTTTGACCAGGAGACAGGCTCATATGTGTCCTCTAACAAAAATAATGTTGTTGAGATAGAAGCAACACTGGTCCCATTCTCTCCAAGGCCAGACTCCAGAAATCCTGAAGATATTCCAGGTAATCAAAGCACTCGTTTGAAAATCTTCCCAGACAGTGGGGCCACCATCTGCCTTGGAGGACCCAAGCACCTACATAGCATGGGTCTCAAGGAAAGTAACTTGATCCCATCAAAGAAAGTTATTCGTGCTGTGGGTGGCTCAACCCTTATAAGCCAGGGATGGTTGCCTATTCAATTTAGTGTTGGAGAAATGTCGACAAAGCAAGCATTGTACATCTGCAATAACATCGATAAGAAGAAACCCTGAAGAAACCCCCTTTCCAGCAAACGAAGGAAATGTGGAGAACCTCAAAAAATGGTTACTGAAACAATTTGCTGATTCAGCATTTAATACTGATGGGCAATTCCCAGCCATGTCTGGTAAACCAGCACATATCCACCTGAAGGAGGGGGCAATCCCTAAGGCAAGACACAGACCAATACCAGTGCCATACCATTTAAAAGAACCAGTGAGGCAAGCCCTTATGCAAGATATAGAAAGAGGCATATTAGAACAAGTGCCCATTGGTACTCCAACAGATTGGTGTAGCACGATGGTCATTACAACAAAAAAGGATGGTCGACCGAGGCGTACCATCGATTATCAATATTTAAATTCGCAATGCAAGCGAGAAACCCACCACACTGCCTCACCTTTCCAGCTGGCAATGCAGGTGCCACCCAATACCAAGAAAACAGTGCTGGATGCTGTCGATGGCTACCACTCTATTATATTAGATGAGGAGTCCCAACCACTCACAACTTTTATCACAGAGTGGGGAAGGTTTATGTACCTTAGGATGCCTCAAGGCTACTTAGCATCTGGTGATGCATACACCAGTAGATATGATGAAGTCATAAAAGATATTCCCAGGAAAATCAAATTGGTTGATGATACTTTGCTCTACGACACCGGCATCAAAGAGACATTCTATCATACCTTTGATTTTCTAATGAGATGTGCACAAAATGGGATTGTACTCAGCAAAGACAAATTCCAGTTTTTTAAGGACACTGTTCAGTTTGGTGGACTTCAAATAACTTCATCGGGAGTATCTCCTTCTGAATCTATGCTTAATGCTATTTTAAATTTCCCTGTTCCGAAAACCATCACCGATGCAAGGTCTTGGTTTGGACTGGTAAACCAACTTGCCTGGGCATATTCATTAAGTCCCATTATGCTACCTTTTCGGGACCTTGTCAAAAAAAACTCAAAATTCACCTGGAACCAGACCCTTGAGAAAGCATTTCAGGAATCAAAGCAGGTCATTGTTGAACTAGTAAAGCGGGGCGTCTCAACATTTGACATCAACAGAATTACCTGCTTAGCTCCTGACTGGAGTAAAGACGGCATGAGATTTTTACTTCTTCAGAAACACTGCACATGTGCAATCGAACGAGCCCCTGTCTGTTGCCCTGAAGGCTGGCATCTTGTGTTTGCTGGAAGCAGATTCTGTACTGACGCTGAGCAAAGATATGCACCGATAGAAGGTGAAGCAGCAGCTATCAGCTGGGCACTTGAAAAGTGCCGCATGTTCATACTAGGTTGCCCAAACGTTATAGTCGTGACCGACCATGAACCACTCAAAGGACTTTTTGGTGATCGAGATCTCAGCAAAATTCACAACCCTCGCCTATTCCGACTCAAAGAGAAAAGCTTGAGATATCGTTTCACCATGCAACACTGCCCTGGAAAATGGCACAGAGCCTCTGATGCTATTTCCCGCAATCCAGTCACTACAGTACAAAGCCTACTTGATACATTCTCCATAGATCCCTCCCTTATAGAAATTGATGAATCAGATGAGACTTGTGCAACAATGAGATTGACAGCCCTCACATCAATATCTCAATTAGATGATAATCCTGCCATAACTTCCCCTGACCACATTCGTTTTGCTGGTCAAGAAGACACACAATACACTTTATTACGGAAAACCATAGACAATGGTTTTCCAAACAGTCGTCAAGCAACACCACCTACAATCCGGGAATACTGGGAAGTTCGTAACCGCCTAAGCAATGAAAATGGCCTAATACTACTTGACAGGAGAGTAGTGATACCAACCTCCCAGCGCAAGAACATATTAAAATGCCTACATTCGGCTCATCAAGGAGTAGTTGGCATGAAAGCGCGTGCCAATGACTCAGTTTACTGGCCTGGAATGAATGCCTCAATTCACAATTACAGGTATAATTGCATTACATGTTCAAGGAATGCCCCAAGTCTACCACATGAACCAATCCAAATGACACCTACACCTGAATGGCCATTTCAACAGATTGTAATGGATTTGTTCTATGTTAAATCCTTCACATATCTTGCTTGTGCAGACAGGCTCACTGGATGGCTCATTCTGTACCGCATCAAGCCAGGGCAAGCGGTTGCTTCCAGGTTGATATCCATCTGCAGAGAAATATTCCAAACATATGGTGCACCTGAGGAACTTAGTACAGATGATGGACCACCATTCCCAGCTTACTCATTCCAACAATTCCTAAAAACCTGGGCTGTTAAACAAAGAATTTCATCAGTGGCCTATCCCCAGTCTAACGGACGTGCAGAATTGGCAGTCAAGACTGCAAAAAGACTCATAAAAGACTGCACAGAACACCAGGGTTCCTTGGACAATAACATGGCAGCACAAGCAATCTTGCAATATAGAAACACCCCTATCCAAGGCATTGGCTTATCACCAGCGCAACTCCTGCTTCATAGACGTCTTCGAGATTTTATCCCATCGCACCCACAGTTATATAAACCACACCCTGAATGGATAGCCGCAGCGCAAAAATGAGAACAGAGATTATCCAAACGCAATGCAGACCTCATCGAGAAGTACAACCGTACTGCACTATCCCCACTTTATAAGGGTGACACAGTCTCCATTCAAAACCCAAATAGCCGTCGATGGGACATAGCTGGGCGAATAGTAGAGACGCTTCCCAACCGTCAATATAGAATTAGAGTTGCAGGATCAGGCAGAATAACCCTGCGGAACCGTAGGTTTCTAAGGAAACTTGAAGCACCCATAATCAAGACCCCCATACCAAGCGCCATGCCTGTGTCGCCTGAGCCGACAATTACGGATACATGCAGACCACATCAATCTGCCAAAGACTCGGAAAATGGTGACATTACATTACAAAATAAACCAGCGTCCCAGGGCCCTACTCAATCACAGCCATCAAGAACGAGGATTCCCAGGGCGCTATCCCGACTACTCCCGTACAATCAGCCAGGTAATAGGGAATTAATTCCTCCCCAACGGCCAATATGCTTCTGCAATGGGGAGAGGAGGGAGATGTAGAAGTCAAGTGACTTACCTGCCAACATGGCTGCCTCCTTCTGTTTCCTTGTAAAGGCAAGCCAGCTGATTTTACCTTATTTTATAGGAGAGTGCCTAATACACCAGTTGGGTTGGTCCATTTTGCTAGAATGGACCTTCCCAATACATTTGCATGAGGGGTCTTTATTCACCTATATATTTCTCCATAAATGACTCAAGTCAGTTTGGCTTTGGCTACATTTGCCTACTTGTGTGCTAAACCACTGGCAAACTAGCTAATATTCAACAGGTATGACGATAAACTACGTCCAACAACAAGGCCTCAGATAATGTTTTCGGAAAAATAATGTTGCCAGCTTTACGTTTTTGAAATAATAATGTTGCCAGCTATGTGTTTTTGACTTTTAAAGTCACTCAAAATCATTTTCAGCATAAAGTGACCACTAAGGTTGAGATGCCGTTATTCTGGACTTAAACAAAAAATATCTAGGATTATTTTGCAGTGTGCAAGCAAATAAGCTCTAGCTTGCTCAAAATGTTCCATACAAAATAGGCATTTAAAATTCATATATTTGGCATATATATATATATATATAAACTGGATTTGGCATTAAATAACCCACAGTGGTTGATATGCCATAAAACCCAAACAAACAAACAAACCAAATATACAAACAATATTCCTTTCACCAAAACAATCTCATCCTTACTTACCATTCTTATTTCATCCAACAAAATGCCTCAGAAACTCTATGAAGTCCTAAGTAGTCCCCATATATACAATTCATTGTCTGTGGGGGGGGGATAAAATAACAATTTAAAAATCCCCAATGAGTATTTACAATGAGTAGAAAACTATGTACAAGAAACTAAAGAAAATAGTGTTAGTAATAACCCCCCTCCCCAGCCCTGTAGCAGAAACATCAGTTAACTGGACGAAATCAATGTGGGACTAGAAAGATTTAAAAACATTCATACAAGCCATTCACACACTACAAACACACAATCAACTAAACACAACAGCAAATACGGTAATCACTCGAAACGAAAAATGCCCCACACCAACCAGAGAACTGCTATCACTAGCCACTTAATGATGGGAGGGATGGGGAATTAAACAAAAAGAAAAAACAGGGCCAGAAAAAAAGGTGGGGCCAATGAGCATACATACCCTAGCTAAGTTCGTGTGAAAAAAAGAGAAAAAGCTAAAGCAAAAACCGACCTACTCTAACCTATACACGGGAAGGGTTGCCATTGTTCAACCCAGCAATCACCAATATTCTGACAGCCTAACTGACATCAAAATACCACTCCAAGTCAGCACCTTTTACTCTGCAGAGATGTGCAAGACTCACCCACCTTTCGCCAAATTCCAATGGATGGAGTTGCTTCCTTTCCGTCCTGATCTTGACTTTAAGCTGATGCTTAAAGAAAAGAATCAGTTGGGAAGAGGTAAACTTCTTGGCCCCATGGAATTCACGTCGTCCATATCACGACTCGCATAGCCTCCAGTAAGCAAAGGAACACATAATGCTCAGTCTTAGTCAACGGCAGTACTATATTGTTACAGATGGAAGTGGCTTTGTGGACAAAGAACTTTCTGTGCAGCATGCGAACCATGATGCCTTCAACAAACTTGCACAATGGAGCTATGATACTACAATGAAAGAAAGCATGATCTATGGTCTCCACCTCCCCACTGCAGCGAATGCAGTTTGGCGATTTAGCCAAACCTACTGCATAAAGTCTTTTGGCGACCCAGAGGGCCCTCCGAATCAACAGCCAGGTGAGTGAAGCCTCAGAGTTATTCAGGACAACAGCTGGACGTCGGAGAGGCCATCCTTCACCCATATGAGTTGCTTGAGAGCAAGCCGACATTCTCGCTAGAAGGAGCACTCGGCTCAAGGAGTACAGCCGGCCTCCTCTTCACGCAAGTGCACACTTCTCAAGGATGGAAATTGTCTATGTGCATCTTACTTCCAGTATTCGCTGTTCTCATCCAATTGCAAACACATCCAGTCTAGATAATGCGAAGTGTATGTTGACGAGTCTCAATGCAAGGCACCCCCAGACCGCCATCAGAGAGATGGAGGTAACAGATCTCGCGACTAACCATGGTGGCCTTACAAACACCAATAAAGTGTTAGGCAGGAGTGGAAGCACAGAGAGTCGGTAAAGGAGAATTGGGTAGATATGCAAGGCACATACTTCCGCCCTCTCCTTCAAGGAAAGATTTGTCCAAGTCCACAGACAAACTGCAACCACGGCCTTCTCTCACACCACTGGCCAGTTCATTTCCAACAGGAGGTCGGGACCAAACTAGACACCGAGTAAACTGTCCATTCAGAGGAAAGGTCCGGGAGGGGAAACTCCTTTCCACGAACCCAACCGCAAACCAACAGACTTATTGTGGTTGATCTTGGCCCCTGTCACCATCTCATATCCTTTGATTTCTTTGCTGGCTTCGTTAATTTCGGCTCTGCTCGACACAAGAACCGAAACATCATCAGCATAGGCAGAGTACCTGGCTGAGGTGGTAGCACCAGTTAAGGAAATTCCGCGAAGGACCGGATTCGTCTTCAAATTATGCAGGAAAGGTTCCAATGCAAGAACGTAAAGCAATGGAGACAGCGGACAACCTTGATGAATGGAGCAAGACAAAATGAAAGGTTTTCGATCTTACCCCATTTACTTCTACCAGCACACTGGGAGATGCATATAACAGTCTGATCCAAGTGCAAAAGTCCGGCCTGAAACCGTCTGCTGAAAGAACAGCCTCCATATAGTCAACCCTATTGAAAGCCTTGGACTGATTTAAATTGATCAGCGCGGCATCACTGTCAACTTGCTCGATGATCAAATGTACCGAATGAAGGTTGGCCTGAATAGTCCTGACCTTCACAGCACAAGTCTGCTTAGAACCAATCAGACTAGAGAGGACTGTCTGCAAACGGCTGGCTAAGACCTTGGCTAAAATCTTCAACTCTGTATTTAACATTGTCAAAGGCCGAAAATTATCTGCCCCATCTCCACCGTCTTTGTTCTTGCAAAGCAACTTGATCACACCTCTGGTGAAGCTTTGAGGTATAGACCCCTGCCTCATCCAGTTGTTGAAAATCAGTGCCAGCAAGGAGACAAAGACGGGTGACTGCCTCAAGTACAATTCATACGGAAGACCAGCTAATCCCAGAGTCTTGTCCAGGTCAACCTGCTTCAACGCATCTCAGATCTCAGACTCAGACACTTCAGCCGCTTCAAGGTGGAGAAAGTCGGCTAAATAGGCATCAAACTGAGCAGTGCTCAGACGGGGCTCCCTGGTAAACAGCTCCTGAAAGTAATCACGGAAAACCTCACAAATGCCCACATCTGTAGTCACATTCCGCTTGTCTGGCAATGTGATGCTAGCGATATGCCAACTAGACACCCTACGAGCTTCCTCTGAATGCAATAAAGCAGCCATATTCGTAGCCTCACAAGACATTCTTTTTAGCCTAGCCCTAACTACCAGAGCTTGAGCCTTCTTGATAAGCAAGGAGGCCAGCTCGGCCTTAGCTCAGTCTACGTCCCCACTATCACGGGATTTGATCACTCGATCAACTTTCTCCTCACGAGACTTTTGTACTGCTAGCCCTGCTAGATTGAGTCGTCGACTAAAATCAGCAGCAAAAGACCTAAGTTTAGATTTCAAAAAATCCCACCACTTATTCCCAACCACAGCCCCCGACAATTCTCACTGTAGCTTTAGTAAAAGCTGGTCCCGGAAATCTTGCTCACCAAATAATGATGTATTCAATTTCCAGTACCCAGCCATCTTAACCTTAGGCTTATCTAAGTTTTCTGGAACCCGGACAAGCCTATGATCCAAGTAAACTATAAAATGGAAACTTGGACATTCTAAGAGCCCTACGTTGACTCTCTTAACTAGAACTCGGTCAAGGTAGCTTGCGCTCACCGCTGAATCTGCATACCTTCTTATTGAAATAAGGTATTTCAGATCCTTGATGCGATTGCCGTAGTCTTTCGCTCATTTGATTTGTGCAGAGAAGATCTGGCACACATCTTCCCCTGTGTTATAAATAGGTTTCTGTGTTTTTTTTACCTTTTATCTTTAAGCTCCTGTGTGGGACTTCTCTCTCTTTTAGAAAGAGGAGGGGGCATTTCAGTATCTTTAACTGGGGAAGGACTAGGTTTGTGAAGAGTGGTGTAGGTGGATTTTTGTTTAACTGGTGAAGGACTGAGAGAGGCATGAGATGATCTTTTTTTAATAGGGGAAGGACTGGGAATATGAAGAGGGGTGTAGCCAGATTTTTCTCAGTAAGAGCTGGGATTACTGCTGAGAGGAACTGGTTTAAGTGATGCCAGAGGGGAAGGTTGTTTCTTGGGAGATGGTGTGGATGGAACAGCAGACGTTGATGGAGTAAGTGATTTGGACAGTGTCTGTTTCTGCAGATCTAATTTCTTTTTTAATTCCTTAATCTTTTCTGTCTTTTCATAGCCCGGGTCATATTTTTTCTGTCGGTTCTTGAGAAGTTGTTTAGAGGCCGGGACATCACTCTTAATGTTGTGAGAGGGAGTGGGGCTGTGTGCCTTTCACCCTTGAGGCTTCATGGGACTGAGGACCCACTGCCTGGCGGTTCCCTCTGGCTTTACCAGCAACCAGCCATTCCCTCTCCCCCCTCGCACTAGCAGCAGGTGAAGGCTTTTGGGGAATGTCTGCACTTCCAACATACAGGTTTGCTGCAAACCTGTATGTTGGAAGTGCAGAGAGACTGGTCACCTCTCCTCTTCCTGCCCAGAGAAGAAGGCCTTTGGAAGTCAAGCTCCAGTAGACCAAGATCCCCCTCTGACTGAGTCTTTACCTACTGTCTCTCCTGTAATGGGCATGCCAGCTTCTGGGACCGGTACAGTTAAACCTCCGGTTGGCACAACATCAAAGGCCACATTCCCCAAAAAGCCTTCACCTGCTGCTAGCCTCAAGCTCCCTACTTCCAGACAGTTGAGGATGGAGAGGAAAGCTTTTCAGTCTAACCACATTTTGAAACTCCACCCCCCTTTCAGGCTATCGCAGGAAGCACCGAGTATCTCGCCATACTGCGATAGGAAAGCAGCCAAATGTTCCCAGTTAACCCAAGGATGGACCTCATATATTGCCACTCTGGTCCTTCTTCGGCCTTCATACTCCATGCACAATATTAGATCTTTTGTTATCAAGTCGCAACTTGATGCTGCAACACAGTCTTCCAGCATGGGTAGCAATACATCCCACATGAAATAGCCAGTTCCGTTAATGATTTTGAGGGGCTTGAACCCCAAGGACTCCAGTGATTTAATCACTGTGTCTTTCGTCGTGCAACAAATTTTGCACGAACGCTTGTACACAACGAAAACTGACGCTATTCTTATATCAATTTTTCTTAATTCTTGGGGGTCTTCTAAGAGTCCACCTTCTACAACAAGGTGAGCGTAACTCTTAGATCATTCCAAGAACTCTGCAACATTGATTACACTACTTGGTGGGGACGTCCAACAAGAGGGCGATTCCCCAACATCTGCATTTTCATTTTGTATGTCTTTATTTTGGCCATTCTCGGCTTCCATAATTTTTTTTGGTCTCTGTAGACTCAGCTGCTTTTTTGAGGATATTCACAATGTCCTCATTTGATGGAATTAAGCGGGGTACTCATCCATATCATTTTTAGCTGGCGGGTGTTTTTTATTGCAAACAAATGTTTTTTAGCTGATCTTTTAAAATCAGCCATTACTGGTTTCTATTTTTTTAATCAGAAAAGACGGCACATTTCTTGTTTTTTTCTCCTCCATTATTAAATGTGGAAAGGGAAGGGGAGGGAGGGATGGTAGAAAAAATGTTATGGCAAAAAATAAACGAAGTTCAAGTAAAAAAAATAAAATAATACAATGGTTCACTTAACTGTGAGACAACAAATATCAAATATAAAAACAATATAAACAAGGTTCGCCCATAAGCGAGACAACTAACACAAAACAGAAGAACATACAAAATAGACGAACAAAGAAACAAGGTTTGCCTAAAGGTGAAACGCAAAACAAAAGGACGTACGACAGATGAGAACAAACGGACAATGTTCATGTAAACGTGAAACAACAAATTTAAAACAGTTGAACAGAAAAATCACAAGACAGACGTATAAAATAAACAATAAAAATGATACGCTACTGTTACGAGGATGCATTTCTATAATAAGGGATTCCACTGAGTTCTAAAAAAGTTTTCATTCATGAAGTAGTTGTAAAATAGAGAAATTAGAAATAGAATGTTTGGAAGATTCTAGATCATTCTAGCATATTCGAGAAACATCTAGAAATATGCAAATTAGGTGCTAGCCCCTATAAAAATGGGATTTTGGAAAAGGGTTGTCAGTTGATGAAGGGGAATTTCTGCTGTTATCAACTCTGGCTTTTGATTCGAGGATTATTATATCCAGCCAAAAGAATCTCTATAAAATGTTGCCGACCAACAAAAACCCAAAAGAGAATTTCATGGAACAAATTTGGTAAATAGAATTTTGATTAATTTTCATTGACCAAACTAAAAATTAATATTTATTTACACATCTTTGTGGATTTCCAAATATAGCACTTAGATTACTTCGCTAGCCCTAAAGTGATAAAGATATTTGACTCCCTTTCCTTCTATCTCGTAACACTTCGCCAGTAACTCTGTGTTTTCTGTTTTGTAGGCCACAATTGTATATCTTGTATATATTTTATGTTGTGTTTTAGTAAATTAAATATTTGTGATTTAGCTCTGTGTTGTGGTAAATCATTTTTTTTCCTTTGTTACAATTATCATCACGTAACACTATACAAGGAAAAGGAAAATACCAGAAAATACAAAATGATAAATATGTTACAATTTACAATATGGCTGCCAATAAAAAAAGGTCAACCCAAAAACAAAATGATAAACAAGGAAAGACCAAGACACAGAATTTACAGACGAAATTAACAAATAAAACACAGAACTTTATGGATATTTAAGAGAAAACACAGAAACAAGAAACAAATAAACAAAGAAAAATAAAATCGGGTGAAAAAAGTAAAAACGAAAAATAAACAGATGAACTCTGGGAAGTGGGGTACGGGGAGAAAATAAATTTAAAAAAACGAAAAATAAGAGAAAATAAAAAATAAAAAAAGAATAATAGCAAAATAAAGTGAAAATAAAAAATGGGGAGGGTAAGGATTTAAAAAGGAATAAATCAAAGTTTTACAAAACAGTCAAAAACAAACATAAGAAAAACGGTAAAAAATAAATCAAAACATAACGGAATAACAGCAGTACAACAGATTCCCAAAATGACAGAATAAAGGTCTGACAAAGACGTAGGCAATAGGCGTAGACCTGAAATCGAATGGCTAGGGCCAGATGGAATCACACACCTTAAAATAATGTGCTATCCACTTCAGAGACATTTGCAGAAGATAACATTTTAGGTAGGTAACTCCATGAAATCGCTAAAAAAATAGCATAGCAGGATGAAAAAGACGCCAAACTTGACACAAACAAAATTTTATCATCTAAAGGTTCATGTTATTATTAAGAGGAAAGGCCAAAGTTTTTTTTAATTATTTTTAAAAAATTTTCTTTCTTTTTAGAACATTCTAAATTTTGAAAAAACCTTGTTTCTCTTTGTATCACCGGAACTAGTAAAATAACATTGACAATTTTTAGCACGTCTTTTTTTTGTATGACACACATTAATTTGGAAAATCTTGCAAAAATAAAAATAATTGTCGGATGTTAATGAAACTTTCAGAAACTATTCACAGATGATTGAAATTATTATAAATAAGTTTTTTTATTAAAGTCATGGCAGAAATATTTTTTTATATTTATTAACCCCCCATAACTAATTTTATGGAAACACTAGAAATTCAATCGAGTCTAGTTTAATGATAACAAGAGTTAAAAGCACAAGGCTTTGAGGAATGCAAATCATGTTTTTTTTTTTTTTTTAATTGGATCCGCACTACCTAAAAATCAGCTCTGAATTGTAACATACAAAACTCAATAAAACAAAGATATTATTTAATTTCAAATGCTTTTATTTGCTTTTATGAATATGGACAATATTTTCTGAAAGCAAATCATTTCTACGATGAGAAATTAATTTTTAATACAATTATTTGTTATTTCTTTAATTATAATAGATTTTTACATTTAAGTTATTAAAATATTATAAAATTAGTTAAAAGCCGCATCGGGTTTCCTAAGTGTCCTCATGAGATAGATATTTTTTAGCGCGCTGTAAATTGTATCATTTTGACTAATCAGAAGACCTGCAGTAATTAAGAAATGTAATTTTGTGTTTATAATCAGGCTGTAATTATAAAGTACGGAAGACCAACCAGAATACAATTAAGTTGCGTTATTAGAGTTAAGCATTGTTCTGCGCTGTTAAGGCCTTTACTTTTGCAAAACGTGTGGAGAAGTTAATTTGATTTCTCAATTTCAACTGAGAAGGGTACCTACAAGTATCAGTATCATCTTATGAAATATCAAAATTAATAATAAAATGAATGGAAATACAAATAACACAGTAAAATGTAATGAATGTACATAAAATTATAGTATTTTATGTACACTTCTGATAAAATGTCATAAGAAAGGTACCTATAAATTAATTAGATACCTTTCTTATGAAATATGAAATTTAATCTCACTCTTAACAGTCTTATTTTAATTTCTTTATAATATATTTTCCATAAAGCAACGTAAAGGTGAAAGCTAAGTACAAAAAAAAAAATTAGAGCACTGAAAGTTTTCCTTAAAAATAATGAGGTAAATAATTTGTTCACTTAAATGTAAATTATTTCACTTTTCGGCTTCTGTAGAACAAATTATGATCCCGTAATCCGTCAATACGTCATTCAGCACCTGTCAAATGACGTGAAAGGTCATGACCTGGTTTGTTTTATTTTCAAATTACATCTTTTCCGTGCAGAAGCTAAGTCAAGCATGGTTCAAAATATTTTAAATAAACATTATAATTTCTGATTTTCTTAAAATAGGTTTTGAAAACATGATAATTGATTTTTAAAAGAATTTCAAAGTCAGTTTTTCATCTTTTTTATAAAATGGAAAAAAATGGAAGACATAATCGATTATCTGTCAATTTTGCTGACTCAAAAAAAAAACAAGATTTTTTCCGTAAATTTCGGACGTGCTCGGAATGATTAAAAAATGTAAAAAAATACCCCCAAAATACTTAGATCTTTTCTCTTAATACATGAACATTTCGACGATAAAATTTTGTTCTCATTCAGTTTGGCATTTTTTCATCATGATATGCTCTTTTTTAGCGATCTCATGGAGGTACCTAATTTTAGGGCATTAGGTTTCTTCGGGCATTATGATTCAGTTACTGCATAGGCTGTACCTAGACTATTTTTGAGAAGGAACACATTTTTTTGACACCGTTTATCATAATTCCTTTGTTCTCTTTGTTGTTTGTGTCTAAAAACTACGTGCCTTCTCTTTCCAAATAATTAATCTTTGTTAATTGCAATTTCTTTCAAAATAGGAAGTTTTATTTGATTCCCAAATATTGTCGATCTTGAGAAAGAAATATCAAGTCCAACAACAACAGCAACTTAATCCTGTTTTAGAGATTTGACCTGAAAAGGTAAGTAAGCCCTACAAAAAGCATTTTAAATTATTTTAAAATGTCTTTGACAGAAATTCAGTCACATTTCGGTTTTATTTGAAAGATAAAACCCTAAAGTGAATGAGAATTAAAAAGAAAAATTAATTAATTTCACATAATTTACCTGTAAATATTTCCGTCATCATTTCTTAAATACAGAATTTTAAAATATGTTTATAAATTATTTTAGGTATCTCTACTTTTCTC
Source organism: Acanthosepion lycidas (assembly GCA_963932145.1). Classification (NCBI taxonomy): domain Eukaryota; kingdom Metazoa; phylum Mollusca; class Cephalopoda; order Sepiida; family Sepiidae; genus Acanthosepion; species Acanthosepion lycidas. The sequence continues at coordinate 123,128,471 of OZ010575.1, read as the reverse complement.
GAATTCTTAAAATATTTGAGTAAAATTAGCAAATTTAAAGTTAATCTGATTTGAAAAAGACATTACTTATAGCATAAAAAAGTAATATACAAACATTTCTTAATGACGGGTCCTGTTTTTCTTATGTCTTTATTGATGTTATGGATAAGTTACGAGGTGCTGATAGCTAGTATGGATGATCAGAATTGACAATTTTACTAAATCTATATGAACTTCTCTTTTTTGTTGTTTTAGTTACATCGTAATTTTTACAAATTAACATATTTTCAGCAATTATCTATTGACTTTTAGTTATGTTTAAAGATGCCTTATGAAAAAATAGTGAAATTTAAAACATTATAAAATTTTCCAAGATTAATATTAAAATTTAATAACTATGATGAAATATAGGAATGATAGAAGTAACTCAATAATTTATGAAACTTTCTGGTATTTTATTTATTATTAATTTATATTTTTTAATTTTATTCTGTATTATTAATTGTTATCATGATGGTTATTTTTATAGTACTTTAAATTTTATTAATAATTACATAATTGTTTAAACTTTTATTATTGTAACCCAATATCCTAAACAATATCTAAAAGAAATTGCTGCTATGTGTAATGATGAAAAGACTTTCAGAAATATTTTGTGACAATAAAACTTTGTTTTTACTAAGTTTGGAGCCTCTTTTCATCAGGCCATACTGTTTTTTCAGCAAATTATTGAAGATACATAAATAAGTCATTTAAACAATAATAATTGAAACAAAACATGATGATCTAAATGCTGCAAGAACATAAACATTATTAGTCTTATTGTAAAATTAAGACTTTTAAACAGCAATAATTGAAACAAAATGTATGAAAGTTTAAATAACTTATATAAGTTTATATAACTGTCATAAAATTGGAAGAATACCCCCCCCCAAATAAAAGGAACACAAGATATCAAAGAGAGGAAACAGACATCATGAATATATTTCCACAAAGTTTTCTAATCAAACAATCTATTCATTATAGAATTAATTAGTTACTAAATATTTACTGAAAATGCTGTTTGAATAAGATAATTTACTGATTTTTGACTAATGTTTAAATATAGGGGTAGCAATTTTTTTTCTTTTAATTCCCAAAATTATTTTGTGATACCAAGTCAGTTTGAGTTTGTCCATGAAGAAAATAATTCTTTCAATTATCATAAGAAATTTTTTTGCTTAATCTTTTTTTTTTTTTTGAATGAATAATAATTTTACAAGAATTGTTACTTTTTATGCTTTTAATTAAAATAACAAACTTTTAAATACTGTAGAATTTTGTGGTGGTATTGAATTAAAACTCTATCTATCTATCTATATATATATATATATATATATATATATATATATATATATATGTCAATTTCTTTTTATCTGCATCAAGTTGCCACCTAAACCCATGAATCCATATTGATAAAACTTTGATGATCCAGATTGTTGCTAGGCTAATTGGTTTTTAGAAAATCTGTAATGGGAACACTGCATCTCAGCACTCTGCTGGTCTTACGTGCAATGATGTTTACCACTGTGTTTAAGCAAAGGAGATAATTCGTCTCACAAGCATTTTAGAAATTAAGATACATATGTTATGAAATAATAACTATTGTAAAGTTTAAAATTCCAGAGAGACATGGAGCTTTGAACAATTTGAAAATTTAGGGAACAAAATCTGAATGAATCACAGGTTATTTTCTAAACAGCTTTCATATATTATTCACTACTCTTATCAATATATCATTTATGACTTTTTTCTTCACAGATGCTTTGGCTGTACAAAAACTGCAGTGATTATTATTGAGAATTCCAATGAAGGAAAAGACATTTCACTTCCCATGAAAACACAGACAAATATATGCTACAAGATTCATGTGAAAATCAAGGATCTACAATGTCAAAAGCCTGACAAGGAACTTTTCCTGGCAAGAAATGATGTGGTTTATCTTTCAACAAAATACATTTAGTATTATGCATGATTAAACAGCAAACATAGGCCATATTCATGTGACATCTGCTAAACTGTTGTGAAGATGGAAACACTTATGACAAAGAAAGAATATTCTTGTAAAATTTGTGGATCTACATTTTCATGGAAGTGTAACTTAGTGACGCATATGCGTACACACACTGGAGAGAAACCATATTCTTGTGTAGTTTGTGGATTTGCAGTTTCACATAAGTCACACTTAGTTGCACATATGCGTAGACACACTGGAGAGAAACCATATTCTTGTGAAGTTTGTGAAAGTGCATTTTCACACAAGTCAAATTTAGTGACACATATGCGTACACACACTGGAGAGAAACCATATTCTTGTGAAATTTGTCAAATTGCATTTTCAGATAATTCAAGCATGATTAGACATATGCGTACACACACTGGAGAGAAACCATATTCTTGTGAAGTATGTCAAACTGCATTTTCACTGAAGTCAAGTTTGGTCAGTCATATTCGTACACACACTGGAGAGAAACCATATTCTTGTGAAGTTTGTGCCTCTGCATTTTCAGAGAAGGCACATTTAGTGATCCATATGCGTACTCACACTGGAGAGAAACCTTATTCTTGTAAAGTTTGTGGGTCTGCATTTTCACAGAAGTCGAATTTAGTAACTCATATACGTACACACACTGGAGAGAAACTTTATTCTTGTGAAGTTTGTCATATTGCATTTTCACTAAAGTCACGTTTGGTCAGTCACATGTGTACACACACTGGTGAGAAACTGTATTCATGTGAAGTTTGTGGATCTGCATTTTCAGTAAAGAAAGATTTGGTCGCTCATATGCATACACACACTGGATAGAAACCATATTCTTGTGAAGTTTGTAGATCTGTGTTTTCAAAGAACTTGATTTTAGTGAAACATGTGTAAACACTAGAAAGAAACCATATTGTGAATTTCTGTATTGGTATTTTCACAGAAGCCAGATTTGGTCAAGCATGTGTGTACACACACTAGCAAGAAACAATATTATGTAATGTTTGTGGACTTGCATTTTCATACAAGAGAAATTTAGTGAGTTATAGGCATACACATACTGAAGATAAATCATATCCTTGTGAAATTTGTAGATCTACATTTTCATGGATGGTAAACTGGTCAATCAAAATGATATACATACAGGAGAAAAACTATAATTTTCTGAATTTTGTGGATCTCAATTTTCACAGAAGTGATATTTGGTGAGCCATCTCTGTATACACACAGTAGTGAAAAAGTATTCTTGTGATGTTTTCTAATATGTATTTTCAAAGAAATCAGTTGTTAGTGCATCATATGAATACACAGTGGACAGAAACATCTTTGTGCACATTTAGTTTCTGAACCAGTGAAAAATTCTTTTATAGTACATCATGTGTAAACCTGTAGAATTGATAAAAAACTTGATATGTTTGTTGATATAACTTTTTCTGAAAATTCACATTTTGTGAACAATATGGATTCATGTTAAAATTGTAATGCATTATTTTCCAATACTGCAAAATGTATTTGACATTTAGTGATGAGGATACGTACCCTTCCTGCTTCGCAGGTGCATAGAAATCTTAATGCCTTAACTTCCTCATCTTTGTTTCCCAGGGTCTTGTCTAAAGTTTTCCATGAAAAGTGGGACGTTACACAAAACCATCCCATAACAGTTATGACTTAGTTAAAGGAATTTGTTAAGGTTTAATATAGGTACCTCCATTCAATTCGGCATATCACGATGAAAAAAGACTCATAAATCAACGAAAACAAAGTTTTGTTTAAATATGTTGTTATTAATTGAAAGCTAAAGCATTAAATTTATTATTTACAGTAAGTAACATATTCTGGTGTCTTTCAGATAGAAATTATATAGATTGGAATGTCAAATATGTGCTCGATTTTTTTTAAATTTTCTTAAAAGCAGCTATTTTCTTAAATTTTAAGAAATTTGTAAACAAACAAAATTTTGAATTTAAACTTCTTCCTAAAATAAATTTATATATTTTTGACACGTTATTTGAGTAAAATTAGAAAATTTAAAGTTAAAATAATTTGATATGACACAAACAGTACTTACTTATAGCTTAAAAAATTTGTATCCAAACATTTCTTATTGATGTGTCTGAATTTTTTGCATGTCTTTCATCTCGTTAGGAATTGACGAGGTGATGACAGACAGCTATGGATGATCAAAATTGTCAAATTTTTAAAAGTAGGCAAACGCGGTTTTTTGTTTTTAACTAGTACTTTTTAAATATTAACATTTTTATTCAGCAATTATGTACTATTTATTTTTTATTTCATACTTTCTTAATTAGAAAATTGTTTAAATTTTTTAAATCATCACATAAATTGTTTAAACTTTTCTTATTAATTACATAATTGTTTAAACTGTTCTTATTAATTAGATAATTGTATATAAACTTTTCTTATTCAAACTTTTTCATTAGATAATAATTTTTTCAACTTTTTTTTAGATAATTCTTTATTTTTTTAATTATATAATTGTTTAATTTTTTTATTAATTATATAATTGTTTAAATTTTTTTATTAATTAGATAATTCTTTAAACTTTTTTATTAATTAGATAATTCTGTAAACTTTTTTATTAATCAGATAATTCTGTAAACTTTTTTATTAATCAGATAATTCTTTAAACTTTTTTTTATTATTTAGATAATTCTTTAATTTAATAAAAAGTAATTAAAAATAATTACAACTTACTTTTAAAATTTGAAAAGAATTTCTGCAAACACGTTTACGATGTGGATCTGAACGGGACAGAAGCGAAATAACTGCGGTGCCAGACGACACAAATCACGTGACCTTTTTAAGGATTACGTCGTGTATACATTTCCATACATAGAAATTATGAACGTTTTTTCAATAAAAATTTCTTTTTAAAATTATTTTAAAAATATTTGTGGTTAAACGACTGTTATGTGCTTTTCAAAGTTCGATTCATAAATTTACATTTTTATTAACGTTATCATTGCATTTCGTGCTTAAAAGAAATAAAGAATTTTAAATGATTTTTGAAGTATTAAGACGTTAATGATAAAAATTTTTAAAATGGGGAAAAAATTTGCAAAAAATACATTATTCATCGAAAAAATTTTATTTCTTCACAAAATGATGTCCTTAGTATAACGTATCTACAAAAACAGGTGGAAACTTTTCTAATTAATTAATGTCATACTTTTTTACATTTTTTTTTTACAATTCAAAGCAGATTTTCTACAAACCTGGTAATGTTTTACAAAAAAAAACTGGTGATTTACTTTCTACAAAGATTCCTGTTTATAACTAATAAAAAAAAATCCCGTGCGGGAAGATTTAATTTCTCGAAATTTCATGAAAATATGTAAGTGGGTGGAAACAAGTTAAAAAAAATCTATTTTTAACAAGATTTTCTGAAAAACAAATTTCAAAAATAATTTCATTCATTTCTGAATAAGTCCTGAAAGTTTCATTAAAATCCAACAATTATTTGATTTTTGCAAGAATTTCCTAAATTAACGTGTTTTCCTCAGGAAAAGCGCAAAATAAAACAAACCGTTTTTAGTTTTCTCGCGCTGTCGTAAAAAAAACATAATTTTTAACCAAAATTTTCTATGTGTTAGAAAGGAGTAAAAAATTTAAAAAAATATTTAAAAAATACTTTGGTCTTTCCTCTTCATAACAACATAAACATAATTTAAACAAAACTTTGTTTTCGTTGATTTATGAGGTTTTTTTTCATCGTGATATGCCGCTTTTTCACGTGACCTAGTGGAGGTACCTAGTTTAATACTAAGTGAATTTGAGTACATAGATTTTTTTTTTTTTTTCACTTGTTAACTTTTTTAATCACAAAACATTTGATGTTATTCCTTCAAATAATCTTTACTAATTTTTATCTTTCATTCTTTCTTTGGGTGGTGGGTTTTATGGGTGGCATGAAATAGACATCATTTTTTTTCATTAATTTGAAGCATGCTTACCTTTGTTTTAAACACTCTATTAGCAAAACCAAATTTCTCTAATAATATCTTACATTTATTATTTTACTATTCAGAACAGATTTTCAATAACTTTAGGTGAGAATTCTTTTTTTCATAATGTTACCTTTTGAGACATTTTTTGTTAATTTTTTTAAAATTTATTTGAAGCTTGTCAAGATAGTGCCAGTAAAAATATAAATGTCTAAAAAAAAAAGAGTTATTTTCAAAATAAGTGATTTGTTTTATTTCATTGGAAATAAAAATGTATTCTCCATCTATCCAATTCCCTCTTCCTCTTTGATCTTTATCATACAATATCAATTTCTGTCAAGAGTGAGAGAGAAACTCTCCCCACATTTCCTTTTTCTTAAGTTAAATCCTTTTCTTTTACAGACATTAGAATAAACTGATTTTCTTTCATTCCAAACGATGCAAACTATTAGACTTACTGCAGCATTTTTGTGATGTTCTGATTGTGTTGGAACATTGATCACTCTTTAGACAAGATACTTTTTTTTATCCCGTGTGAATAACAAGACAAAAAGTTATATAAGAATTTCACTGAGAGAAAAGATAAACCCCATTGCTGGTCAGAAGACTATTGTGGCTGCATTTTTTGCTATTTCTACCTCTTCCAGGGCCTGTTCAGTCCTCTGTATGTAACTCAGAGTCTACCTATGTCTCCTTTTTGATGGAGGAGTCAACTGTAGAAGAGTTGCAATCCTCTTCATCTTCTTCCAAATGAAAAGAAACTTTTCTCAAGTAGTGACTCACAAAATGCAAATGTCTACGCTTTTCAGAAGAAAACTTCATTTACTGTGGCATTTCTACTAAATATAACGAATCTGGCACACCTCTGCATCAATCAAACAAATTTCCCAGCTTTTGGCAACTCACCCTCACTCACCATGTTTTAAGCAAAGAACGTTATTCCTACTCAACTAAATGACTTAAAACAAAGTAACTTGAAGTTAAACAGAAAAACAAAGTAATGCCTGTAGTGTTAAAAATCATTCATTAGTTGGCCCATGATGAGTCCTCCTGTCAAAATTTGAGCCATTACACAGATTTCTCATAGAGTTTAGAGCCCCATTGCTTTTACCTCTAGAACAGTAGGTATTTTGTTTTTCTACACAATCAAAAGAGAATAGACCATTATACATGAGATATTGGCAGAGGATGTTAATGACTTCTATCTTGCTTCTCTCTAACCAAACCCTGTTTTATGAAAATTTCTCTTAATAATTTTAAAATAATTCAGCAGATGATGTTATTTTATTTATGGTAACTGGATTTATGGTGATTATCTTATTTGTGCTCCATTGTCCAATAATGTGCATCTTGGAAATGGTACATTTATTACAGTTGCCATACATCTCGGCCTTTTAATGTAGATCAAAATGTAGTATCTTTTGTTATCAGCTTAATCTGATTCTCTCTCCACTGACCTGTAATTTAAAATGAATTTTTGAAAACGAAAAATCTTTCTTGAAACTTTTATTTTAGTTTTAATTTCAAACTGATAGATTAAATCTAATATTTTGATATTTATGGTGATTACCTTACTCAGGTTTCATGTGCATCTTGGAAATGGTGTATTTATTTATTGTGGTCAGCATACTTCTAGACTTTTCGACTAAGATCAAAGTGTAGTATCTGTTCTTATCTAACAATTCTCTCTCCACTTCTATCTTTCCTTCTTTCATCTTCTAAGCCGTTTCACAAAGATCAAAGTGTAGTATCTGTTCTTATAAGCATAATCTGATTCTCTCTCTCTCTCCACTTCTTTCTTTCTTTCTTTCATCTTCTTTGACCTTTTCACTAAGATCAAAGTGTAGTATCTGTTCTTATCAGCTTCATCTAATTTTCTCTCTCTCTACTTCTATCTTTCCATCTTTCTTTCATCTTCTGTGCCGTTTCACTAAGTTCAAAGTGTAGTATCTGTTCTCATCAGCTTCATCTGATTCTCTCTCTTCATTTCTGCCTCCCCTTCATTCTTACCTCAACAGATTCAAGATACCTATGACTTGAATTAATTTTTGAAAATGAAAAATCTGCATAAATCAAACAAATGCACCAAGCATTTTGATTAGTAAATCTAGTTTTTATTTAAAAGTAATATTGGAGATCAACATGACATTTCTTTATTTTATTTATGGTACCTGGATTTGTGGTGATAACCTTATTTAGATTCCATTGTCCGATAATGTGCATCTGGAGAAAAGTGCAGTTATTGTGGTCACCATACTTCTACACCTTTTAACTAAGATCAAAGTGTAGTATCTGTTCTTATCTAACAATTCTCTCTTTTCACTTCTATCTTTTTTCATTCATTCCTCAACAGATTCGAGATACCTTTGATTTAAAATGGATTTTAGAAATAAAAAGTCTATTTTGAAGCTCTTATTTTAGTTTTGATTTCAAACTAATTTCTTAAATTTAATATTTCCAGTAAGCAAAATTCTTTGCTTTATTTCAAAACTAATTGGAGTTAGGCAAGTCACTGACAAAGCCCAACATACTGCACAGGGCAAATAATCGAAATGGTCTCCCTCTTTCAGTTGTCAGAGCCACTGAAGCTGTGGAAGTTTTTGTGCCTTTATGCATATAAATATAAAATTATTTTAAAAATATTGATGATTAGTAAATATAGCTTTTATTTTAAAAAATTATCACCTAACAGGGACAAATTAATACAGAATTTTAAAAGATTCAAAATTTTACAAACTTTTTTAATTAAAATTTTGGAAAAATTAATTGTTCATCAAAAAATTTTTTTTCTTAAAATAGTAGTTTCCATAATATATTTTATCCATAAAAGCAATTAAAAGCTTTTCTTATTAAATAATATCCCAATTTTATTGTATTTTTTATTTTGCAGTTCAGAGTAGATTTTCTGTAACCAGTGCTTCTATTTTAAAAAAAAATTTGATGAATTAAATTCTTCAAGTTCTTTTAATGAATATAAAGATTAATTGGCACAAAATTTAATTTCTCCAAATTTCTTAAAATTAAATAAGCAGGGTGTGACAGAACTAAAAATATATATTTACCATTATTTTCTGAAGAAGCATTTCTGAAATAATTTCCTGAAAGTTTTATTAAAATTTGAGAATTATTTTTGTAAGAATTTTCAAATAAATGAGTTTTTTTCCTTGCAAAAAGAGATATTAACATTTCCCATACTACTCTTTGGTTTCAATGCTGATGCAAGAAAAATAAAGCTTTAAACCAAAATTTCGATGTTCTGAAAAAGATCACAAAATATTGTATATATATATATATATATATATATATATATATATATATATATATAATGCATATCAATTGTAAATGTTTATATGCATTTTGTTTGTATTTATTGTCTATCACTTCGTCCCCAGCCCCTCAACCTCCGGCATCTTCCTCTTTGGGTTGCGGTGTCCACTCGGTCCGAACTGAACTTAGGGGTAACTGGCCTTACGCTTCCTGAGTATCCGTAGATTATTTTGACCGGTCAACTGGTCAAGTCCTGCTTGCTGCCCACGCTGTGTTAGTTTTTAGATCCAGTAAGCGGGGTGTTGTCCATACGTTCATGGTCGACTGGGGATGTGGACACGGCTGTCAGAGTTGGCGGTAGGAAGTTTAGAATGTGGCAAAATAAAACAAGAAATAATATCTGCAGAAGCCAGACAACAATGGGGGAAATATTGACGTCTTTTATATAAGAAGATAACATCAGAACAGAGGTTACAGGGAGAATAAAAACATTTAAGATAAATGAGAAAAGAAGAAAAAGACAAAATGCATCCAGCGAATTCCCAACAGAGAGAGGGTTTGTGTGTGATAAATGCATATTGAATCACCTGGGTTAGGTTTATGAATAGTAGTCCCGTTTCATACAGACTTCTCAGAACAAAGGGCAGTTTTCCTTCTCTAATTCTCCCATCTCTCTCCCCCGTCTGGCCTTTCCCATCTCGCTCAACCGTCTGCCTCTTCAGCATAACTACGCTGGTTTATATAGATGAATCTGTTTGATCATGAATCGACCCTTGGCCCAGCACGCGATTATCATGTGTGCCAAAAACTATCCCTTGACATGTAAATCAATTCTCTAATTATTTACCACGAGTTGTTCTCGCTTCACCAAAATTATACTTTGGGATATCTAAACATTGATTCAACCTTTTAATCAAAATAAAAACTATTAAACAAAACCAAATATTTCATAGCCTGAGTAAGCTCTATTTCAATTTTAAACCGATAAATTTTATTTAGATCATTTTTTTTGTTTTTTCTAATGACCCAGATTTAAAACATTGCCTCCTGCCTGAGATTGTGTTTCTCATCAGTAAACACACATCTTAACCCAAATTGTACTTTGATATATAAACACCATTTCCACTCAATAAAATTTATATTTGCGTGTGTGCATTCATGTGTGTGTGTGTGTGTATACCTCTCTCTGTTACAATTGGACTGCAAAATACTTTCCCTTCTTATTCTGACCAATGAACCCATTTTTAAAAAAATCACTGATTAGTTAGTCCCATAGGTCTCAATGGATACAAGGGAGATTATGTAAATTTATTGAAGGAAAACTCACCTGATCAGATTTGCCTTTTATAAGAAACTTAACTTGACACATTCTACGAGGGTCATTCAATAAATAAGGTGAATTTTTCGGTATAAGGACTTCTAATACAGATAGAAGCTTACTTTTTTTTTATTTTTCAACATAGTCTCCCAGCACTGTCACACACTTTTCCCATCTGTGCACAAGCTTCCGTATTCCATCAGCATAAAAATCTTTGGACTGATGTCTCAGCCAGTCGCTCACAACACTTTTGACTTCATCGTCACTTTTAAACTTCGTGCCTCTCATGAATGCTTTCAAGGGACCAAACAGGTGGAAGTCTGAAGGGGCAAGGTCTGGGCTGTAAGGGGGATGAGGGAGCAGTTCCCAGCCAAGCTTGTTGATGGTCTGCACCGTTTGGGCTGCTGTGTGAGACCTTGCATTGTCATGATGCAAGATGACTCCTTCTGACTGATGACCCCTACATTTGTTCTTTATGTCTATCTTGACCTGCCTCAGCAGTTCACAGTAGTTGGCACTGTTCACAGTGCTTCCTTTCTCAAGGAATGAAATGGTGATTGGGCCTTGCATATCCCTAAAAACGGTGAGCCTCACCTTCCTTGCAGAATGCTAGGACTTGAACTTCTTCGCTGGAGAACCTACGTGCTTCCAGTCCATGGATTGCCGTTTGGACTCAGGCTCATAGTATCAAACCCATGTCTCATCACATGTGACCACCTTCTTCAGAAACTCATCACTATCCTTCTCATAGTGGGAGAGACACTGCTGGGACAACTCGACCCTCCTCTGTTTCTGCTCTGCAGTAAGCATCTTTGGCACCCACTGGCAGCTGACCTTCATGTAACCAAGGTCATCATGGACGATTTTGTGTGCTGTCCCAACAGATAAGCTCAAAGTCCTTGCAATGTCATCCACTGTTAACCTTCTGTCAGACTGAATGAGGTCACTGACTGATTCGATCACCTCAGGAGACCTCACTTCTGTAGGCTTCCTAGGCCTGTCTTCATCCTCAACACTGTTCCATCCTTCTTTAAACAATTTAGCCCACTTGTAGACATTTTTTGGGCTGAAACATGTGGCACCATACACAGTTGACATTCTCCTATGAATTTCAACTGGTTTGCACCCTTCAGCAACCAAAAACTTGATAACTGACTGCTGTTCAATCCTGGAGCATGCTTCTTGGTCGCCCATCTTTGTTGATTGCCAAAACTCTCAAAGTTTTTTTTTTTAATCTGCAAAAGAAATTAAATCCATGTGAAAAAGAAGTAAAACAAAAAAAAAATAAAATAAAGTAAGCTTCTATCTGTATTAGAAGTGCTTATACCGAAAAATTCACCTTATTTATTGAATGACCCTCGTATTTATTAAAAAACTTTATAATTTAATAAAAATTCTAATTTTGAAATGTTATTTATTTTCATATTCTCTTATTGTCCAAATTAATATAATATCTGACTTTACATATAGTTTCTGCGATGAGGAGATAGCATTTACAATTGTCCTCATCTTTGTTGATTTCATTACAATGACATTTCAGATTGGTGGTTTTGAGAAGCATGGAATCATCTTTCAATTGCTGTTGTTCCCAAGTCCATCCTGATCCTGGGCAATAGCACCTGTTAGGGTCCCAGCTATGGGCAAATAATGAAACATCAAACCAGACATTATAAAAGTATAAAAACTTTTCTATAGTAAAAATACCAGCAGTACATTTTCATATGTAAAAAAAAGTTACCAACAATACATTTTATCTGTATTTGAAGGCATGCAGTTGCACTCAAAATACTTAGATTTTGGCATTAATTATGCCAAAATGATTCATATGCCATTAAACAAAATCAACCAACCAGCACCTTTTTTCTTGTGATGGATTCATCTGATAATTTAATAATATATGAAGCCATTCTGATAATTTTTTTAATTATTTGAATAATAAGAATAGAATTAGATTCTTTCAAGATGAATTTTGTATTTTTTTCTCTTAGACATGAAATTTCTAATGTTCATTTATTGTCAGGTGCTTGAACCAGTGTTACTTTCATTATTGTAACAACTATTTTCTACTTTTGGCTGAATGCAGTAGAAATTAATTGGTCAACTAATTATCCTAGTCACCATGTTATTTATTGGTAAAAATAAATATTTTAAGAAATTATTATCCTAGAAGGAAAACTTAGTTATCTGAAAGAAAAATGTTTATTGTTTATTCATTTTATCTCTTCACCTATTAAAGTGGATTTTCACCCTTTTGACAGAATGACAACGTATATAGGGGACTCATATCATACATTTGGGATTCTGGCAGTATCAAGTATTTATTTTTGAATGCTAAAGAAATCTAAGGATTTTTAAACACGAGGAACTGCAACTTATCTAACACCGCCACATCTCGTTCGTCTGGTATTAGGAAGCGAAATATTGTCCGAAAAACTAAAGTAATTTAAAGTCTTTCCATTTCTTAATTCTTTCCTTGTCACATTCGTTACAACTTCGACATTATTATATCAACTGAACGAACAATACAAAACTTGGGTCGTCGGTTGAAGGAGAAATCTCAAGGAAATCATTTGAAAACACAAACGAATATCAGACGATTTTATTTTTCTCGTTGAATTTTCTCGTCTGAAAGGTAAGTGAAAAAATCTTAATTAGATGAAAAATTCCTTACTTAATTGATTTCTCTCACTATTCGCGGGTAAGGGGCTTTTAGCAAGAAAAAATGCAAACAAAAATTTAGTTGCGATTGTCTCAGAAACTAAAGAAGAATAAGATTATTAATATTAATTATTATTTTACTACATTTTTTAAGTTACCCCCACTGAATTTTCGATACATAAAAAAAAAGTTTAAAATTATTTTTTAAAAATGAAAAAGTATTATTCTTGAAGATTTCATTTTAGAACGTTTATTGTCGATAAGTACAAAAAAAAAAAAAAAGGATAGATTTTTAGCAAAATTTCTTTGTTATTTTCGAATTAAGCCTGTAAATTTACAATGTAAAGGGAAGTTTTTATTTAGAGAAACTAAGAACATGGATTGTATTGAAAATTGTCCGTATTTAATTTAATTTATGTTTGCAATTTTGAACTCGTAAATTTTGTTTCTACTTAATTACTAATTATTACCACAAGGAAATAATAGCCTAATACAGAGTTTTGCACGATTTTTAAACTAAAATTTAAAACATGAAAAATTTCTTGTAAAATATAATTATTCATCAGAAAATATTTATTTCTTCAGACAATAATAATGACCTTAAATTACTATTTACAAAAGCAATTAAAAGCTTTTCTAATTAAAGTAATCATAGTTTTATTGGATTCATTATTTTTCAATTCAGAGCAGATTTTCAGTTAGCTCAAATTTGAAAAAAAAGTAGGTGATTTACCATCTCCAATGACTCTTCTTACTTTAAAGTTTAAACAAACAAAAAAAAAAAAATTCAGGAAATAAAAAGGTTTTGAACGAAATTTCAGGACAATAAGTAAGTGGGGGTGTAACTAAATATTTAAAAAAAAAAATTTTTTTACCAAAATTTTCTAAAAAGAAATATTTCAAAAATAATTTCATTCATTTGTGAATAAGTCCTGAAAATTTCATTAAAATCGGACAATTACTTATTTTTACAAGAATTTCAAAACAAAATCAATGTGTTTTCAACGGAAAAAAAAGCGCAAAAAAAAATAAAAAACCCTGTTATTTTCATGTCACCGCGATGACGTAAACAAAAGATTTTAACCAAAATTTCGAACGTGTTAGAAAGGATTAAAAAATTTCAAAAAATAATTAAAAAATACTTTGGTCTTTCATCTTAATAATAACACGAGCATTTTTTTGACGATAAAACCTTATTTTCGTTAAGTTTGTCGCATTTTTTATTACGCTATATGCTGTTTTCCCGCGAAAAAGTGGAGGAACCTATGTTTTTAAATTTAAATCCTTTCTAGCACGTTCGAAATTTTGGTTTACTTGATACTTTTAATTTAATAAATTTCTTTTTACTTTTTTTATTTTTAAATCAGTTTGATTAAAAAAAATATATCTATTAGGTTGGTGCAAAAATAATGACGTAATAATGTCGTTTTTTGACGTATTTTTTAACATCAAAAAACGACATTATTACGTCATTATTTTTGCACCAACCTAATAATTGAATCCAATATATTTTTTAAATTATTCTGAATAATTGTGAGTAAGAAAAAATTGAAACTGCGATACAATGTTTGTTGTGACATATTCTTTGCATCGGGACTATTTTTCAACAAGGAACAAAAATTCTTCTTTTACCGTTTCCTCTCTAATTCCTTTGTTCCGTTTAGAAAATACACACCATCGATTTTCAAATAATTGTTGATCTTTTTTAATTGCAATTTCTTAAAAAATAGTAAGTTTTAATAATTAGAAGTTTTATGGTTTACAAAATATTGTCGATCCACCAACAACAGCAACTTAATCCTGTTTGTTTTTCTACGAAAGAGATTCGCCAAAAAGGTGAGCGATACCGTCACGTACTTTCTAAAACACACATTTAATTAGTTTAAATGTCTTTTTGAAAGAAATTCGGTTACATTTTGGTTTTATTTGAAACATAATAATCTAAAAAACTAACATGAATTTTAGGTACCTCCACGAAATCGCTAAAAAAAAAGAGCATAAGCTTGATGAAAAAGACGCCAACCTTGCCGAAAACAAAATGCTGTTATTATTAAGAGGAAAGAGCAAAGTCTTTTTTAAATTATTTTTAAAAAATTTTCCTTCTTTTTAGAACATTCTAAATTTTGATTTAAAAAATCTTGTTTCTCTTTGTATCACCGGAACCAGTAAAATAACATTGACAATTTTTAGCACGTTTTTTTTTTCTTCTTGACACATTAATTTGGATAAAATTGTCGGATGTTAATGAAACTTTCAGGTACTATTCACAGATGATGGAAATTATTATAAATATGTTTTTTTATTATTAAAGTCATGGCAGAAATATTTTTTTAATATTTATTACCCCACCCTCCATAACTAATTTTATGAAAACGCTAAAAATTCGATTGCATCGGGTTTAGTGATTACAATAAAAAGCAAAAGGCTTCCTTTGGGGAATGCAAATCATGTTTCTTTTTTTTCCGTTTTTAATTGGACCCCCCCCCCTATCTGAAAATCACCTCTGAATTCTAACTTACAAAACTCAATAAAACAAAGATATTATTTAATTTCCAATGCTTTTATTTGCTTTTATGAATATGGACAATATTTTCTGAAAGCAAAAAGTTTTTTTGATGAAAAATGAATTTTTAATACAATTATTTGTTATCTCTTAATTATAATAGATTTTTACATTTAAGTTGTTAAAATATTATAAAATGAGTTAAAAGCCGCATCGGGTTTCCTAAGTCTCCTTATGAGATAGATCTTTTTTTAGCGTGCTGTAAATTGTATCATTTTGACTAATCAGAAGATCCGCAGTAATTAAGAAATGTAATTTTGTGTTTATAATCTGGCTGTAATTATAAAGTACGGAAGACCAACCAGAATACAATTAAGTTGCGTTATTTGAGCTAAGCATTGTTCTCCACTGTTAAGGCCTTTACTTTTGTGAAACGTGTGGAGAAGTTAATTTGATTTTTCAATTTCAACTGATAAGGGTACCTAAAAGTATCAGTATCATCTTATGAAATTTATATGATCTTATTTTTATATTAATCTCAGTTATGACATTTTTCTATAAATGAAATATCAAAATTAATAATAAAATGAATGGAAATACAAATAACACAGTAAAATGTAAATAAATGTACATAAAATTATAGTATTTTATGTACACTTCTGATAAAATTTCATAAGAAAGGTACCTATAAATTAATTAGATACCTTTCTTATGAAATATGAAATTTAATCTCACTCTTAACAGTCTTATTTTAATTTCTTTATACTATATTTTCCATAAAGCATCGTAAACGTAAAGGTGAAAGCTAAGTACAAAAAAAAAAAATTAGAGTGCTGAAAGTTTTCCTTAAAAATAGCGAGGTAAATAATTTGTTCACTTAAATGTAAATTATTTCACTTTTCTCCGTCCGTAGAACAAATTATCCACATGGAATCCGTCGATATGTCGTTTATGACCTGCTTTGTTTTATTTTCAAATTACATCTTTTCGGCGCAGAAGCTAAGTTAAGCTTTGTTCAAAATATTTTAAATAAACATTATAATTTCTGATTTTCTTAAAATAAGTTTTGAAAAAATGGTAATTGATATTTAAAAGAATCTCAAAGTGAGATTTCCAGTCTTTTTATAAAATGGAAAAAAATGATCAATTTTGCTGACTCAAAAAAAACAAGATTTTTAACAAAAATTTCAGACATGCTAGGAACGATTAAAAAATGTAAAAGAATACCCCCAAAATACTTTGATCTTTCCTGTTAATAATAACATAAACCTTTAGACGATAAAATTTTGTTTTCATCAAGTTTGGTGTCTTTTTCATAATGCTATGCTCTTTTTATAGCGATCTCATGGATATACCTAAATTAAATGAAAAATTAATTTCCATCTATTAATAAATAAATTAATAAACTACGTTCCTTTTATTTTCAAATAATTCATCTTTTTTAATTGCAGTTTCTTTAAAAATAGGAAGTTTTATTCGATTCCAAAATATTGCCGATCTCGAGAAAGAAATATCAAGTCCAACAAAAACAGCAACTTAATCCTGTTTGTTTTTCTATGAAAAAGTTTTTGAGATTGAAAACACAAACGAATCAGACAATTTTGTTTTTCTCATTGAATTTTCTCATCTGAAAGGTAAGTGAAGGAATGATGATAATTTTGATAGAGGAAGACTTCATTACTTAATTAATTTTTCTCACTGTTCGGTGTCGGGGCCTCTTAGCAAGACTGAAAATATGCAAATAAAATTCACTTGCGATCACCTCAGAAACTCTACTAAAGAAAAAAAATATATTGTATTTTTTCAGCTAAAAACTTCCATGCTACTATTTCAATGCTGCATTATTTTAAAAATGATCACATAAGAATTTGTTTTTAGTTTGATGTCATTAAGATATTTGGACCAAATTGATGCTGCCCTATTGACCAAAAATTTGGTCATTAGAGCATCATTCACACTTTGGACTTTGACAGACAAAAAGATTAAAATATGTACCTCCACCTTTTCATTGAAAAAACAGTATGGCATGATGAAAAAAGGTCCTAACTTAATAAAAACAAAGTTTTATCGTTTAAATATGTAGAACAGGAAAGAAGAGAATTTGGTAAATTTGCAGATGACAAATTAAAAAAATAACATCCTAGATGTAAAATGACTTGATTATTCCAAAAATGGTATTAAAAATTATCTGAAACCTATTCTTTAGGAGATATTGACAATTTTAGCTGTGTCCTGGTTACCCTCAATTTCTGTGCAAAATTTTACTGGCTTCGATAGCAGATAATGCCCCAATGACAAATTATTGAGACCAGTAAACTTTCACACATTAATCAAGGGTATCTGGAACCCAAATTAAATTGTCAGTATCTCCTAAAGGGTAGACTTCTTCCAATTTTTAATGCTATCTTTATGGAATAATCAGGTGATTTTACACTAGGAATGATATTTATTTTTTTTAATTTGTTACTAGTGCATTATCTGCAAATTTACCAAGCATTATCATTAGTATTATCAAATTTTTTACTCCTTTCTAGCATGTTCGAAATTTTGGTTAAAAATCTTTTTTTTTCTTAGTGGTTGACATAATATTTGCAATTAGTGTTTTAGTGCGTTTTTCCATTGATTTGGAAATTGTTGCAAAAATAATTGTCGGATTTTAATTCAAGTTTCATGACTTATTTACAAATGAATGAAATTATACTTGAATTTTTTTTTTGTTTTAGAAAATCTTGGTAAAAATATATATATATTTTTTTTTTTTTTTTTTTTTGCTCAATTCATGAAATTTTGCCAAAGGAAATTTTGATGCCTACATTTTTTTTTTAATTAGTTTAGGACTCCTTGGCCAATCTGAATTATATTTTTTTTTTTTTTCATTTCCTGAAAACCCACTCTAAATCATAAAATAAAAAATGCAATAAAACTATGATATTATTTTATTAGAAAAAAGTTTAATTGTTTTTACAAATAAGATTTATTAAGGACACTATTGTCTTTTGGATGAACAATGAATTTTACAAGAATTGTTTTCATTTTTTAAAAATTTTAATTATAATAATTTATAGTACATAAATCTTTTAAAATTCTACATTACTTTCATAGGTATGTTCAATAATTTGCCGAAAAAACAGCATAGCATAATGAAAAAGGCCCCCAAACTTAACAAAAACAAAGTTTTATTGTAAAAATGTTTATATTATTAATAAGAGAAAATACAAAACTGTATTTTTTAATTATTTTTTTAAAATTTTTATTCTTTTTGAGCACATTTGAAATTTTGGTTGAAAATCTGTTGTTTTTTTTTTTTGGTCAGCGGTCGCGTAATATTTAGCATTTTTTTTTTTTTTCAGTTGAAAACATTAATTTTGAAATTCTTGAAAAAATCAAATAATTGTTGGATTTTGATGAAACTTTCAGAACTTATTAAAAAAGTGAATGAAATTATTTTAGAAATGTTTGTTTTTTAGAAAGTCATGGTAAAAATATTTTTTACATCTGTTACAACCCCTTAATTAATTTTATGAAAACTTGAAAACTCAAAACTGTGTATCTTCTTTTTTAATTAAATGCAGATGACTTTAAAGAATATAAATCATTTTTGTAAATCAATGAACTGTTCTATCCAAACTTTAACCCTGAATTGTAAATGACAAAAAAAAAAAAAAAAGGTTCTAATGGCTGTTCTGAATAAGACATATTAAGGATATTTTTCTGAAGTCAAAATATTTCTTCAATGAAAAATGAATTTTTTACAAGAATTGTTTGTTAAATATTTTGAAACTAAGTTTGAATCCATGTGTCTCAGGAAATGATCTTATTAAAATATATACTCTTTACAGATCTTATATTTGAAAACTTATTACAATCTGTAAAACAATGTATTTTTGGAATAATTATTTTAATATGCCAAAAAATATATTAAAATAGTCTCTGACAAAACTACGGAAACACAATTCTGAAATAATATTATGTATGCTAGAATTGTTCTCCTGGTAGTGAGGATCCAGCCTCATAAATTGTGTTGATTTTTCTTTACATCTATAAATATTTTCTTTTTTTTTTTAAATATAACTTTTTTCTTTTTTAGTGAGAGATATACTGCAATTATTCTTTTTTTTTTTTTTTTTTTTTTTTTAGATTCAATCCTAGGAATGGAAACAATGCAGGCTTTGGACATATATTTGTTAAAAAGTACCTAAAAAATCAATAAAATATTATACTTTTGAAAATATTTAATTTTTAAGAATTACTTTACAGTGAAAACAACTGGTTCACTTAAAAATTAAAAATACTGTAACTTCTGCCCTTCCATTTGATAAATTGCCCTGACATTAGTTGTCGATACATTGATGTAAACATCAATTCACACCTCCAAAACAAGTCACCACATTTAAACATTTCACTTATTTCCAACCAAATTTTTTCTACTAAAAAAATCATGTAATGTTTGTTTCCAATTACATTAAGTATACTTGAAATTTTTTAATTTTCCTAAAATAACTTCTGAAAAAAGTAAAATTGAATTTTACAAGATTTTTAAATGGAGAAATTCACTTTTGTCTATAAAATTTCAATAATGGCTAACATGATTAGTTTTACATGAATTTTAATGACTCAAAAAAAAAAAAAAAACAAGATTTTTAGCTAAAATTTCGAACATGTTAGAAAGGATGAAGCTTTTTTTTTAAATATTCAAAAAATACTTTGGTATTTCCTCTTAATAATAACAAAATTTTAGATGATAAAAAAATTGTTTAATCAAGTTTTGGGCCTTTTTCATCAGGGTATGTGGTTTTATAACTAAGTATTGAACATACTTCATCAGCTTAATTCATATTGTTAAGTCAAAACTATACTTATTAATCAGAATTTGAAAATCTTAATACAAATTATTTCACACAAAGATTTTTAAAATAATTACTTTTTATGTATATTATGTAACATGCCAATTTGTGAAAGTATAGTTGACCATACACAACGTTATCAGAAAATAAGACTGATGATTACAGTAAATTTAAAGTCAAGTCTTAAAATTATATTACAGAGAAGATGTGATGGTGAAGCAATCTTGGTTCACACACTCAAAATATCTGATCTTCATTCGTGGCTGCTGCTGCTGCATTATTGAAATAATAATTTCATGTATTTCTTATAATATTGACTGCTTTCATACATTATTCACTGCCCCTATTAATATATCATGCCTTTTTTCTTCACAGATGTTTTTCACTTACCTTGAAAACACAGACAAATATATGCTACATGGTTCATTTGAAAGCCATGGATCTATAAAAAGACTGACAATGAAGTTAACCTGACAAGAAATAATGTACTTTGAAATGTATAGTTTATCTTTCTACAAAAACACATTGAGTGATATGTATGAATAAACAGCAAACATGGGCCATATTCATGTGACATCTGCTAATCTATTCTGAAGCAAGGCACAACAGGCCAGATGGAAACACATATCACAAAAAAACCATATGCTTGTGAAGTTTGTGAATCTACATTTTCACAGAAATCAAATTTGGTCAAACATATGCATACACACACTGGAGAGAAACCTCATATTTGTGAAGTTTGTGAATCTGCATTTTCACAGAAGTCACATTTAGTGAAACATATACGTACACACACTGGAGAGAAACCATATTCGTGTGAAGCATGTGGATCTGCATTTTCATGCAAATCTAATATGGTCATTCATATGCGGATACACATTGGTGAGAAACCATATTCTTGTGAAGTTTGTGGATCTGCATTTTCAAAAAAGTCAAATTTAATCAAACATATGCGTACACACACTGGAGAGAAACCATATTCTTGTGAAGTTTGTAGATCTACATTTACACAGAAGTCAAATTTAGTGAAACATATACGTACACACACTGGAGAGAAACCATATTCATGTGAAGTATGTGAATGTGCATTTTCAAATAAGTCAAATTTGATCAGACATATGCGTACACACATTGGTGAGAAACCATACTCTTGTGAAATTTGTGAATCAGCATTTTCAGATAAGTCAAATTTGATCAGACATATGCGTACACACACTGGAGAGAAACCATATTCTTGTGAAGTTTGTAGATCTACATTTTCAGAGAAGTCAGAGTTAGTGTCACATATACGTACGCACACCGGAGAGAAACCATTTTCTTGTGCAGTTTGTGGATCTGCATTTTCGTACAAGTCAAATATGGTCAGTCATATGCGGAGACACACTGGAAAGAAACCATATTCTTGTGAAGTTTGCAGATCTTCATTTTCATGGCAATCGGGTTTGGTCTATCATATGCGTACGCACACTGGAGAGAAACCATATTCTTGTGAAGTTTGTGGATCTGCATTTTCATGCAAGTCACATATGGTCTATCATATGCGTACACATTCTGGTGTAAAACCATATTCTTGTGAAGTTTGTGGAACTGCTTTTACACGCAAATCAAATATGGTCAAGCATAAGCGTACACACACTGAAGAGACACTGTAAATGTACTGATTTAAATTTTCTCAGAAGTCAAATTTAGTCACTTATATGAGTACAGACATTAGAGAGATAACCATATTCTTGTAAAGTGTATAGCTCTGCATTTTCAGAGAAGTCACATTTAGTGAAACATGACTACTTTCACTGGCGAGAAACCATATTCTTGTGATGTTTGCAGATATCTTTTCACAGAAGTTGCATTTAGTGACATGTGTCCACACACTGGAGAGAAACCATATTCTTGTGAACTTTTGGATCTGCATTTTCATGCAAGTCACATTTCGTCAAACGGTTTTCATGCTTAAATTATAAAAATTTTGCCAGTGTCTACAACACTTCAGAAAGGAATTCTATGGCAAAAGTAAAGCCAGTGTTAATTATAACATTGTCAGTGGAAAAAGAAATTCTACAAAACAAGAGGATTTCTACTAATTCAGAGGTTGGTGAACCTTGTTATTGTTGTTCAAGTCAAACAGACTTATTGTTTGGTTGAGTGAAAAAAAAAAATTTTTCCTCCCCCTTATTTCTTAGATTTTCATACCAATGAAAGAATTCAAAAGGGCAATGGTGGAGTTTATAAAACATCAACAGGAACACAAATTTCAAGAAAGTCAAGCAAAATTTCAACGAGAACAAGCAGAACACCAACAGAAGTTCCAACAAGAACATGCTGAATTGTTTGCTGAACAAACAGGAAAACAAAAGTCTACAGTTATAATTGCTGGTAAGACAATGGAAGCTGGAGGAAACTCAGAATGTGCAGTAGCATTTTTCCAACAGAAGTCAAAATGAGGACAATGAAAATGCATTTTTACAAAATGCTATTTGGAGTATAATTGAAAACTTCATGTATGCACCTGATGAGGAAATCATGTTTGTCTCGTATTTCAAACACTATGAGGAATTGTACAACACTGTGTAAATTGGGCTGACCATAAAAAGGTTTGCCTACTCCTCAGGAATTTAGGCACAGCAGAATATACTATGTTTGTTAACTATATTTTGCCTAAGAAAGCCAGCAAATTGAAGTTTAAAGAGGTGGTTCAATTATTAACTGAACTAATCACTCCAAAGACGTCACTGTTCCACAAGTGTTGGAAATGTATGAATCTCACCCTCAAAGAAGTTGAAGATTACACTACTTTCGCAAGTGTTGTCAATAAACACTGCGATGATTTCAGACTGGCAGAGTTAAGCGCCAATAATTTCAAATGTCTGTTTTTTGTGCAGGGTTTGATTTCAACGAAAGTCGCCGAAATACATTGTAGGTTGCTCAACACGCTGGCAAATGAGCCCAACATTACGTTACAGGAAGTTGCCGAAATTTTCCAAAGGTTCATGAGTATCAGAGAAGATTCAAAAAATATTGAACAAAGTGGCATCAGTCACATTAAGAAGATACGTGAAAGAAAAGTTAAAAGGGCCAACAAAAAATAATACAGTTACTTTGCCATCAAGACCATGTTTCGGGTGTGGTCAGCTACAGTGGTACAAAGATTGTCATTTTAAAGACAAAAAATGTTTCAGTTGTGATAAAATGGGACAGAAAAGTTTTCACTGCAGAATTAAGAACGAGACGAAAACAAGTTTTGTGAAAAGAACCAAGTCTGATGAACCAGAATGTAGGAAGATCAGGAAGAATATTGAAGTTCAAATATGTAACAAAAATATACGGCTACAGCTTGATTCAGGTTCAGATTTATCCATAATTATCAAACATGGAAAAAACTGGGTAAGCCGACATTGATAAGAATGAACCAAATAGCTAAAGGAGTTTTGACTTATTACAAATGTCTCATTCAGAGGTTAAAACTGAAGGTGTATATTAGGAAGAATATGGATAATCTGTTCGGGACTGTTTAGAACAGTTTCAACTTTGGGATATACCTATTAACTCTTTACATCAAAAAGTTGAAAATTTGACTAACAAAGTGGAAAAGTTGAAAGGTGAACTTAAAAAAAAAAAAAGTTTCCCGACATTTTCAGTGGAAGACTAGGAAAATGCATAAGTTCGAGCCAGAAGTAAACACAGTTTGTACGAGAAACAGTTCATTTGATTCATTAAATCACATTGACAAAGAGTTGGACGCGACTGAAGGAAATGGTTGTTTATATTAAGAAAAAAAGACCTTTGAAGCCCCCCACCCAAAAAAAAGGAAGTTCAGAAGTTAACCCAAAAAGGAAAAGATATTAAACACTTTTCATACCAGGACTACAGAAAAAGGGAAAAAAATCCATCTTCTCAATTATGAATTCGAAGTATAACACAATACTAATTGGATTATGAGAAATTATGAACATAATTTACTATCATATGTATCCAATTTTTTTTTTTTATTATTTCAGAATTATGAATTGACTGGTTAACACATAAAATGTGTGTTGTAATTCTAAAACAAAAAAGGAAAAAATTTGTAACGTAATTCCTACATATAGATTTGTTAAAGTGGTTGTTGCTGATTTTCTTTTATTTTTCTCTCGTGGAATAAAGTATTGTGTATAATAATAATAATAATAAAAAGAGACTCCATGCAGAGTCAAATTGAAAAGGAGGGGGTGTCCTCCCTCCAATGAGTCAATTGTGGACTCTTCCATTGTGTACAAGACTGGAGATTAAGTCTCGAGAGAACAGTGTACACTCACACTCTCAAGCCGTGTAATACTCTTCTGTTCATTTACTGTTTAAAATGCTTCTTACCTGCAAAGACTTCTTTTGTTATTCTGTAACCATTCATTTAGTCCCAACATACTCTTTACTAGCTTCTTCTCTTCTTCCACTTTGGGAAGTAGGATGAAATATGTGTGGCATGAAATAGACCAAAAAACACTTGCAGAAATTATGTTAGTGCTACGAATGCTCTACAGTCACCATTTTGCTCTTACTTGGATTTCTGTAATGTTTTATTCAAATCCAGTAGACTCACCTCTGTTTTATTTGATAACTTATTTTAGTGTTATTTAGGTTGTGACACAAAAGATTGTTGGGAGCATTCCTGATTAATTAGTCCCAAATGTCTAAGTGGATTCAAGGGCAATTACTTAAATCTTTGAAAGGAAAGTTTGCCTAATCTAATTTACTTTTAATTAGAAACCAAACACATCCAATTTATTAAGAAAACTTTTTTGCCATAATTCTTACAAAATATAATTTTGTCATTGAATGGTTTTGTGTTGAATTTTTGTATTTAATTTTAAATTTATTGATTCAATTTAAAGAAACACAACTTTTGTTTTGTCAATGTAAAAACTTTGTTCTGCTATAATTCTCAAAAACAATTTTTTAATTGAATTGTAAAATACTGTTTTTGTAATTATTAAATTTAATTAAAGCTTTTTGTCAATTTAATTGATTTGACCTGATTTGTACCCCACCCACAAAATCTCTACCCGTGCAGTTTTTACACAGAAATTTATTAAAAAAAAAATTAGGAACCCCTGAATTTCCTGTGGATGCACCAAAATCATCACCTATTGACTCCGAGAAATGTAACATTAAAAACAATTTAGCACCCCTTACCCCATCGTTATTGTTATCCCTTTAGCCTTCTTTAAATGTCTGACGATTTTAGTGCTATTTCCATTGTTACACAAAAAATTGTTGGGAGCATCCCTGATTAATTAGTCCTATATGTTTAAAAGGATTCAAGGGAGATTATTTAAATCTTTTAATGGAAAGTTTCCCTAATCTGATTTGATTTTTTATGAGAAACCAATGTCAACACATCCAGTTTATTAAAAAAACTTTGTTGCCATAATTCTCACAAAATATAATTTCTTCATTGAACTGTTTTTGTACTGAATTTTTGTATGTAACTTAAAAAAAGTTTTGTTTGGTCAGTTTATGAAAACTAAAAAAAACTGTCATAATTCTCAAAAAATAATGTTTTTTAATTGAACTTTATTTTCCTTTAAATTTATTGATTCAACTTAAAAAAAAAAAAACAATTTTTCTTTTGTCAATATAAAAACTTCCCTTAATTTTAATTAGTCCCATATGTCTAACTGGATTCAAGGGAGATTACTTTAATTTTTAAAGGAAAAATTCACTTGATCTGATTTGCTTTTTATAAGAAACCTAAGTCAACACATCAGATTTATTAAAAAAATTTATAATTTAATAAAACCTTATAATTTCAAAATGTTATTTTTTTTATATTCACTTATTGTTGAAACGAATATAATATCTGAATTTACATCTACTTTCTTTGTACATTTCTGCGATGACGTGGGTGTCATTTACTATTGTCCTCATTTATGATTTTGTTATTACAACTACATGTCGGGTGTTGTGTCCTCTGGCATCCCCCTGATGAAGGCCAATCAAGGTAATCAACTGAACTGAATTCTTTATTTAATCTATGGGAACAGATGTATTTTTGTATTTAATTTTACAAAACTTTGTTCCATCAGCTTAAAAATGTCATAATTCTGAAATATAATTTTTAATTGAACTGAAATTAAGTGAAAAACAGATTTTGTTTTAAATTTATTGAATCAATTGAAAAATAAATTGTTCTGTAATAACCATCAAAAAATATCATTTCTTGATTGAAATGTGATTCAGTGTAAAAATTTTTATTGAATTTATTTAAAATCTTTATACTTTCTAAATGGACATTTTTTTTTTGTATTGAATTTTTGTATGTAATTTAAAAAAAAATTTTTCTATCACAATTCTCAAAAAATAAAGTTTCTTAATTGAATTGTTTTGTTTTTTTTTGTTTAAATTAAGTGATTCAATTTAAAAATAAAAATAACTTTTGTTTTGTCAATTTAAAAACTTTGTTCTGTAATAATTGTCAAAAAATAAAATTTTTAATTGACTTGTGATTAGTGTAAAATACTGTTTTTGTAATTAAATTATTTAAAAATACAAATTTCTGTCAATTTAAGTGATTTATCATGATTAAAATAGTTTTTGGGGATAATGGTAAACCTCTCCACCAAAAAAATATCTCCCACCCTGCAAATTTTACACAATTTAATAAAAATATTTGTTAGCAAACTCCAGCCTTTTTCAGGTGACTGTTGACCCAGGAAGCCAGGTAAACTTTTGAATTGAAATGTTTATTTACTTTAGAGGGAATAAATTGTTCTTATTCTACTGTCTACACCTGGGTATGTCTCATACTGTTCTTAATTAATACTCCTCAGGTATTACTCACCCTGTTTCCTCTGAATCCAAGTTTGCACTATCCAGCCCAGGGATTGAACTCACACTTATAATGTCAACAAATTCAGAAAACAACACTTTAATTTGCCAGGTGATTGTCCCAAACATGGAGCCTTAAAACTTCATGCTGAACAACATTCATCCCTGCCTCTTATTGATGCTGAACACATTTTAAAGATTGACGGAAAGTATCATCTCTTTAAATGCTTTCTACATTATTGTCCCAAACTTGAAGCCTTAAAACTTCATGCTGAACAGCATTCAGCCCTGCTTCTCATTCTGGCTGCTGTTGCTGAATCCATTTTAAAGATTGATGGAAAGTCTCAACACTTTAAATCATTTCTACTTTATTGTTGCAAACTTAAAGACTTAAAACTTCATGCTGCATAACATTCAGCACTGCTGCTCATTCTGATTGCTGCTGAATTCATTTTAAATTATGATGGAAAGTTTCATCTCTTTAAATCATTTCTAGCTTATTGTCCCAAACTTGGAGCCTTAAAGCTTCATGCTGGAAAACATTCAGGCCCCACATCTCATTCTGACTAAAGCTCAACATATTTTAAAGAATGATGGAAAGTATCATCTCTTTAAATCTATTCTACCTTCCTGTCCCAAACTTGGAGCTTTAATGCTTCATGCTGGACAGAATTCAGCACCACTTTTCATTCTGACTGCTTCTGAATCCATTTTAAAGAATCATAGAAAGTTTCATCTCTTTAAATCCTTTCTACATTATTCTCCCAAACTTGGAAACTTAAAATTCCATGCTGGACAGCATTCAGCCCTGCATCTTATTCTGGGTGCTGCTGAATCCATTTTAAAATATGATGGAAACTCAACGCTTTCAATCATTTTTACCTTATTGTCTGAAATTTGGAGCTTTAATGCTTCAAGCTGCATAACATTCTGCACCAATGTTCATTCTGACTTCTGCTAAATCCATTTTACAGAATGATTGAATGTCTCACATCTTTAAGTCTTTTCTGCCTTATAGTTCCAAACTTGGAGCCTTAAAACTACATCTTGGATAGTATTCAGCCCAGCTTCTCAATCTGACTGCTAGTGCTTAAACCATTTTAAATAATGATGAAAAGCGTCATCTCTTTAAATCCTTTCTACCTTTTTGTCCCAAACTTGGAGCCTTAAAACTTCATACTAGACAGTATTCAGCACTGCTTCTCACTCTGAAACTATTTTAAAAATGATGGAAAGTCTCATCTTTTTAAATGCTTTCTAGCTTATTATCCCAACTTTGGAGACATTAAACTTTATGCTGGACCGCACTCAGCCCTGCTTCTCATTCTGACTTAAGTTCATCCTTTTTTAAAGAATGATGGAAAGTCTCAACTCTCTAAATCCTTTCTACCTTATTTTCCAAAACTTATGGCATTCAACCTTGCTTTTCATTCTGACTGCTGCTGGTGAAAATATTTTAAAAATTGATGGAAAGTCTCATATTTTTAAATATTTTCTACTTTATTGTCTCAAAATTGGAGCCTTAAAATTCCATGCACAGGCCAAGTCACAATCTCCCCCCTACTTTGCCCACAAAAAATGATGCAACCACAGGTAAGGCTAAGAGCCTCCCTTCTTCTCTCCCCTCCCATTTACTATTTCACCAAATTCACAAATCAACACTTTAATTTGTGATGTTAATTTCCCAAAATTGTAGCCTGAAAACTTCATGCTGGAAAAATTTTGCTCTCAGTTTATAAAACAAGTTTATAAAAATTTTAAATATAAGTTTTAATATAATAAGCTTTAACATATGCTTATAACATACATGTGGCATTTGTCAGTCTTAAGAAAATGGACCAGTATACCAATAGATAACCTGATGGAGATGCTGACATTCTGTATGCAAACAACAGACTTCAGAATGGGATCAGGCATATATTGAAAGGATGAGGTCATATCAATGTGCTCACCATTATCACCTGTAATGACAAACCAATATATGGTATACTTTGAGGAAATGGCATTAGAATCAACACCACTAAAGTCAACTCTATGGTCGAGGTATATAGATAACACATACTCTGGCCACACCAAGATGTCCAGCTCTTACTGGGCAATGGGAACTCAATAAGATCTTTAACAGAGTTCACAATGGAGCAAGAAAATGACAACAAACTTTCCTTCAACAGGGATTCAAGACATCCGGAAACTGCAGGCCAACATTCATCAAACAATACCTCAACTCCCACCATCCATACAGTGTAAAGAAAGTGACTTTTCACTGCTTACAACATCAAGTAAAAGGCTTATGCTGCTCCAGAAACATACAAACAAGATATGGTTAGTATAAGCAGTACCTTACAATATGACAACTCCCTAGATACATCAACTCCAACAAACTGGAGTGAAGTGTACAAGAAGATAACAGCACTCAGAAAACAGCTTCTGTCTTCCTACCTCCTGTGAATGGATTATCGGAGAAAATACAAAGGATCTGTGATCTATATAGCATCAAGACAACCTTCAAAATTGCATCAACACATTGCAGACACCTCTTAACAGTAAATCCCCCCCCTGAGGAGAACATGACTAAAGGCTGCATGAATACCATCCTGTGTAGGTGTGGTAATATGTGGGAAAAACAGGCTGCCCCCTTTAAGGTAAGACTACAAGAACATCATAAAGTGGTAAGACAAAGTGAAATAGAAAATTCAGGTGCAGCTGACCACATATGGAAGAAAAAGGGAAATCACTGACCCCATGGGATGAGGTTGAACTAATAGACAGAGAGCATCACTGGAAAATAAGAAAACTTAAGGAATCAGCACATATGCTAAGCCCCAAAAATCACCTGAACCAACCAGGCATAGAAATGAATACAATATGGGAACCAGTAATAAGGAGTGCTAGAGAAAATCAATAACAACAAAAATTGCAATACAAGCTCTGGTCAAAAATACAATAAAAACAGAAAAAATTGCAATATGAGCAGTGGTGAACCAAAACTAGGAGAGTTGAGTTAAAGGGAAATGACTGAGACACCCAGAAGAGGCATGGCATGTAGAAGTAGAACAATCAATCTTCAGAATAAAGTGTTCGGTTCAAAATTCCAAACAATTGAAAAAGGATGGTGTGTACAATGGCCGAAACCTTGTGAATATGGCAATGAAGATGAGGATAACAGAATACTGAGAATAATAATGTAAATACTCCAAGAAATTCAACTGCTTTGAAAAGTACATTTCTTTTAGAAATAATTTGTGCTTTTAATGGGATTATCTTGAATGACGAAACAGATCCACAATCTTCACTGGAACATGGTTTATATCAAGTGTGACCTCTGTGAAATAACAGTGCCATAAATTTCACAAGAATATGGTTTTTCTCCATTGTGTGTATTCATATGTTTAACCAAATCTGTTTTCTGAGAAAATGCAGATCCACAAACTTCACAAGGATATGGTTTCTCTCCAGTGTGTGTATGCACGTGTATCAGTAAATGCGACTTACGCAAAAAAATGCAGATCCCCAAACTTCACAAGAATGAGGTTTCTTTTCATGGTGTGTATGCATGTCTCACTAAAGTCAACTTCTATGAAAATGCAGATCCACAAACTTCACCAGAATATGGTTTTGCTCTTATGTGTGTATGCATATGTCTAAGCATACTTGATTTCTGTGAAAATGCAATTTGACAAATCGCACAAGAATAAGGTTTTTCTCCAGTGTATGTACGCATATGACTTGCCATACTTGACTTCTGTGAAAATGCAGTTTGACAATTTTCAAAAGAATATGGTTTCTCTCCAGTGTGTCATTTTTGTACAGCCAAAACATCTGTGAAGAAAAAAAAGCATAAATGATATATTGACAGAAGCAGTGAATAATATATGAAAATTGAAATGGAAATTTAAAATTGAACAAAGATCCATACCTCTATGGAATTTTAAGCTTTACAATAATTATTTTAAAACATGTGTATCTTAATTTCTAAAAAGTTTGTCAGATGAATTATCTCCCTTGCTTAAACACCATGATAAACATCATTTCACATAAGACCCAGCAGAGCTTTTTTCTAGTGTCCCTCATGTTCCCATTATAGATTTTTATAAAAAAAACAATTAGTCTCATAACAAACTGGATCATCAAAGTTTCATCAATATTGATTCATGGGTTTAGGTGGCAACTTGATTAAGATAAACAGAAATTGACACTTATATAAATAGATAAACATAGTTTTAATTCAACACCACTTGATCACTACAAAATTTTACATAATTTAAAAGTTCATTACGTTAATTAAAAGTATAAAAAGTCACAATTCTAAGAAAGAAATATATGTCTTATGAAAATTGAAAAAATGTTTTTCTTCCTGGACAAATTCAAACTGAATTGGTATCAAGAAATAATTTGGGGAATGAAAGAAAAAATTGCTGTCACCTGTCGAGCAATCACGTGGTCAAGATAAACACTCAGTTGTGGAGCAATCTGAGGGAAGAGTAATTCAACCTTGAGAAAGAGAGCTATTTATGGTGCAATGGAGCATCTCATTGTGCTAAAGTGGGATAGTCCATTGCTTGGGCTGTGATTGGCTGCTAGTACCTGAGTGGAGGTATTTCTATATAAATACCAGCTTGATTCATCAGTTAGTTTGCAGGGTTTGTATTAAGTTACAACCTGCTTTATTTTTGTCTGCCAGCTGGACGCTAGCTGGGACTCTTATGCCAGTAAGTGTTGTTTATTGTATTGTTATTCTACATCACCTATATTTAAACATTAGTCAACAATCAGTGAATTATTCAAACAGCATTTTCACTACTTATTCAGTAACTAATTAATTCTATACTGAACGTATTATTTTATTAGAAAACTGTGGAAATATATTCATGGTGTCTCTTTCCCCTCTTTGATATCTTGTATGTACTTTTTATTGGGGGGGGGAGTATACTTCAAATTTTCCAGTTTTATAAAGAAAAATTCCTTCATTTTGCTCCTGATTTTTCTGTCTCTTTCACAAAATTTCAATCCATTTCTGATATATTTTAATATTAGAATGACAAATGACAATTCCACAATGCATACACGACCATGTTCTTTGAGCTAAGAGCTTTTTGAGCCATATGTTCATGGTGATTTGTATATAGTTATGCCTTTGTTAAATGATTAATAAAATTTTAATTTTAGATTACTGGTAAATATATGAAATATTAACAATTACCTGTCAAAGACTTTCTCCTGTAAGCTAAAGTATTTAGAGAATCTACAGTATTGTCATTCCCTCAAGATGTATCAAAAAATGTTATGCTCACAAAAATGAATAAAACATGCTGAATCTAGAATTTCAAAATGTTAATGATGTCCCGATAGACAGCAGACTGTAGTGGCACTCTTCAGTATTTTTTTTTTTTGGAATATGACTACTCTTATGACATGCAAAAATGGACTTTATTTTTATAGACAAATTCTAGTGTCAATGACAGAGGAAATGAAAAAACTATTTTAAACTTTCAGAACTTATTCAGAAACGAATGAAATTGTTTTGAATCATTTCATTTTTTAGAAAATCCTAGAATTTCTTAATCCATTCTATCAAACTTCTTTGTGAAATTACAAGAAATTCTTTTCTGTATTGCATAATGTTTATATTTGTCATAAGTCTTTGTAGCATTTAAATCATATGCTATGTTTCGAATATTACCGTTTAAATGTCTTAATTTTATTATAAAATTAAAAATGTTTATATGTTTGTCCTTGCAGCATTTGAATCATCATGTTTTTTTGTTTTTTTCAGTTATTATTGTTTAATGTGTTAATTATAAAACTATTAATGTTTATGTTTGTCCTTGCAGCATGTAAATCATGTTTTGTTTCAGTTAATATTGTTTAAATGTTTTCTATAGTTATCTGGAATAATTTGTCAAAAAAAAAACAGCATGATTAAAAAAAGCCCCAAACTTAATAAAAACAATAATTTTTGTCAAGATGACAAGAGGAAAAATGAAACTATTATTTAAAAAATTTTTTATATCTTTGCTAACATGTTCACAATTTTGGTTAAGAATTTTGTGCGTTTTTTTTTTATGTCAGCAATCATGTAATACTTACCATTAGTATTTTTTAGTAAGATTTTTAAGAGCTTTTTTCAGTAGAAATACATATTAAATTGGAAATTCTTGCAAAAATTGAATAATTGTTGGGTTTTAGTGAAACTTTCAAAACTTATTCACAAATGAATTAATGTTAGAATTGTTTACATTTTAGAAAATCAAGTTAAAAATATTTTGACTTGTTTCTGTTACCCACCCCTACTTAATCTTATGAAAACTCAAAAATTCATTTTCTGTGTAATTTTGTGATTATATTAGTTAAAAGCATAAGACTTTGAAGAACATAAATCATCAATTTTTTAGTAAATTTTGATCCAGTATTACCTAAAATTCTGCTCTGAATTGTAAAATACAAACCCCAATAAAACTAAGACATCATTTAATTAAAAAAGGTTTTAATGGTTTTTATAAATAATATATATTAATGACATAATTGTCTGAAGCCCAAATTCTTTTCTGATGAAAAATTAATTTTTATAAGATTTGTTTTCTTTTTTCCAACTTTAAATACAAAATGTGATAAATGTAATAAATATTTGAAAGTATTTAATTTTCAAAAATTACTTTATAGTTAAATAGGCTGTGTCACTTAAAATTAAAAAATACTGTCACTTCCGTTTGATACATTGACCTGATATTATTTGTCAAAACACTGACATAAATGCCAATATACACCTCCAAAACCAATCACCACGGTTAGACATGCTTCTGTTATTCTCAACTAATTTTTTCTGTTAAAAAATTAAATGTTTGTTTCCAAATAAGTAAACTTTAAATTTTCTAATTTTCCTAAAATAACTTTTGAAAAAATTATCATTGAATTTTTACAAGATTTTTAACTGAAGACTTTCACTTTTGTTTACTAAGTTGTTAAAATCGCTGACATGATTGATTTCATGGAATTTTGCTGACCCTAAAAAATTATTTTATAGTTAAATAAGCTGGTTCACTTAAAATTCAAAAATACTGTCACTTCAAAAAATAATAAAAAAATACTTTGATCTTTCCTCTTTATAATAGCATAAACTTTTAGATGATGCAAAAGTGTTTATCAAGTTTGGAGTTTTTTCACCAGGCTATGCTCTTTTTTAGTGATGTAGTGAAGATACCTAGCTTATTGTTTAAAAATAAAGGAAAAACAGCATAGCATGATGAAAAAAAAGACCAAACTCAATAAAGAAAAAGTTTTGTAATCAAATGTTTATGTTATTATTAAGAGGAAAGTCCAAAGTAATTTTTTATTATTTTTTGAAATTTTTAATCTTTTCTAGCACATTTGAAATTTTTGTTAAAAATTTTATGTTGTTTACATCAGTGATTGATGTAATAATTACAATTAGGTTTTTGGCACTTTTTCCAATGAAAAAGACAATGATATGATAATTATTTTAAAAATTAATTGTTGGATTTTAATGAATGAGATTATTTTTGAAATTTTTTTTTTAGAAAATATCTAAAAAGAATATTTTTTTGTTACTGATCACTTATTAAATTTAATGAAATTTTGAGAAATTGAATTTTTATAGTGGGGAATTTTTTTATTACTTACAAGCAGGACTTCTTGGAAATTGTAAATCATCAAATTTTTTGTAAAAGTTAAACCCATTCACCAAAATGAGAGGCAGGTTAAATTTGTGGAAATGTACTGCAATTTGCATCCATTAGAAACAGTTGCAACAAAAATGATGAAGGTCCTGAGGGATTGCAAGGGAACTGCAAATGTGAGTGAGTGACTATCATGGTTAATTGTTGTAGACATGAATTCTCTAAGATGTAGTGTTAAATTAGGCCTCGTTCAGAAATTGAGGTCCTTTATTGAACAACAAAAAAGCCACTATTGTGAGGATGCAAGTGCTGGGAGTCATAGGGAAGATGCTATCAGGTTCTTGGACGAGTACCTACTACACCAGTGTAAATACCCAAAATGACCGCATCGATAATATGAACATCGTCAAAAAGGTCATTGACAATCTGAAGGTATATTAATTCTTTGGAAATACATTACCAAAGAAAGTGATGAAGTCCCTATGTATAATACCAGCAAATGAACTCAACATTTCAACAAATGATAACTGTTTAAAAGGAATTGCGTAAGTTTTAAGCAGGGGGTATGAAAAATCATTCACAATGGTAGAGGTTTCTTCCAAGTCAGTCTTAACATCGGCAACGCAGTACACCATGCTAGATGAAAGCATCATTGGTGAATTTTATGAAAGACAGAATCTTGCACCTAATGCTTATGTATCCAGTATAAGCAATGTCAACGAATCCAAGCGTAATCAAATAAGAAAATTCATTAATGATCTGGATGCCGAGCAGTTAAAGGAACATCTACAGCTGGCACTGATGTACAGAAGACTGGGATGAAGAAGATGTGGTACCAAGAAATGAATGAAGAAATTGGTAGAAGGATCAAGGTTAAGGATCTCCATTTGGCAAAAAACAGGAGAAGAGCCTTGATCCAAAAGATTCTAAAGAAACAGAATGATCTGTCAGATTTCTTCTTTCTTTCTGGTATCCACAAAGTGCACAAACACTGCATGAAATACTCACTGGGCTCATAGTTGGACGTACAATCAGACAAAATTGGACAATTGATGGTGTCAACTGTGAATATGTCAGCTACATCATTAGTTTTGCAAATCCATTTTATATGATTTCATATCTCAATGCTGTAGCTGACTACTATCAAGTGAACAAATACAAAGTTGGTGCTAAGTTATATGAGACTTGGATTTCAAAATTCAGCCCGGCAATAGTGATGAATGAAGTGGCAATGGAAGACAAAACGCAAAATGACCCCATCAACACAATGGGTCACTGACAATATGAAAGTACTCAGCAAAGACTCCATGTCTATTTTCACCTGAAAGATAGTCTCTACTGACTGTCCTCACAAATGATGATTACCCGTTTAAAAGGAAGTGTTAATCATGCAGTATGAAAAATCATTCACCATGGTAAAGGCTTCTTCTCAGTCCCTGTGAACATTAGTGAGGCAGCACACCGTGAATTTTATGACAGAAAGAAGCTTGTGCCAAATGTTTATGTATCAAGCATAAGTGATGTCATCAAGGCCAAGTAAAAAAAATTCATTGATGATCTGGATGTTGAGCACTTCAACAAATACCTCCAGTTGTCAATGAATTACAGCAGACAGAAGAAGCAGCAAACAATTGAAGAAGAACGACCTAAAACACACTTGGACAGCGGATGATGTCAACCATGAACATGTTGGCTATATCATTAGTTATGAAATTGTATAAAAAGTATTTGCATATCTCAATGATGCAGCTATTATGAATTGAACAAAGGCAAATGACTATCTGATACAGTACTTTTATCTTGAAAATCAGCCCAGCAATGATGATTGAAGAGGCAATGGAAGACAAAAACAACCCTTTTCAGGGTCACAAAATATTTCTGAAAGTCTTTTCACCATTATGCATAGAAACAATTTCTTTTATTGTTTAAGGTATTAGGTTGAAATAATAAAGTTTAAACAATTATGCAATTAATAATAAAATTTAAAGTGCTATAAAAATAACCATCATAATAACAATTAATAATAAAGAATAAAATGAAAAAATATATATTAAAAAATATAAATTAATAATAAATAAAATAATGTTTCATAAATTACTGAGTTACCTCTGTCATGGTATTTCCCTGTAGTTATTAAATTTTAATATTAATCTAGAAAAATTTTATATTATTTTAAATTTTATTATTTTTCATAAAGCATCTTCAAACGTAAATAAAAGTCAATAAGATATTAGATAATTGCTGAAAATATGTTAATTTGTAAAAAAAAAAAAAATGCGTTCACTTAGATTTTGTAAATTTATGCCAATTCTGATCATCCATATTAGCTGTCAATACCTTGGAATATATCGATAACATCAATAAAGACATGTGAAAAACAGGATCCATCATTAAGAAATGCTTGTATATTACTTTTTAAATAAAATAAATGCACTCTACTTTTTAGATCAGTAATGAATTTTTACTATAATTATTTTAATTGAAAAAAATTTCATTAGAATAATTTATAAATTTATAAACGTTTAAAATAGGCTTTATTTTAATTTTTTTTTAATTTTAATATTTTTACATAAGCAATCTTCAAACATAAGCAAAGGTCTGTAAAATATTAGATAATTGCTGAAAATATGTTAATTTGTAAAAATTACTAGGTAGTGAAAAAAAAATGGTTTCACATATATTTTATAAATTTATGTCAATTCTGATCATCCATACTAGTCGGGAACACCTCGGAACATAAGACATAAGAAAAACAGGACCCCTTGTTAAGAAATGATTGTATATTACCTTTTTTTATGTTATAAGTAAATGTTTCAAATCAGATTAATAATTTAACTTTAAATTTGCTAATTTTACTCAAATAACGCGTCACAAATTTCTGGAAGATTTTTAAAACCGGTAATTTTGTTTTGTTTAAGGCGAAACAGGGGAGGTTAAAAGAAAAACATTTAAAAAAAAACCTTCATTAGAATAATTTATATAAACGTTGACTTTAAAATCTTTTAAAATTCTGTATTTAAGAAATGACGAAAATATTTACAGGTAACCGTAAATTATATGAAATTATTTTTTTTTAAATTGTCATTCACTTTAGGCTTTTGTCTTGAAAATAAAACCGAAATGTAACTAAATTTCTTCAAAGAAGACATTTAACTAATTTAAAATGCTTTTTGTGGGGCTTACCTTTTCAGGGCGAATCTCTAAAGCCTTTTCATAGAAGAAAAAGAAACAGGATTAAGTTGCTATTGTTGGTGGACTTGACATTTCTTTCTCGAGATCAACAATATTTGGGAATCAATAAAACATTTTATTTTCAAAGAAATTGAAATTAAAGATTAATTATTTGGAAATAGAAGAATGGGAGGCATGTAGTTTGTGGGGTGCTCAGTAAAAATGGCAAAAGTGGATAAATAGGGAAAAAATGGCAATTCGACAACAGAAAATTATGACCATTTGAAAAGGATGGGTCTAAGCTCCCATCCCTCTATTTAAAAATAGGGCTACGTCCCCTCCCTCTCAATATTTTAAAATAAATATTTTTAAATACATATTTACTCTAGTGGTGTGTGTGTGGTGGGGGAGCTAGGCTCCTTCTCCTCTTGGTTTAAATAAGGGCTAAGTTCCCGCTCCTAGTATTAAAAACATTTTTAGAAGTTTGGGGGGGTGGCGCTAGGTTTATAGGATACAAAGCCTATATCATTCCAAAAAATGACTAAAAAACACAAAGTAGATTTGCACACCCGCAAAATCGGATCAAAACGATTAAAAACAGATTTCGCAATAAGGTGTGAAATTAATTTTCTGACCAATGAAAGGAGGCGATTTGCTAAACCAAAAAAAAGAAAAAGATAACGAGCCAGTGTGAAAAAAAAGTCAACAATAAATACAGAGTTTCAAGTCAGTCGCCAGTGAGAAGGGCGCAGAGATCACAGAAGACTGACAGTAAATTCCATCGCTGACTCAACCCGCCACTAAGAGCCGAAAGTGGATTAGGAAAGAACAACAACAACAAATTTACAACTGACTCCAAAACAATTCATAAGTACATTTTCCTTTTATCTTTTATTCCTCATTCACACACACTTTTTCAACTTAAATCGACCGCCCCTTTTTCCTTTACAACTATACAAAAAACAAAAGAAACACATTACTCTGCTACTCGGTTAAAAGACAGCGAACACAGACACTTTTATCTAAATCACATTTTTGCTTAAACTAACTAAAGCATTAATCTTTTTTTACCCTATTCACAAGATAATAAATATACAATGTTCTATTTTCTACAAACGTTCCTTATCGTGTTGTTTCTTCTTGAAATTTGCGTTGTATTTTGTGGGCAGGGTATCCCGTATTAAATTCTCCTTTAATCCGGGTACGCTGAACCCCACAAGTGGTGACCAATCGACGTGAAATGAACTCGCAAATTTCCAACTGAAAGAAAAGCTTCAACAAAATAAGCAACACATTTTTTAACATATAACCATAATCATCAAGACACATAGAAAATGGATACACACACTACGGAACCTATGGAAGCCGCTATAACAATTAACTTACCAACTTACAACCCAACTAACGTACAAATTTGGTTTGCACAGTTAAATGCAATTTTCAATGCAAAGAAAATTACATCGCAAAGTTCAAAATACGCCTACGTTGTCGAAAAACTTCCCGCAGATGTAGCATCCGAGGTAGTGGATCTACTTAATGACATGCCGGAAGAAAAACCTTATGACACGTTGAAAGCTGCAATTATTAGACGTGTCGGTAAATCGGAGGAAAGAAGGTTACTCGACTTATTCAATAATATGAACCAGGGATATATGAAACCTTCACAGCTTTTAAGAAAAATGCGATCCTTATTAAGAGACAACACCATGTCCGAAGTGGTGTTAAAGAAACTGTGGATGGATAAACTACAAACACATACAACACAGATACTCGCATCACTCCCCGATGATTTACAGCTGGAGAAAATAGCAGAAATAGCAGACAAAATACATGACAACAACCAAGACAAAAATGTATACACCACATCACATGCACCAACAGATACAGCAACATTACCAGACAAGTCATCTGAATTGTCGCAGCTGTATAAGCAAATGGCGAATCTCAGCTTACAAGTACAGAGTCTGGTACAAGCACAGAAATCTCAGCGTTCTCGTCCAACATTCAGAAATAGATCCTACTCACCACACAGACGTCGAAGCAGATCGAACTCTTTCTCCAGATATCAAATTACACACGATACCTGCTGGTATCACTATAAATTTGGAAGAAATGCAAGGAAGTGCACTGAAATATGCAATTTCAATTCGAAAACTTCTCACATTTCTACACAACACCAGGGAAACGACTATGCCGGCAGCAAGTAAAGACGACATTAGCTGCTGGATTAAAACAAGAGAGTTGTCTATTTTACATCCGGGACAGAAGTAACGGATATTTATTTTTAGTCGACACCGGCACTCAGATCAGTGTTATCCCACCAAATACAAAACAAAAACCTACATTCTCCACATACACATTGCAGGCAGCAAATGGATCAAAGATAGAAACATACGGTGAGATATCACTAACGCTCGATTTGGGTCTAAGATCTTTTCCATGTATTTTCACACAAGCAAATGTGAAAACACGTATCCTAGGAGCAGATTTCCTATCCCATTTCGATTTATCAGTGAATATGGCTACACATTCTCTCATTGACAGTAACACAAACCTAAGAACAAAGGGAATCACCTCAATCTACAAGTCAACAGGAATTAGTTCAGCAATACCGATGGCTAATGGCCTACATGAATTGATAAAAAAATTTCCTACACTAACCACGCCTTTAACACATAAAGATGAAATCCGTCACACTGCTAAACATTATATCACCACAGCTGGACCACCTACACACACATCACCACGCAGATTACATCCGGACAAATATAAAATAGCAAAAGACGAATTTCAACATATGTTGCAGTTAGGCATAATACGTCCTTCAAATATCCCATACTCCTCTCCGCTACATATGGTTCCGAAACCAGAAGCTGGCGCATGGCAACCTTGTGGGGATTTTAGGAATCTCAATGCAAAAACTGTTGCTGATAGATATCCTATACCGCACTTACATGATTTCGCCATAGGTTTGCAAGGAACCACAGTTTTTACAAAATTGGGTTTGGTTAAGGCGTACTACCAAATTCCAGTAGCAGAAGAAGACATAAAGAAAACTGCAATTACCACTCCTTTTGGACTCTATGAATTCACCAGGATGCCATTTGGGTTACGTAATGCCGTCCAAACATTTCAAAGACTCATTGATGAAATTTTGAGAGGATTGCCTTTTACCTTTGCATATATCGATGACGTGTTTATCGCCAGTCGTGATGGAAAAGAACACCTATGCCATATTCAACAAGTCTTCGAGAGACTGGCACATTTTGGCTTAAAGATAAATGTTCACAAATGCGATTTTGCTGTTTCAAAGTTAAATTTCTTGGGACATGTGATCGACAAAAATGGAATCACATCTGTACCAGAGAAAGTAGCAGCAATACAAAACTTTCAGCAGCCGATATCACTGCGTCAATTAAGACGATTTCTCAGTTTAATAAATTACTACCGTAGATTTATTCCAGAATTTTGACCACACTCACAAACATGCTGCAAAAACAGAAGAAAAATGCAAAAATACTGATCGACGGAGAAGCGTTAGCTGCATTTCAAAATGCTAAAAAAGCGTTAGCAGATTATACCAAGCTCTCTTACAACCGTGACGATGCTAACTCAACACTTACATTGAAACTGATGCCTCAGGAGATTCAATTGGAGCAGTTCTACATCAGAAGCTAAATGGTTCAGAAAAGCCAATCTCCTTTTTCTCGGTCAAATTAAACAAAGCACAGCAGAAGTACAGTACCTTCTCGAGAGAGTTACTAGCTATTTACTTAGCAGTAAGGCATTTACGACATCTGCTCGAGGGACGAAACTTTACTATTTTCACAGACCACAAACCCCTCACATGTGAACAGATAAATACACACCCAGAGATACCCGACAACTGGACTACATATCCCAATTTACATCAGATATCCGCTATATTAAAGGTTCAGACAATATCGTGGCAGGTACTCTCGCGCTCCACGATACAATCTATCGATTCTGAAACCCTTACCTTCGATCTCATTGCAGATGAACAAAAGGAAGATACCACATTATACAAAATAAAAGAGGACACTTCTTTACAATTGAAGGAACATCCCGTCCCATTTGGAACAAAAACACTACTCTGTGACGTTAGGACTGGTTATTCAAGACCATATATTCCACCTTCATTGAGAAAAAAGATATTTCTGCATTTTCACAATCTCTCACACCCCGGACACCGAGCAACCGACAAGTTGATTAGCAGTCGTTTTGTCTAGCCAAACATGCATACTGACATAAAAAGCTGGATTCAAACTTGTTTAAAGTGCCAAAAAAGCAAAGTAAACAGACTAAAACCAGCGTACTTGGATTTACCTACAAAGGAAAGTACGTCGGAACATTCTAAAGCCCCGACAAATACCAACATAAGTGAAACATTTTCTACACCGCCAAACACACCTAAAAACATTACCACAAGATCGGGTAGACACGTACACTGGCCTACTCATTTTAAAACATATTAGATATAGATTAGTAGATATACAAAAAATCCTATATAAAGTAGATTTGCACACCCGCAAAATCGGATCAAAACGATTAAAAACAGATTTCGCACTAAGGTGTGAAATTAATTTTCTGACCAATGAAAGGAGGCGATTTGCTAAACGAAAAAAAAGATAACGAGCCAGTGTGAAAAAAAAGTCAACAATAAATACAGAGTTTCATCAAGTCAGTCGAGTCAGAAGCGGGCAGAAATCACAGAAGACTAACAGTAAATTTCATCACTGATTCAACCCGACACTAAGAGCCGAAAGTGGATTAGGAACGGAGGAGGAGGAGAAGGAGGACGACGACGACAACAAAAAAAAAAATTACAACTGACTCCAAAACAATTCATATACATTTTCCTTTTATCTTTTATTCCTCATCCACACTCTCTTTTCAACTTAAATTGATCGCCCCTTTTT
Organism: Acanthosepion lycidas; assembly: GCA_963932145.1. NCBI lineage: Eukaryota > Metazoa > Mollusca > Cephalopoda > Sepiida > Sepiidae > Acanthosepion > Acanthosepion lycidas. The sequence goes on along the minus strand of OZ010575.1, from coordinate 123,085,371 downwards.
CCTTTACACATACAAAAACAAAAAACAAAAGGAACAGACATTTACTCGGTTAAAAATCAGCGAACACAGACATTTTTGTCAAAATCACATTTTTGCTTAAAAACTAAAGCATTAATCTTTTTTTACCCTATTCACAAGAAAATAAACATACAATGTTCTATTTTCTACAAACGTTCGTTATCGTGTTGTTTCTTCTTGAAATTTGCGTTGTATTTTGTGGGCAGGGTATCCAGTACTAAATTCTCCTTTAATCCGGGTACGCTGAACCCCACAGGTTCCTACTTCTAATTGCAGTAAGTAAAAGCAAAAATCGTAGCGTGTTTAAGTGAATTTGATGACTATAATTAATTTTATAATTGATAACTGACATTAGGATTAGTGTTTATAAAGTAAGTGTATATATATATATATATTAGTGTTTGGGACGATTAATCGGAATCGGGGAATCGGAAAAATCGCAAAGACGAAGGTTAAGAATCCCATTCAAATAAAAACGCTTTTTTTTTTTTTTTAATTGGAATGTTTCTCTTACAAATAATCAAATAAAACTTTTTTATAATTGGAATTTTTTCTTTTTGTGTGAAAATACTTTTTAAATAGTTTAAATGAAAACATTTTTAAATACTTTTTATTCTATTTTTTAGTCTAATAAAATAAAAGTGTATTACAGTTTTTAGTGTTTATAATTTTATATATATAACCTCTTCTCAAACACATATTGACACATTCTGCAATGATCTAAGCTACCAAACCCGAAAAGAGTGGGTCGCGCATTAAGGACTGTGAGTGCATTAAAGGCCTTTAAAGCCCATTAATTTCGCAACGCTTCGCAACATAATTATTTAAGTCAGGTGGATACATTCGTACTCCAACTACAGACCAACTAAGCTCTCTGTTTACACTCCTGCTGGACTCCCCTCCTTTGGTGTGGTGAAGACCACGTTTTTTTCTCTCGACATATTCGAATAAAATGTTATCAAAATACCTTCATAGTGTGTAAATTATTTAAAAATGACATTAGAGCTGAATTCATCGCAAGTAAAAAAAAAAAATTGGGGTTAAAATTGTTTTGTTTTTTTTTTACTTTAGCGATCACATAATATTTAGCAATAGTTTTTTCCGCTTTTTTTTTTTGAGGGGGGGGTGAAAACTCGACCATGTGCATTTTTGTGATCATTTTAATTAAATGCAGAAACTTGGAAGAATATAAACCATTCAGTTTTCTTTTTTTGTAAATCGAAAAGCGTTTCTACCCAAAATTTAAATCTGCTTTTGTGAATAACATATGTTAGAGACAATAATACTGTCTGAAGTTCAAATATTATTCCAATGAAAAATGAATTTTTACAAGAATTGTTTTTTTTTTTATTCAATTTTAAATACAATATGTTATAAAGTTGTCAAATATTTTAAAAGTAGATTTTTCAATCCATAAGTTTTAGAAAATGCTGAGACGAGAGTCATTCCATGTCCAAGTTTTGGTTCGCCACTGCTGTGGTCTGGTATGGAACTCACATCTCTTTGGGTTTTTAGTCTCTGGAACTAACCAACGTCTTTATTCACTGGTCCATATTCTTGAGGACAGTCTCACCCGAAGCTGACATGAATTTCAAGCCATCTAACATTTCTACACCGATGAAGAGACCCACGACTAATTCCTTCAGGCTTGGGACCAAGACTCCCCGCCAATTCAATGACTACCCCGTAGATCAAATAAAGGGTTCAGTTCGAAATTTCAGTCACCTGACGAAGGCCTGAGCGTACAATGGCTGAAACGTTGTGAAAATGGCAATGAAGATGAGAATAAAAGTCTGAATAATGTAAATAAATCAAGTAATCATCTCAGAAATATGTAGAGGTCAGTTGCCTCACAAATTTATATTTATGCAAAATACCAGAAAATATGAAAAAATAAGCAACACCAAAACTGTTTATAGTAATCTTCAATTTACTGCATGACATACAAAGAATCAAGTGTGTGATCTTTATATAGTAAGAGTTAAAATTAATAGTAGGAGTTATTTCCCTTTAACTTGAAATTCTTAAAGCCTTTTAAGAGGAAATATTTTTATCTGAGCCCACAGAAAAGATTTCACTTTTTATGAAATATTGAAAATATCGAATTAACCTGCCATTCAAATTGTTCACCGAAGAGAGTTGAATATGAGTGAAAGAATTCTGGAAAGCTGAGAATACAGTGAATCGTAACTTATAGCATCAGAGGATTTTGAAGTTAATAAGTATCTGTTGCTTGTAGTTGATGAGAAGAGATATTCAATGTTTGTAGATGTTCGTTGTTCTTAGAAGTGAATAAAGTTCAGTTTAGAGATGGGTAGTGTTCGTACGTACGCGTGTGTCAGAGCATCTGCATTTTCCCTTTCTCTGTCGAACATGGTTGGTAGGCAAAAAAAGCAAAAAGCTCAAAAGACAGATTTTTGGTGGAATTGTATTTTCATTCAGAAACTAGGTCAATAGCATTCGGACGTAGTTGAAAACATAATATTAATATTAACTGACCAATCAGAAGTGAGAAAAATATCAAGGCTCTGTGATCCTCTTTCTAGACAGAATTTGCAGTCGAAAACAAGTGGTAGCAGAATGCTATAGATATAGACAGAAATAGATTTTTTATATGAAAAAGTGACACAATGAAAATAATTATTTAAAAAAATTGTCATCAGTTAATGTTTAGGTAACTTAATATGAAAATATGTAACATATGGTGTTAATGGCTAATAGATTTTTGTTAAGATGGCACACTAAATGCACAAAACAATTGAATTTTCAGGATTTTCATATATATTTAAAGAATTAAGTTTTGATCTGAAAAAGTGAAATGAATATGTAAAAAAAAAAGATTCTTAACATTTATAAAGAGAATAACAAGTAAACTCATTGTTGAATAAAATTAAGAGCATTTCAGAGTTTTCTGAAAGTACTTCAAGATTAGCTGGAAACCAGTCACAGCCTTCTAGAATTTTTGTAGATACTGAAAATGAATTGCAACTTCTTAATGAGTCACCATCAATGATTGTTTAATCACGAAACAAACATCAAAAACTTGATAAACCAGTTATGAGGAATAAAATGTCTTCCTGGTGAAATAAGCACTTTTCATTTTTTTAAAAATAATAAGATCGGTTTTTTGTCTACTGTTTATATGATACACCAAAACTGATTTAACTCAAAAATGCATATCAGCAAAAATTGCAAGAATATTTTTCTATCTGGTGTGTGTACAAATATGGTTCACCAAATATAACATCCAGGAAATTATAGTTTTTCTCCAGTGTGTATATGCATGTGATGAACCAAAATTAACTTATTAATGTACATTTACAAACTTCACAACAATATGTTTTCTCTTTGGGGTGGGTACACAAATGTTTGAGCATATTTGACTTGACTAAAAATACAGATTCACAAACTTCACAAGAATATGCTTTCTCTTAAGTGTGTGTATGCATATGATTGATGAAATCTGGCTTCTGTAAAAATCCAGATCCACAAACTTCACAAAGATATGGTTTCTCTGCAGTTTGTATGCATATGTCTCACTAAATGTGACTTCTGTGAAAATGCACATCCCCAAACTTCACAAGAATATAGTTTTTTTCCATTTGGACGCAAATTTAGCTTCTTTGTAAATGTAGATCCACAAACTTCACAAGAATATGAATTCTTTGTAATATGTTTCCATCTGGCTTATTATATCTGACTTCAAAACAGTTTAGAAAATGTCATATGTATATGGCCTATCTTTCCTGTTTATTCATATGTAACAATAATGTGTTTCTGTAGAAAGAATAACCACACATTTCAAAGTAAATTATTTCTTGCCAGCTAAACATCATTGTCATGATTTTGACATGACTTTCACATGAACCATGTAGCAAATATTCGTCTCTGTTTTCATGGAATCTGAAATGTATTTTCATTCATTGAAATCCTCAATAATAACAACTGTTGTTATTGTACAGTCAAAACATCTGTGGAGAAAAAAAGCATAAATGATATATTAATTGGCGCAGTAAATATTATATAAATGCAATCAATATCATGAGAGATACATGCAATTTTTGTTTCAATAATGCAGTAGTCGCCACCACTGACGAAGAGACATTGTAGCAAGATTACTTCACCATCACGTCATATCTCATGAAATATATGAGTTTAATATCAGAACATTGTTAATTCTGTAACAATTTAAATATGGATCATGAAAAATACCTGTTGATTTAAAAAAAATTTTTAGACGTCATCTTGGACTAAGATCACTGGCAAAATTATCAAGTCCATAGCTGGCACCACCTCATGCAAGATTTTCTGCTGCAGGGATCTCTTGCCCAGTAAAAACAAACCATCATTTTCAGCAGAGGCTAGGAGAAGAGAAGATCTTTTGCTATATCGCCCTACATGGGACGGTCACTAATAATACAAATCCAAGCGATCAAAGTTGATCTGGGAAAACAACTGAAGGATTTATTAAACTAATTGTTGACAATTAGAATTTCAAAAAATAATTTTCATAATTGCTTGCTGAATTTAATTGAATATTTCAGGAAAAGGTTTTTTTTTTAATTTAAACTGGGGAAATTACAAATAAGTGTATAAAAAATGACGAGAAGATTGAATTTCAACTTCAAAATGTTTAACAACTTTACATATGTTGATACAAATATAGAGGTAAAAAGCAATAAATATATTTACAGTGTATAACACCTACTTTCATATTGAGTGCAATACAATGTTTCCAAAGTATACGTGTCCCAATGTTCAAGTTCCTACCAGGCACCATGTGCTGAGGGATTATCTGTTGCAGGCATCTCTACCAACTAAAATCATATCATTTTCATCAATGTCAAAGATCCTTTCCTAAGAGTCCCTTCTTGGGCCTGTTAGAAATATCACATAAATGAGAACTGATTGTAAATCTGTCTAATAAAAACAAACCATCATTTTCCTAAGTGACAAGAACAATAGGAAACCTTTTGTTAGTACTAACTTGTATTTATTAAACTAATAGTTAACAATTGAAAAAAAAACCCAGTAGTAATGAAATAATGTCTACAATTAAATCTGTTGTTGTCCACTTGATTTAATATTATGTAAAAATGTTTCTATTTAACAATGGTAAAGTGTGGAAATTAAGAACATGAAAAACTGAGGAAAACATTGATAGTAACACAGGAATGAGAGAAAAGTAATCTGAAAAAAATAAGGCAACTGAAGATCAGTTATTTCACCAGGATTTCAACCATTATGGATCATTGATGCCAAAAAGGTTTTTGGTTGGCAGGGAAATGAACAAAGTGCATTAGTTTTGTAGAAAAGGTAGATATCATCTGTTTATATTTCTGAGTATTTTAACTACTTACACTATTTACATCATTCAGCTTCTTAGCTTCCTCTTTATTGCCATATTCACAATATTTTGGATGTTATATATTCTGGATTCCTTCAGATGATATTTGTTGGAATTTAAAAACCAAACCCTGTATTTAGTCCACTGTGGTAGATTGTTCTAATTCCACGTGCCATGCCATGGAGTTATTTTTTTGGATATCTCAGTATTGGGTCCCTTTTGTAACTCACCAAGTTTTTTTGTTCCCTCTGCTGTGGCCAGGTGTTGATCTCACATTGATTCTTAATATTAGAATTAAATAATGTTTTTGGTTAAAATTTTTGTTTTGCTTGCATCAAAGGGGGGGCATAAATTAGTATATTTGAGTGTATTTCATGAAGAATGAAATCTTACATCTGTGTTCATTTTTAAAAGATTTTAATTTTAAGACTTTTTATAAAGTTTTAGATCTTTTTAAATTTCATATTAAAGTGCATTGGTTAGGAGATATTGTTATCAATTAAAACTGTATTTCCTAATCATGAATCAAAATGCTCAGGACAATTCTGTAAGAACAGTATTTTTAAAAAATAATTTTGTGTGTACAAATCTGCCGATTTTTGTAAATGCCGGTATCCATTAAACATTTTATCTGAAATAAGAGCAATAACTATTTAAAATTCATTAGAAATTTTCTAACATGTCATCAGCAAAGTGAGTTGGAGGAGGGGAGCAATATAAAATTCTACAAGAATAAGTGTATAAAAAAAATTATGAGAAGATTAATTTCAACTTCAAAATGTTTAATAAATTTACATATATTGATACATATATAGAGGTAAAAGAGCAATAAATATATTTACAGTGTATTCTACAAGGTTTACTGTTAGATAGTTTAAAACAGCTGTTGACGCTTCAATGAATTCAGGTAATTCAAATGAACCAAGAAATTGTCTTGTATGGCAAAACTGATGTGTATTTTCACATGATGCACTAAAAAAGAAATTTTCTACTGAATGAGAAAATAAATGTGTGCTAAGACAGGGTTTCTGTCCACTGTGTATTAACATAAGTTACCAAAACTGATTTGTTTGAAAATACATAAAAAGATCACAAGAATTTTTTTTTTTCCAGTGTGTATATAAATGGGTCACAAAACATTACTTCTATGTAAATGGAGAACTAAATTCACAATATTATAGTGTGTATAGAATTATGATTGACCAAATCTGGCTTGCATAAAAATACAGATCCCAAAAATACAAAAGAATATGGTTTATCACTAGTGTTTATCTGCATATGTGCCACTAAATGTGACTTCTATAAAAATACAGATCCACAAACTACACAGGATTATAGTTTCTATTGAGCATGTGTACACATATGTCTCACTAAACCCGGCCTCTCTGAAAATGCAGATCCACAAACTTCACAAGAATATGGTTTTTCTCCAGTGTGTTTACGCATATGAATTAACATAGTTGACTTACGTGAAAATGCAGATCCACAAACTTCACAAGAAAATGGTTTCTCTCCAGTGTGCTTACGCATATGATTAACCATGTGTGACTTGTATGAAAATGCAGATCCACAAACATCACAAGAATATGGTTTCTCTCCAGTGTGTATATACATATGTTTGACCAAATATGTTTTCCATGAAAATGCAGATCCACAAACCTCGCAAGAATAAGGTTTTTCCCCAGTGTGAGTACGCATATGCTTGATCATATTTTGCTTCTCTGAAAATACAGATCCACAAACATCACATGAATAAGGTTTCTCTCCAGTGTGTGTACGCATATGCTTGAGCATGTATGATTTCTGTGAAAATGCAGATCCACAAACATCACAAGAAAATGGTTTCTCTCCAGTGTGTCTACGCATATGTTTGACCAGATCTTGCTTTTGTGAAAATGCAGATTCACAAATTTCACAAAGATATGGTTTCTCACCAGTGTGTACATGCATATGTGCCACTAAATGAGACATCTGTGAAAATGCAAATCCGCAAACTTCACAAGAATATGGTTTCTCTCCAGTGTGTGTACGCATATGGTTATCCCTATTTGACTTCAATGAAAATGCAGATCCACAAACGTCACAAGAATATGGTTTCTCTCCAGTGTGTGTACGCATATGTCTCACTATATTAGACTTCTGTGAAAATGCAGTTCCACAAACTTCACAAGAATACGGTTTCTCACCAGTGTGCCTACGCATATGTTTGACCATCGCTGACTTGAATGAATATGTAGTTCCACAAACTTCACAAGAATATGGTTTCTTTGTAATATGTGTTTCCATTTGGCCTATTATGTCCGATTTCACAACAGTTTAGCAGATTTTATATGAATATGTCCTGTCTTTCCTGCTTATTTATACAGAAAGATGAAATGTGATTTGTAGAAAGATAAACCACAAATATCAAAGTATATTAATTCTTGCCAATTAAAATTCATTATCATGCTTTTTGACCCTGTTCATCCATGAAATTCATATGAACCATGTATCTGTGTTTTCTTGTTAAGTGAAATATCCTTTCCTTCATGAAATTCTCAATAATAACCACTGCAGTTTTTGTACAGCCAAAACATCTGTGAAGAAAAAAGGCATAAATGATATATTAATGTGACAGTTAATAATATATGAAATCAGTCTATGAGAGATACATGTAATTATTATTTCAATAATGCAACAACAGTCATCATCAGTGAAGATCAAACATTTTTAAAGTGAAAGTAGATTGCTTCCCCATCATGTCATATCTTATGAAATATATAAAATTAAAATCAGAAGGTTGTCAATTCAGAAATAACTGAAATATGGATTTCGAAAAATATCTGTTGATTTTCAAGTTTCTTTACACCTCGTCTTGGACTAATGTCCCTAGCAATATGATTGATTCCATAGCCAGCCCCACCTGGTGTGAAATTATCTGCTGCAAGAATTTCTGCCTAATAAAAGAAAACATCATTTTCATCCGTGCTAAGGAAAAGAGATCTTGTTAATATCACCATCGATTTGTTAAAATGATAGTTTACAATTGAAAGAAAAAACACTGGAAAATGAAATAATTTCCACAATTGATGTAGTATTTTCCACTTGATTTATGTATTATGTGAAGAAAATCATCTATTTAAGAATAGGAAAGTGTGGAAATTAAGAGCATAAAAAATAGAAAAAAACATTGACAGTAACACAGGAAGCTTTTCAATTTTTGATTTGTAAACATATTTTCCACTTAATCACAATATCACTTAGAAATGATGCAGAATTTTAAATGATTTGTAATTACAAATTATTTTCATTTAAATTTTTAAAAATGGCGAAATTTTTGTAAATATTCATCATACATTGAAAAAAATTTTCTTTGGGTAACTATGTCCTTGATACATCTTTTTAAAAGCAATTAAAAGCTATTCTAATTAAATAATGCCATAGTTTTATTACATTTCTTTTAGCTTACAATTCATGGAAACACAGGAGTAGTTTGAAAAAAATATTGGATGATTTTCATTCTTCAAGAAGTCCCAACTTAAAAAAAAAAAAAAAAAAAAAAAATTGTGACAGAAAATCTAATTTCTTGAAATTTCATGAAATTAAGTAAGTGTAGTATATCAATATTTCCTTAAAATCTGACAATTATTTCATTTTTACATGAAGTTCGAAATCAATTGTGATTTTCACCTGAAGACATTAAAAATTAGGTACCTCCAAAAATTCCATATACCTAAGGCTTAAATGTATTTTTCATAAGTGAAAAATCCTTTTTGAAGTTTTCCCCTCATTTCAATTGAAAGCTAAAGGATTAAATTTGCTAATTCCATTAAACAAAATACTGTGGTGTATTTGAAATGAAAATTATGATTTTTCAGTTTTCTTCAATCAAAACAGTGGTTTTTAAATTTTTGAGGGATATATACAGAAAATTAGTTCTCAGTTTAAAAAAATCCCACAAAAATAGAATATACATTTCTGAATTGTTACTTTTGTAAAATTAGCAAATTTAAAGTAATCTGTTCTGAAACAAATATGACTTATAACATAAATTTCTTGATGACGAGATCTTGTTATTCTCACATCTCCATCAATAATTTGATGGCGAAAGCTGTTGACAGATTTAGTATGGTGGACCAGAATTGATATAAATTTATGAATTCTAAGAACAGTATCTTTTTGTTTTCTTAACTACCAAGGAATGTTTAAAAATTAGCAAAATATTTCAAGCAGTTATATAATTTTCCTGATTTTTTTAAGGTAATTTTGAAGATACTTTCTTATAATAATTTAAAATAGTATAAAACTATTCTTAAATTATTGAGTTACCTCTACAATGGTATTTCATAATTTGATAGCTAAGGCAATGATAAATAATCTTATCAGTTATTACATGTTTAATTTAATAACTAAGATAAAATTATTAATTAAATGTTCAAATTGATAAATGAGATCACAATTTTGAAAGAGTGAGATGATACATTAATGACCATTTCACTGTCAATTATTAAATTAATAAAGTATATTATCTCAGTTATCAATTTAATAACTGAAAGTGAGATAATTTAACAACTACCTCAGTCTCAATTATTAAATTTTAAATTGATAACTGAGATAATATAATAATTTTAATTATATCATTTCAGTCTGTCTATATTTCTGAGATGAGGTATTATGTACATTATTTACATTATTCGTACTACCGTCCTCAACTTTGTTGCCATATTTATCATGTTTCAGCCGTTGTATGCTCCAGTCTTCTTCAGGTGGTTGGAATTTCAAACTGAACCTTTTATTTCACTCACTAGGGTAGACTGTTCTAGTTCCACAAGCCATGGATGTCAGTTATCAGTTATCTCCTGCTAATTTTCCCTCGGAAAGTTCTCCACTGCCTTAACTGGGTATTGAACTCACACTCTTTGGGTCCTGTCACTGGATCTAACCAACACCTTTATCCACTGTGCCATTTTGCAACTTTGTTATCATTGCTTTTCTCTGGCACTCCTTATTACTGGTTCCCATATTGTATTTATTTCTATGCTTGGTCAGCTCAGGAGATTTTTGTGGCCTAGCATATGTGCCATTGGAAAATTCGTAAACTTAAGGAATCAGCATAACAAAGTTGCAATATGAGCTCTGGTAAAAACGTAATGATAACAGAAAAATTGCAATATGAGCACTGGTAAAAATGGTTGCTGAGGACATTAGGTTTATAATACCCAGAAATTCATACACAGATGTCCTCAAGGACACAGTGGATAAAGGTGTTGGTTAGATCCAGTGACAGACCCAAAGAGTGTGAGTTCAAAACCCTGTTAAGGCAGTGGAGAACTTTCAGAGGGAAAATTAGCAGGAGATAACTGATAACTGACATCCATTAAACATGGCATGTGGAACTAGAACAGTCTACCCCAGGGAGTGAAATAAAGGGTTCAGTTCGAAATTCCAACCACCCGAAGAAGGCCGGAGCATACAACGGCTGAAACGTTGTGATAAATATGGCGACAAAGATGAGAACGGTAGTCCGTATAATGTAAATAATGATCATTTCAGTCATTAAATTAAATATTAAATTGCTATATCACTGTCAGTTATTAAATTTTAATTGCAATAATATAAAATGTAATGAAAGGGGTAACTCTATAATTTGAAATTTTAGGGTATTTAGTATTAATTCCAATACTGTGATTGTTATGAATTGTTAAAGTTATTTTATTTATCTCACAAAAAAAGTAATAAAATTAAAAAAAACTAAAAACAAATTATTTTTCTTAACTAAGTAATAAATAAAAAAATTATTTGATGCATGACACACACTAAAGTAAGATGAATACATAGCAAAATTAAAAATATTTAGCGAAATATGAAAAATCATTTTAAATTTTGAAGGAATAATTTCCAAAGAAGTCTGTTAAAATGTAAGAAGGGATGAAACAATGAAGTGAAATGTAAGAATTGCTGGCAGCCAAAAACATTTATATGTCAAGGAGTTTTCCCTAAGAGGCACAATTAATAACTTAATAAGTTACCCCAGACAATGTTTGGAGGAGTTTTAAAATATCTTTGAAACTTAAATAGAAAAATTAAATTCAAAGAAGAAAAATGCAAACAATTCACTAAAAAATTATTTTTCTTCAGGCAATAACGTTCTTAGTGTAGGTAGTACCTCAATGAGATCGCTAAAAATGCACGATGAAAAAGATGTCAAACTTGACGAAAACAAAACTTTATCGTCTAAATGTTTATGTTATTATTAAGAGGAAAGATCAAAGTATTTTTGGGGTAGTTTTATACATTTTTAATCGTTCCGAGAATGTCCGAAATTTTCATAAAATATCTTGTTCTTTTTTAGTCAGCAAAATTGACAGATAATCATGTCAGTCATTTTTTTCATTTTATAAAAAAAAATTCTTTTAAAAAATTAATTAATATTTTTTCAAAACTTATTTTAAGAAAATCAGAAATAATAATATTATTTAAAGTATATTTATAATATTTAGTTAAAGTATTATTTAGTTTCTGCACCAAAAGGGTGTAGTTTGAAAATTAAACAAAGCAGGTCATAACATTTCGCGTCACTTGACAGGTTATGAATGACATATTGACAGATTACGTGAGGATAATTTGTTCTATGGAAGGAAAGAAGTGAAATTATTTAGATTTAAGTGAACAAATTATTTACCTCATTATTTTTAAGGAAAACTTTCAGCGCTCTCATTTTTTTTTTTTGTACTTAGCTTTCACCTTTACGTTTACAATGCTTTATGGAAAATGTATTATAAAGAAATTAAAATATGACTGCTGACAGTGAGATTAAATTTCATAAGAAATGTATCTAATTAATTTATAGGTACCTTTCTTATGAAATTTTATCAGAAGTGTACATAAAATACTATAATTGTATGTACATTTATTACATTTTACTGTTATTTGTATTTCCATTCATTTTATTATTTTCATATTTTATTTATGGAAAAATGTCACAACTGAGATTAATATAAAAACAAGATCATATAAATTTCATACGATGATACAGATACTTGTAGGTACCCATCTCAGTTGAAATTGAAAAATTAAATTAACTTCTCCACACGTGTTTCACAAAAGTAAAGGCCTTAACAGTGGAGAACAATGCTGAACTCAAATAATGCAACTTAAGTGTATTCTAGTTGGTCTTCTGTACTTTATAATTACAGCCCAATTGTAAACACAAAATTACATTTCTTAATTACTGCGAATCTTCTGCTTAGTCAAAATGATACAATTTACAATGTACTAAAAAAGATCTATCTCATAAGGAGACTTAAGAAACCAGATGCGGCTTTTAACTAATTTTATAATATTTTAATAACTTAAATGTAAAAAATCTATTATAATTAAAGAAATAACAAATAATTGTATAAAAAATTCAATTTTCATTGAAAAAATTTTTTGCTTTCAGAAAATATTGTCCATATTCATAAAAACAACTAAGCATTTGAAAATAAATAAGATCTTTGTTTTATTGAGTTTTGTATGTTACAATTCAGAGCTGATATTCAGGTAGCCGGGATAAAATTAAATTTAAAAAAAATTAAAAAAAAAAAAAAAACATGATTTGCATTTCTCAAAGCCTTGTGCTTTTAACTATTGTAATCACTAAACTCGATGCGATCGAATTTCTGGAGTTTTCATAAAATTAGTTATGGGGGGGTAATAAATATAAAAAAAATATTTCTGCCATGACTTTAATAAAAAAACAACAGATTTATAATAATTTTGATCATCTGTGAATAGTTTCTGAATGTTTCATTAACATCCGACAATTATTTTTATTTTTGCAAGATTTTCCAATTTAATGTGTGCCATACAAAAAAAAAAAAAAAAAAAAAGTTACAAATTATCTATGTTATTTTACTAGTTCCGGTGATACAAAGAGAAACAAGGTTTGTTTGTTTTTTTTTGTTTTTTTTTTTGTTTTTTTGTTTTTTTTAAAAAATCAAAATTTAGAATGTTCTAAAAAGAACGAAAATTTTTTTTAAAATAATTAAAATATAAACTTTGATCTTTCCTCTTAATAATAATACAAACATTTACGATAAAATTTTGTTTTTGTCAAATTTGACGTTTTTTTTTTCATCATGCTATGATGCTCTTTTTTTTAGCGATCTCTCATGGAGGTACCTAGACGAGTTGGAGCAGAATTTTAAAAAGTTGATGATAGTTGGGGAAAAAAATCGCTGATTTACTTTCTTCAATCATCCCTGTTTATAAGTAATATAAAACAATTTTTACACGATTTGAAATTTTAGAAAATTTCATGAAGTTAAGTTACGGGGCGGGGAGGGGAACAGTTGTATAAAAAAAAAAAAAAAAAAAAAAAAAAAAAAGACAATTTTTCGTTTTACCAATATTTTCTATAAATACATTCATTATTGAATAAGTCCTGAAAGTTTCATTTAAATCCAATACTTATTTGCTTTTTGCAAAAATTTTCAAATTAATTTTTGTCATTTTACTGGAAACGGCAACACGAAAATATCCATTGCTACAAACAAAAGTCTTACACAGTTGACAAAAAAAAAAAAAAAAACAAAAAAAAAAACAAGATTCTTTACCTAAATTTCGAACGCGTTAGTTAGAAAGGAGGAAAAAAATTAAAAAAAAAATAATAATAAAAACACTTTGTTCCTTCCTCTTAAAATAACATAATCTTTGAAATAAAACCGAAGATATTTTTAAATTATTTAAAATGTGTTTCTTTTGCAGTTTTAGGAAGAAGTCAGTGACGGTTCGTCTTCTTGTAACTTACCTTTCCAGGGCGAATCTCTTTAAAAAGCTTTTCATCGAAAAACAATCGGGATTTTGTTGCTGCTGTTGTTGGACTTGATATTTCTTTCTCAAGCTCCATCAATAAAACTTCTTCCTATTTTCAAATGAACAGCAATTAAGAAAGGATTTGAAAATAGAACCTATGTAGTTTCTGAACTCAGACAACAGAACAAAGGAATTACGCTAACCGGTGTCAAAGAAAAATGTTCCTTGTCAAAAATAGTCTAGGTACAGACAACATGTGAAACTAAACAATAGTATTTAATTTGTATTATTGCAATCTGTTTTTCTGATTTTATATAAACCTTTTTTATTAACGAAAAACGAAAACAAAAAAATAAAAAAAAAAACTCTTTAAAATTCAATATTCATCTAAGAAATTTGTTTCAAAGAAAATTTGTAAATTTCATTAAAATTTAACAATAGTTGGTATAGTGAAAATAACGTATATTTACGCACCATAACTAATACATGATGTTCCATCAAGGTCAGAGGTTAATGGCAATAATCTTTTATTGTCATTTCCAAAGCACCCCCTTTTTATGTCATCTCAATGCACATGTGAAATGATAAAAAAAAAAAAATACGGGTGATCAAACGGGCTATAATCTAGAAATTGGATTTGTTTATTTTTTAAAATAAATTATTTTCACATTATGTAACAAATTTTTTTTTTAAAGTTATGAAAATTACAATTAATCTTATTTTTATCCAATATTAAAAGTAGAGATTAATCTAAAACTAATTAAATTATATTTTGGAGTTTAATTCCTTTCTTTTATTTTCTTACCTGCTTTATGCCATAAAATATTTAACTGCAACCAATGAAACCTTTTTTTAACAATTCTAATTTTTAAAATGATGAAACAAAACTGAAGGGCAACAAAAAAAAATAAAGGAATTAATTAAGAACTTCCATATGAAAACTAATCATTTTTTTTTTTTTTTGATGAATGAAAAAGTAAAATAAAAATCTTTGAAAACAATTTTATATTGTTGTGGATCTAGGAAGTCTGCGTGAATATTTAAAATTGCGCTGCAAATAAAACATGCAACATCCGCAAACATAAATTTAACTAAAAAAAATCAAATAGTAACGATATTCAATTATGACAAATAGGATATGTTTGGAACAACAAATATATTTTTTACATGCAGAATATTACAATTTTGTTTTGTAAAAATGTGTGCTAAAGATTGATCAGAGTATTTTTAAAGAGAAATTTCTTGATGCTGGTTTTGAAATGTTTCGTATGTTTGTAATGTAGCATGGAAAATTTTGTACGTACGTGCATGTTTGAATATGTTTTCATAAGCGCCTGACCGCATATTGTCAAGACACCAATCCTTTTTTACAACTATATTTTGTACCGAGAGAAATCAAGGAAGAGAGAAAGAACAAACTGGTATTTATAATTAATGTAATCACGTGACAGGCTCCTGGGAAAAGAGAGGGAAAACTTGACTTGGTCACGCGCTTGAAAAAGACTTGTACATGGGTGGATTGCAACACCCACTTGTGTGTTTATTGATCAATTAGAAGTTGAGATTTCCTGAAAATATGTATGATGCTAGGTAAGCTCTTTGATCCACTTTTTACATAGATTTGTACAAAAATCAACATTAATAAGCAAGTTGTATCTGGATGCTAAAGTAATCAAAAAATTTATTAATCAAATATTCAAATACACTTTTATTTAATAAAAAAAAGACTTGTTATGAACAGCAAAAGAATGAATTTCAAAATTGCACTGAAAAAGTAAAAGTAATCTTTTTTTGATGGGCGTTGCTTGAATCATGTTTGGGTTAGTAAAATTCATTATATTGTTGGGATTGCTATGAGTAAAATGGAAAATATTATTTATATAGAAATTTGTGTAGTTTGTATGCGTGAATTAATTGTCTAAATTCTCCAGAGTTGTTTACCTTGGATTGTTCTGTGTTTGTATTTGTTTAAGATACAATTTCTATTTTAGTAGTGTGTAAGAACACTTTTCTTAGAAAGTTGTAAGTGAGATGTGAGAGATTATGTTAATGTTTGAGTCAGCAGTTGACACACGAAAAGTATCTTAAGTCAAAGTAGTGACACACGTGGATTTGTGTGGCATCTCTCTGAAGTTTATTGACCGACTGGTGAATTGGGTCAAGATGGTCCTTTTTGTTTCTGGAAACTAAAATAGGCTCCAGGGAGCTGGGCGCGAAAACAGTATTTCGACAATTGTTACATGTCTCGACCAATAGAAAGTCGAGATTTGCAATGCGAGGTGTTGGTTAAAACTGATTCTGATGGAAGAATGTATTTTATCTCGGAGGTGAGTACGAAATATGGACGATTCTCTAATATAATCAACATAACAAGAAGAACTGAAATATTTACAATAAATAATCCAAAGGATTTTGTTGTACAAGTTTCGATGGTACAAGTTCTTGTAATGTCGTTGTTAGTAGAATATTTCCTGTTTGTGTTTGTGAATAATAGAGTTGTAGAAGTTATCAGTAAAGGCGATATTTAAGAAGAGAAGAGCTCTATCTTTTATCTTCATTTCTGCAGCTTACCAGTTCCATGTTTCTCCTTGCAAGACGCTGACTTAAAAAGAGGAAGTCTACATTTCTCACCGGTTTACGTTTTTTCTTTGGAATCATGGTAATTACAGTTTTTTTTTTTTTT